>NW_019168015.1:5391396-5911443 GCF_002303985.1 Durio zibethinus | reverse complement strand
TCAAATTAACTAGTCAAATAAATTTAAAAAATACTTGCAATTGTAGCATTTATTAATTAAAGTACACATATTCATTCAGCAGGATAAACATTATAAAGCATTTAGCAGCATGCCTTCCTTCTGAATCAGATTAATCCCAAACCCACTTAAATTGAGAATCCTTAACTCCATAAATGGTTGGAATATAGATAGGCTAAGCATAGATGGTAAGTTGTCTCCACATATACTTTCGCCTACATTGCCGAGAGAAAGCTCAATGACATGACCCGTGGTGTTGGCGCACTTGACACTCTCCCAGCGGCAACATTCTGGATCATCCTCACCCCATGATGGTAGAACAAAATAGCCTGCATACCCAATATTTGATTGGAAGCATGCCTTGATTTTCAATAGACTCCTCCTCTCGTCTTCATAGCAAGCTTAGTGCTCATGGAATTGGACCAAAAACAATAATAACAACAATTTACACATAGCCATTGATTTCCGTTTTGAAATCTGATGCTGCTACTGCATGCATGCACTCAAGCTAAGGTTTATATAAATACATAAGATATGCATGCATTGCATCAATTGGCCTCAAGCCTCAAAATATACAGTAATACGACCTTGCTTCAGACGTTTGTCCTCTGCTCCGAGATAGTTTCTTTCTTCTTAGTATTTATGGTGGGATTCCAAAAATCTTCCTTTTTCAGATTTCAGGACATCAAGGACCTTTCGTGTCTGTCATATTTATTGTTTTCATTTTAGTACAAGCATGCTAAATTCATTTCCAGAGACATGACGTCTTCCTTTTTAGATTTTCAGGACATCCAAAGACAAATTAGTAAGTCCTCATTTCCACCAACATGATGCCATCTTTTTCAACATTTTTACAATATTATTATTGACTCGAGATGATGACTTCGAACGCACCTAGTTTGCGTGATAAATCAGTCAAGCCAGCCCAGCAATTCAAAGGAGACTCCTACGTTATTTACTCAAAAACCAGTTTTTGCATAGGTTCCTAGAGGAAGTTACTCCTGAATTAATGTCAATAAAACTTCATGTATTTACTTTGACTCATTTCTAAATAACTAATTCAATATTTTAATTAGCACAATTCAAACAACACAAATTGTAATAACATAAATAATTCAAATCATGAAAAGAACATAAATTAAGGGGTAATTATTCATAAGTGTACAATTACAATTTATAAGTAGTCCAAAAATGTACATCAAATGAATTACAAACAAGCTTTTTTCTCCCATTCACATAATAAATGATTAATAAAGAAAATAAAATAAAATAAACATTACAATCATGTCTTCCCGCATGCATATTTTTTCCACAACTCCCACTAGTCAAAAATTCCATAAAAACTAGTTGTAACAATAAAAACTATGAATGCTCCAAGTTTGCGTGATAAATTATTCAAGCTAGTCCAGCAATTTAAAGGAAACTCCTACATTATTTACTCAAAAACAAGCTTCTGCTTAGGTTCTTAGAGGAACTCACCCTTGAATTAATGCCATACAATTTCCATCATGTTTGATATGTTGAATTATTAATAAAATAGAATGATAATCATCTTATATTATATATGATTTATATCTAAAAAAAATACAGATTGCAAGGAGAATTAATATCCTTTTGATATAGAATTATTCAATTTTTTTCAAGTAGAGATAATTATTTTTAATTTATAAGATTAAATTTACATGTCTAATTATATCATTAAAAATTTATTAATAATTTAAATTATATAAACTTTGAGAAATGATAATTTTAACAAATAAATAAATTATCCTATTTTAATCCTTGTGTTTGATACCTTGCATATATTAAACACAAAATAATATAACATTATTTAATTTAATCTTATTCATAATATCATTTTATTCTATCTTATTATAATTTTATATACCAAATATGATCTTCATGTTTTTGCTTAAACTCATTTAAAAATAATTAATTCAATATTTTAATTGGCACAATTCACTCAATACAAATTGTAATAACATAAATATTTCAAATCATGAAGAGAACATAAATTAAGGGGTAATCATTCATAAGTGTACAATTATAATTTATAAGTAGTCCAAAAATGTACATCAAATGAATTACAAACATGTTTTTTTTCCCCATTCGCAGAACAAAAGATTGAGCCTTACAATCATGTCTTCCCGCATGCATATGTTTTCCACAACTCCCACACAATAAAAAATGCCACGATAATTTTCCTATGCAATTTAGAAGCAAAGATTCCTTGGGGCCATATCAAGGGCATGATTCATAGTGATTTAAATTATGTTTGATGCATAAAATTATTGATAGAATAAGATGATAATTATCTTATATCATGTTTGTTTTGTATTTAAAGAGAAAGATAAGTATTGTAAGGAGGATTAATATTTTTTTAGCATTAGATTATTCAATTCTTCTCAAGTAAAGATGATTATTTTTAATTCATGAGATTAAACTTACATATCCAATTATACCATTAAAAATTACATCAATTATTTAAATTGTATAAATATTGAAAAAGGATAATTTTGACAAATAAATAAATTATCCTATATTAATCTCTGTATACATCAAATATAAAATAAGATGAAATTATTTAATCTAATTTTATTTATAATATCATCTTATCATATCTTATTATAATCTTGTATATCAAATATGACCTTAGAACTTAAAGCACTAGTTGAAAACTAGTTTTTAGACTTAAGAATCACATTGGCACTATCAAAACTTGTTTCACTTGGGTAATTTTTTGGTTTCATAGCACTTGCTGCACTCCTATTAATTAAATAAAGAAAAAATTTTGAATTTGAATTTGAATTCGAGTTCAAATTCAAAATCGAAATTTAATTTAATTTATTTATTATAATAAAATTATAAATAGATAAAAAGTTTAAGTTTTTCTTTTGGATGAAAGAGAATTTAAGTGTTAATACTTTAGGATATATGTCCTTCTGGTTAATAACGAGAATAAGTATAGCAAAATATTAAGGCTTGAAATGCAATCTTTAAAATTCTAAGGCTCCGTTTGTTTTGTTAAAATTGATTTATAAAAGATGGTTTTTAGAAAATGTTTATATTTTTTGAAAAAGTAAAAATTTTTTATTGTTTGAATAAGTTAATAAAAAATAGTTTTTGTCATTTTTTTTATAAATCTATTTTTTAAATAATATTACTATATGTATTAAAATATTAAAAGTTATTTATTATTAAAGCATATTGAAATTATTTATTATTAAAATTATTATTCAAGAATAATTATATTTTCATAATAATATTTAATATTGAAATATTTATTAATATAAAAATACTTAAAACAAAATTATTTATTATTCTTTATATTAATATTTAAAATATTTAAAATAGTATTACTATTCTTAAAATATTAGTTTTATTAATATTAAAATTATAATATTTATTATTAAAAGTTTATACTATTAAAATATTTATATTTTATATTAAAAGTATATATTATTAAATCATAAATAAATTTTTTATTAATATTTATTATTAAATAGTAATATAAATATGTTAATAAATAAAAATATAAAATTATATATATTTTAAACTAAAAATAACAAAAATTATTTAAAATATTCAGATTGAAAAAATATTATTATATTATTTAACATTAATTATTAAAATAATAAAAATACTATTTTATATTTTTCTATTTATTATTAAAATAATAATATAATACTATTTATTATTGAAATACTAAAAATATATATGTCTAATAATACACAAAATAAAAACATTTAAAATTAAAATATGAAAAGACTTTTAATGTTAATATTTTAATTTTTTTATCAAAATTAAATACAATATTTTTATTAATATAATAATATTTTAAGTTGAATTAAATTAAGTTCGAGTTTAAAATGTTATATTTAAAATCTTACTTGAGTAAAATTAAAAAATATTTAAAATTAAAATGTTAAAAAACTTTTAATATTAATATTTTAATTTTTTAAGTAAAATTAAATAAAAACATTATTTATTAATATAATAATATTTTTGGTGGGGTTAAATTAAGTTTAAGTTTAAGTTCAAAAAATCATGTACAAAGATTGATTTGAGTAAAATTATGTTTAAACACATTGATAAATATTTTTATTCATAGATAGTTTTCTTCTAAAAATTATCTTCTCTTTTTCAAAAGAGAAAAAATTTTCCAAAAAAGTTATTATCTTATTTTTTGTTAATAAATAAATTATTTTTTATTAATCAATTAATTTTTATTAAATAAATGTTTAAAAATACAGAAATTATTTTTTACGAAATAAACGAATAATTAGATATTAATAAATGATGTTTTATGACTGCTACAAGATATCTCATGGTTTGATATGGTGGAACTAAAATGTTCTTCAGAAGTACATTTCTTTTGGTGTGTCGTCTACATGTCTCTAACTCGTTCCACACAAAGCATATGCCTGATTGACGAAATTAATACTATCTATTTTAAAGTTGGAAGAGAAGTTTAAGATAGTGGGATTATGGGCCAAGCCAGCTAGTCAGATGTAGTTAGCATTTTTAAAGGTTTGTCGAAGGTCCGAGCAAGCCCATCCAATTAAACCTATTTAGGTCCTTTTAATTTAAATTTGTTATTAAATATTAAAAATATTTTTACATTAATATTTTAATGATTTAAAATGTATTTTAAAATTAAAATTAAATAAAAAAACGATTTGATATTAAAATATTCTCACAGTCTAAGCTTATCAAATCTTATCCAATATATTTATGTTTTTATTATGTTACTTTTATAAATTTTTTATTTATTAATAGTTTTTTTTTTTTTTATTTCAAAAAGGGTAGAGCTCTAAAACAAGAGGGAGGGGAGAGAAGCTGGGGTCTTCTTAAGGCTTTTTTGGCCACTAGGTTAAGAAGTTAAAGACTATTAATATTTTTATTTAAAGATTATATAAGCTTTCTTTAGTCTCTCACAAGTGCAAAAGATAATCCAAAAAGTATCTTAGAAGGATATAAAAATCTCCATAAATACTTTCGCCTACACTGCCGAGGGAAAGTTCAATGACATGACCCGTGGTGTTGGCGCACTTAACACTCTCCCAGCGGCAATTGTCTGGATCATCTTCACGCCATGAACGTAGAGCAAAATAGTCTGCATACCCATTTGATTGGAAGCATGCCTTTATTTTCAATAGACTCCTCTCCTCTTCATAGCACGCTTGGTGCTCACGGAATTGGACCAACAACAAGTTACACATGGCCATTCATTTCTGTTTTGAAATCTGATGCTGCTACTGCATGCATGCGCTCAAGCTAAGGTTTATACAGAAACATAAGATATACGTGCAATGCATCAGTTGGCCTGAAGCCTCAAAATATACAGTAATACGACCTTGCTTCACACGTTTGTCCTCTGCTCCGCGATATTGTCTTTCTTCTTAGTATTTACAGTGAGATTTCAAAAGTCTTCCTTTTCAGATTTTACAGACATCCAAAGACAAATTAGTAAGTCCTTTCGTGTCTGTCATATTTATTGATTTCATTTTAGTACAAGTCTGCTACATTCATTTCATTTCCACGGACGTAACTTTTTTACAATATTATTATTGACTTGAGATGATGACTATGAACGCACCAAGTTTGCGTGATAAATCAGTCAAGCCAGCCCAGCAATTCAAAGGAGACTACTACATTATTTAGTCAAAAACAAGTTTCTGTATAGGTTCCTAGAGAACTCACCCCTGAATTCATGTCAATAAAACTTCATGTATTTACTTAGACTCATTTCAAAATAACTAAGTCAATATTTTAATTTGCACAATTCAAACAACACAAATTGTAATAACATAAATAATTCAAATCATGAAGAGAACATAAATTAAGGGGTAATTATGCATAAATGTACAATTACAATTTATAAGAAGTCCAAAAATGTACATCAAATGAATTACAAACAAGTTTTTTTTTCCCATTCACAGAACAAATTATTAATAAAGAAAACAAAATAAAATAAACATTACAATCATGTCTTCCCGCTTGCATATATTTTCCACAACTCCCACTGGTCAAAAATCCCATAAAAACTAGTTGTAACAATAAAAACTATGAACGCTTCAAGTTTGCGTGACAAATTATTCAAGCTAGCCCAGCAATTTAAAGGAAAGTCCAACATTATTTATTCAAAAACAAGCTTCTGCTTAGATTCTTGGAGGAATTCACCCCTGAATTAATGCCATACAATGTCAGTGATGTTTAATACATTGAATTATTGATAAAATATAATAATAATCATCATATATCATATATGATTTATATCTAAAGAGAATAATACGGATTGCAAGTGTAGAAACCTAATTTGTCCCGATTTTAGTTGAATCTCGTTTTAAAATTCGTCTGATGTATTGGGTTTTTAGACTCAAGCCCAATTTCAATTCAACTGGGCTCTAGGTCCAATTTCAATTTAGTTGGGCTTCAGGCCCAATTTGATTCAATCAAGCTCGAAACCTATTTCCTTTTTAAGTCCAAGGCCTGGAATTTTTTTATTTTTGTTATCTTTTTATATTAGTTTTTTAATTAAAAAATAATAATATTAAAAATTTTAAAATTAAAATTAAAAAAAAAAAGAAAACAGAAAGTAGGGGGCTGGTGTATGGCACCGTTACCGCCCCCAACCAGCCACCCTATAGCCTATCCAGCCACCCCTGTTCAGTCCCATTAAATCAGCCACCCTCACCAGCTACCCGACCAACTAACCTATAGCTAACCTACAGCCTATCCTACAGCCACCAACTACTCCACCTTACACCACTGACTAGCCCTATAAAACACCTAGCCTCCTCCTCTTTCGACCCTTTATGGGATAGACTTTCAGACACATCGTTGGCACTAGATACCCAACTTTCCCTTCTGACACATCTCTAGAAACCCAGAAACCCCAATCAGCCCCCACCAATTACTTCGCCAAAAACCAAGAGTTTCTACTTGCATCAGAACACTCAAAACCCTTCACCTACCAGAAAATAAAAAAAACTAGAAAAATAAAAAAAAGAAAAAACAACCACAGTCCTCGTCGATGAGGAACCTCAACGCCGAGCAAGCTATCTGCAAAAAGGCAAAAAAAATCAACTTTAGTTATAAAAAAAAAAAGAAAAGAAAAGTAGGGGCACCGAAACTTTAAACTCAGATCTATGCTAATCGGGGTAGTTTTTGACAAAAAGAAGGTCGGATTTGAAAAGAGGGCATTGAGAAGAACGTGTGGAAGCTTTTTGACATTTTTTGGTGAACACAAGGCTGCTGGCGACCACCGACGACCACCTTAAATGATAGCCAACAAGGTGGTACGGCATCGGACTCAGGCGAGAGGATTTTTGGGGCTGGGACGATTTTTTTTTTTAGAGAAAAAATGAAATGAATTAAAAAAAATTGGCTTTATATAGAAAGCCAAAGCCCAAAACAACGTCATTTTAAGCCAAAAAGGATTCGTACGTGGACCCGGATCCAATCCGAGATTCGCGCGACCCAACCCGACGACCGGTCATTTACCCAGTCTAAACCGGTTTAACTGAACTGCTATCCGAACCGTCTTTCAGTCAGTTCAATCGGACCTAACCGTTGAACAGACGTTGATCAGACCGTTGACCGGTCTGGTTTAAGTATTTTTTTTAATTTTTTAATTTTTTTATATATGATTATTTTTGTTATTTTGAGTTTTATTTTTAATATTTATGCATGATAAATTTTTTAAATTTGTTAGAATAAATATTTGATTATTTTTAATAATAATAAAAATAAAAACAAAAGTAGGATAATAACTAAAAAATATATTAAAAATGCTTAAAAATAATAATAGAATGATAATAAGAATAAAATAATATTTTTTTATTTTTATTTTTCCTACCTAGATGTTGGAAGGAATAAAAACGTCAAACCCTAAAATATAATTCTACCTAAATGTTAGAGAATTATAAAAAAATTAAAAATATATAAAAAAGATAATAATAATAATAATAATAATAATAATAATAATAATAATAATAATAATAATAATAATAATAATAATAATAATAATGATAATAAATTTTCATATATGAAAAATTTTAATTAATTTTTGAAAATCATAAAAATCAAACTTGCTTCTAAAATTCGCCTAGATGTTAAAGATTTTTAGAGATGTTTGTGTTTTTAAAAAAAAGAAAAAATAAAAAATCTAAACCCGAAAATCGAAACCACTAAACCAAAACTCTAAAGTCAAAACTTAAAATTTTCAAACCCTTAAATCCAAAACCTTAAAATCCAAACCCTAAAAACGAATTTCTAAACCCCCTAAACCCTAAAATTAAACCTTAAACCTCAAAACCCTAAAAACGAAACCCTAAACCCCCAAACCTTAAAATTAAACTCTAAACCTTCTAAACCTTACAACCAACACCCCAAACCTCCAAACTCTAAAATCAAAACCCTAAATCCTCCAAACTGTAAAATTAAAACCTTAAACCCTCCAAACTCTAAAACAAAACCCTAAATACCCAAACCCAAAAATCAAAACCCTAAGCTTTCCAAACCCTAAAATTCAAGCCCTAAAACCCTCTAAACCCTAAGACCAAACCCTAAAACCATTGAGACTCAAACCAAAACCCTAAAATGGAATATTAAATATGAATAGTCGCACCTAAGCTTCACCTAGATGTTAAGAAGTCAAGGTGGTCTCGTTATATTTAAGAATTCAATTTCAAATTTGCATTTCATCACTATACACACACTTATTGGCTTACATACATTTATTTGTTATACATTTATTGGTTGTGATCTTATGTTTATGATTTATTTATAATATTTTGATTAGTATGTTACATTGTACACTTTTGCATATACACTTACATGCATGAGCTCTAAACCCGAGCTATATCCTTTTTAAGAGGACGTGAAATAGCTATGCTCTTGTGAGGTGATAACTTCTGTATTTGCTAGCGAAACACTTTCATTTAGATTGAACCCTTTCCGTTAGTAACCTACAATGGTTGAGGATCGAGAACCTTACTTGTCTATAATAAACAATGATGTAAGGAATAGTTTGGGAACCTTAGATAAATAAATCCTAGCCCAGCATATTGAGAGCCATAGGAATCCTACCTAAGGTAGAGCCATGCCACATTTTTAGAAAATTACCAAAAGTTAGGACATTGTACATTATATTATTTTGTTGTACGGTTGTTATATTAGTTCTCTGACTTTTTTGTTTTGAATTCTTGAGTGATTTTATTTTTTCATATATTCTTTGATTGTGTGCATTATATTTTAAGATGTGGTATTTATTTCAGGTCAGTCGTTGGAAAAAACAAGAAAAAAGAAAGGCAAAGAAAAAAAAAGTTCTCATAGAGCCATTAGGGGTGTCAACCTTTTGTAAAAATCATTTAGAAGTCCAAAGCCATGCCATTTTTTTTCTCTTTTGTAAAAATTACCCAAATTAGGATATGTGGGGCACTTGGATACAATTTGTGTTTAAGGGTAATAATAGTGTAAATAAAGTTAGGATAAACAAAAAGAGAAAAAAGAAAACAAAAAAAAAAGGATTTGGATAGGTAAAGAGTTTTGTTTCCTTTTTGGAATTTAGTCATTCCATTCATCATTAGGCTGGTTTGTATATTTTTAGGTTATTCCATCTTTGTATATATCTTTACATTATTATCATATTCAAGCATTCACAAACATGTTACATGCAAATTAGGAATTATACCATTCATTCAGTAAGAATAATAGCATAAGCATTGTTGGTGTTAAACCTTTGAAATAATATTTTTGTTAGTGAGTATAAAAAGCCAAAAATATGAAAGATCAATTGGAAGTCGAAATTAGTGCATTAGAATGAAATCAAGAGGAGTTTGGTCATGACATTTGATAGCACAAGTGAGCCTTATGAATTTATGGAGTTATGATTAACCGATTCTAACTAGACCTGGTAAACTTTCAAAGCATACTGAATCATTTCATAGTTTGAGCAATAATGAAGATTTCAACAAGATCATGAGAGGGATGAGTGATCTGACCATTCAAGGGTTTAAGCTTCAGAATTTGATTTTCAAGACGGGATAACCAAGGTTCGTGTAGCTTTTGCTAATTGTTCCAACTTCAAACTTGCATTCAAATCCTTTCCATGACTGTTTTCGATCTCTTTTTCAAACATCTATGATCAGGCCCTTAAATTTCATACAATATCCAAAAAGTCCATATTTGAACCAAAATATTTGACCTTTCATTCTCCAACCACCTGTAGTTTAAACCTTTAAACCATTGTCGAATTTTAAAACTGCTAGTCAACCTGTTACCTAAAAATTACCCAAGAAAAAAAAACAACGAGACCTTTTCCCCATTTCATTAAAAAAAATTTTTATTCCATTTGTTTGAGAGACACCTTATTGTCCCAGTGCCTTCAAAGCCTTTAAAGCCTTCATGCCCAAAATAATTTGACTCAAATGCAAGATGTGAATACCATAATAGGAATATAAGACATTCTATTAAGAATTGTAAAGGTTTTAAGCATAAGGTATAGTCATTTATGGATGCAAAATGGTTCGATCTAACTACAATAAGAGATTAAAAGATCTAAGAATAATGAGAAAAGGATGGCAAGATGATAAACATGGATGGGACTTTTGTTTAAAGAGGGTCTTTAAGTGATAGGTTGTTCAAAAAATAAAATACCTTATGAATTTCTTCTGTTTGAAATTTTTTTTTATGTTGACATGACATTTTTTTTTTGAATTTAGATATATGAATTATAGTTCATCTTTCATTTTTACCTTTTGCCAATTTTCATAGTTTTTACTAAAGAGTTTTTTCAGTCATGCATTCACTCATTCATTCATTCATTTGTGCATTGATTCATTCATTCACTCACTCATTCATCCATTTATGTATTCATTCAATATAATGCAATTCTCATGTGCTCTAAAAGAAAGAATTTTGTTGAGAATAATCTTTATAATTTCTTTTAAGGATTCGGAGAATACTGATCAATTTAAGAGAGATAAAAAAAATCATCAATGGATAGTGTGCTCAAGGAAATAATCATCCTAAAGGACCTGGCTTAGGACTCATAAGGGAAAAACCAGGAAATCTAAATGAACAGAGAAAGTACAATCTTTTGGAAGAAAGAGTTCGAGCTATTGAAGGTAAGGATGAATCTTGTGATGTAAAGAAATTTCAGCTAGTTCCAGATGTGGTTATTCCGCATAAGTTCAAGGTTCTGATGTTTGAAAAGTATAATGGAACCGAATGTCTTAAAATACATTTGACTCAATACTGTCACAAATGGTTGGGTATGTTAGTGATGAAAAGCTACTTATTCATGTCTTTGAAGAAAGTTTGACTGGGGTAGCAACTAATTGGTATTATAGTCTAAAGAGCAGTAAATTCATACTTGAAGGGATTTATCACAAGCATTTGTAAAGCAATACCAGTATATGTTAGAGTTGGCTCCAAACTAATTAACCCTTTAAAATATAAGAAAGAACCCCAATGAAAGCTATAAAGAGTATGCTGTTAGATGAAAAGAAATGAAATCACAAGTGCAACCACTTTTTACTAATAAGGAGCTGAATTTTCTGTTTATTGATACCTTTCTTTTTTCTTATTATGATAAGTTGATCAGCAATACTTCGTCGGAGTTTACAAATTTATTGTTTGCTGTAGGCAGAATTGAGGATGGAATAAAAAGATAAAGAATTATAGATGTTAGTGATAAAAGGAAAGAAGATATTTTTGTAAACAAGCCTAAGAAACAATTGTTAAAAGGCAACATGGGAGAAACTTCACCATGATACAAGAAGATTTAATGGATGACTATTCACAATGGTCATTATATTATCCTCAATTGATATTTTAGATTGGCAATTTTCCTTAACCATTTCATCTGTGTGCTCCAATTCTTTCACCACAAACAATTACAGAAGCAAAGATTAACTTAAGCCATTCACGAAGTTGTAAGAAAAATTGAGTCAAAGTATATCATTCACTTCCAATACCTTACGCTGAGCTTTTTACCTTACTGATCAAGAATCATATGATTTTTGTTGTTCCTGAAAGACCCAAAAAGCCTTTGTACCAAAAGTGATGGAATTAAAGGGTATTCAATAGAAGATTTTACTGCTTTCAAGGATACAGTTCAAGCTTTGATCGATGCAAATGTTGCAAAGTTTAAAGAGCTGGTTAGTGGTATTAATGATTGATAGTAGTAGAGTTGCAAGTTAATGATGCTAAAGTTAAAGTGTCAAGTGGACAACTTTTATTTATGTAACTTTGAATGTCATTTCAAAAGTACTATCAAGATGGTAAATTTTTCAGTTAGGTCCAAAGGTTTGCATTGATGAGTGAACATTGTGCATCATAGTGTTTTATGGTTATATTATCATTTGAGGTCTTTTATTTCATATAAGTTTTTGATATATGGTTGGTTTTCTTTTAAAAAAAATTTAGTAAAAATGGGATGATGTTAGATATGAATAAAGCCACAACGTGGTTAAGTATCGGGGCTATAGCAATGCCTTAAAAAATATAAAAAAAGTAAAAAAAGCAAAAAAAAAAAAGTTTTGAGTCTAAAATGAATTAGTGATCACTATTAGAAATTTCTCAAATACCTAAACATTAATTTGCTTTAATCATTCAGTTGACTCCATTCATTAGCCATGACCCCTTGACAGCCTTGAATTTGAATATGTAAACCTTGCTTTCATCTGATACTGTTATTATATTAAAAGGCAGTATTCTTTTTCAAGGCAATGAATAATGAAACATCCATTAAAAAAATGTGTGGTTCCTAAAAAATCAAGTATATATGATATTTTTAAGAATTCAAATATGATAATTTGATGTGTCAAGATTATGCTACAGTTCCAAAATTTTCAAACCCAAATTTGGTAAAATGAACTCAAACATATTGACCTTTCAGCTCTTTATCCCAAAATCGACCTAGTCCTTTGTCTTTGAGGCATGTTTGACAAAGAAAAAAAACCTCATTGCCTCTAAAGACAACTTGAGTTATGATCAACCCTTTTGTTCTCATTTTATGGGTAACTTAAATCATCTAATACCTTAAACAGTTTTATCACATAATACTTTTCTAACTCATTCCACATGATCATTACTTTCATTAAGGGTGGTTTGTTAAAATAGGGCATTTTCCATGAAGCGTATTACTGGTAGAATGAATCTAGGTGTGAACCATGAGCGCATGTCAAAAAAAAAGAAACAAAGAAAGAAAAAAAATGGTTATGACATTATGTACTTAGAAAATTTGAGCAAATCCAAATAAAGTCTTGACAAAATCAAAGTTTTGGAAAAGGGATGAAAAAAAAACCTAAAATAAAAAAAGCCAATAATTCAAAAAAAATTGAAATAAAAACGTTTCTTCAAGTTCATTTTCCTAAAGAGAATTGTTTTTCAATTTAAGTGTTTGTACTTGAAATGACAAATGGTCATCTTTCATTATCATTTCACAAAAAGAAAAATTTATCCATTGTTACCCCTTTGAGCTTGATTGAATTCTCTCAAAATAAATCCTGACTAAGGATCACCCTTTACATTAGAGGACAAAAAAAATGTGTTTTGGGGTAAGAACGGGAATGTCTAAAGGAATCTAATTTGATATGGGCAAAAGTCCAATATAAAAGTTCATAAAAGTTTTGAATCTAGTCAGTGAAAGAATGCAAAAGAAAAAAAGAAAAAATAAAAGGAAGAACAAAATAAGGAAAATGAAAAGAAATGAATGGGTGAAAAGCATAAAAAGGGATATATCTTAGAGTGTATCCTTCAAATGAAAAATAATCCTTAGTTTCAAATACCTTTAAATACTTATTTTGGGCCTTTCTATCTTTTTCTTTGGCAACCCTGAACCCTAACCTACGTTACAACCTTTGAAAAGTTCATATTGGATCAAGTATAAAGGTTTAAAATTGAAGCATTTCTCATGAAAAAATGAACATGAATCTTTTGAGTTCCCCTTTATTACCTAATTTTCTATCTGAACCTTTGAAAAGTATATATTGGATCAAGTATGAAAGCTTAAAATTGAAGTATTTCTCTTGAAAAAATGAACATGAATCTTTTGAGTTCCCCTTTATTACCTAATTTCTTGTCTGAACCGTTAAACCCTTTCGAAAAAATTCCTTTCTTCTTTCGGATTAGGTTTGAATTTTTTAAGTGTATGGTGTGTAAAAAAAATAAACAAAAAAAAATAGAAATAAAAGCAGCTCTATGGTGAAAACCCTCAAAAAGGGCAGTTTAAAGTAAACCCTAAAATGCCACTCCTTATGCTAAATATGGTGGATGCTGAACAAAGCTAAAGCCAAACCTTTTTAAAATATCTGAACTATCAAAGCCATAGAAGTCTGAGATGGGTTGATTTTAAAAATTTCAACTTTTGTTCATTTGCAAATAACCTTTTAAAATCTCAAGCCTTTACAACTGACCTTGATATATATCAAAATGTTTCATTTAGAGACTAAGAAAAATGTTGAATATGTTTGATTTTCAAGAAATTCATGTTTTTAGAAAAGCTTATGTTTCATCTGTAAGCTTGCATGAAAAATTATATGCCTCATTCATTCCTTTCAAGTATTGAAACCTTTTGAATAAACATCTCTATCTATAAAACCATTGCATCCATTTAGAAAGAAAATTCTCACCTCTTTCATTTATGATAGGGATTGCCAATTTTTTTAAAAAAAAATTCAAGTCCAATTTAGCTGGCATCAATGAAGTCTTAAGCCTAGATGATTTGGCATCAAAGAAGTTTAAGCCCAGTTTAGCTAGCATGTAAGCCTGGATAATTTAGCACCAATGAAGTTTAAAGCCCAGTTTAGTTGGCACCAATGAAAAGTTAAGCCCAATATAACTAGTATGCAAGCCCAAATTAGATGGCATATAAGCCTAGTTCAACTGGCACAATAAGCCCAAATTAGCTGGCATAAAATCTCGTATTAGGTGAAAAAGTGTATATCTCTTTTATCACATCTAAGTGGCAGAATCTTTTTGAATCAATGAGAATCTTTGGGTGCTAAATCAACCAGTCCATTGTGAGAATTTTTTATTCTTTTCATTTCTAATAGAAATTGTCAATTCTTAAGAAAAATTCAAATAAATGAAGTTTTAAACCCAGTGTAGCTGGCCCTCAATTTTAAGCTCAGTTTAGCTGGCCCCCAATTTTATGTCCAATTTAACTGGCCCTCAATAAAATTTAAGTCTAGTCTACTTAGCCTTCAAAGAAGATTTAAGCTAGATTTATGTGTCCATCAATGAAGTTTTAAGCTCAGTTTAGCTAGCCCTTAAGGAAATTTTAAGCCCAGTTTATCTGGCCATCATTGAAGTTTTAAGCCCAGTCTATCTAGCCATTAATGAAGTTTTAAGCCCAATTTATTAGGCCCCAAATAAGGTTTTAAGCCCAATTTAACTGGCTCTTAATGAAATTTAAGCCCAATTTATCTGACCCTAAAAGAGTTTTAGAGTTTCAAGGTTCTATCCAGAATAAAAAATTCTCAATGCAAAACCTTTGAAAGATCAATATCCATTAAAGACCTTACATTTCAAAAAAAAAAAAAAGAAGAAAACTAGCCTTGTACTCTTCCCATATCCTGTTTGGAAGGTAATAGTTAGTTTTGACACATATTGAAGTATCACGTTTTCAATAAAAAAAGTATTTTAAAAAATTATCTATTTCATGAGCCCAAGAGAAGTCCTTGCAACCCTCGTCGAGCTTTCCATAAGATATGCCACAGTGAAAAAATTGAATTGTCAATTACCCTACCCATAAGCCTTCCAAATAGTAGTCATCAATTTCCAAAAGATTCAGAAGTCTTGAGTTTTAAATTTTTTCATTCGATTGCAAAAATACTTTATGTGAGGTAATTTTTAAATCATTTATGAAAATTTTAGAGATTATTTGAGCATTTTATACATAATACTGAGATCATTTTTCTTTGTGAAAATGAAACATTAAAAATTTAAACAAAGATTTTTTTAAAAAAAGAGGGCAAAAAGAGTCTTCATATCTGTATTGCTTGCATCATAATAAAGAATTTGACCTATAAATGAAAAAAAAAAAAAGAGACGTTTATGGTTGCATCACTTGCCTGTGTATCATGAAAGGGATCTTTACATTTGCATCGCTTGCATCTGTATCGCAAGAAAGACATTCATATTTGTATCATTTGCATTGGCACTTGTATAAGATATTTGCATTCACACTATAAAAAGAATTTGCATTTGCATCATGGCATCTGTATCATAAGAAAAGGTAGTAGTATGAGCATTTACATGGAAAGAACATTGTCATTGTCAAATGTATTTGCATCAAGCATTCGCATTCTTGCATTTACATTGACATTTGTATTCACATCAAAATTTCCATTAGCATCATTTGATGATAATAGGCTTTTATACTATGATTGCATTTATCAACTTTGATTGGGGAAAGCCATTTTCAATTTTAAATATTTTAAAGTTTTATGGCCTTTGATTAGAGGAGCATTCAAAAATTTTGAGATCTATAAAACCTTCAGGCATGATTTCTAAGACCTCCAAGCATAATTTTGATTTGCGATGTTGTCCGGATTGATTCTCTATTTTTTGACTTACGATGTTGTTCCAGTCGATTCTGTAAAACCTTTTAGCATAATCTTTAAGACATCCAGGCATGATTTTGATTCATGGTGTTATCCCGATAATTCTTTACTTTTTAACTTACGATATTGTCCCAGTCGATTTTATAAGACCTTCGGGCATGATTTCTAAGACTTTCGGGCATAATCTTCAAGACCTTTAGGCATAATTTCGATTCGCGATATTGTCTCGATCGATTCTCTAATTTTTTACTTACGGTGTTGTCCCAATCGATTCTGTAAAACCTCTAGACATAATTTCTAAGACCTTCGGGCATAATCTTTAAGACTTTCGGGAATAATTTCGATTCACGATGTTATCCCAATCGATTCTTTACTTTTTGACTTGCGGTGTTGTCTGAATCAATTCTATAAGACTTTCGGGCATGATTTCTAAGACCTCCGAGCATAATCTTTAAGACCTTCGGGCATAATTTTGATTCGCAATGTTGTCCCAATTGAATCTTTATTTTTCAACTTACAGTGTTGTCTCAGTCATTCTCTTTACTTCTCAACTCCCGATGTTATCCCGATCATTTTCTTTACTTTTCGATTTGTGGTGTTGTCTCGGTTGACTCTGTACTTTTTGACTTGCAGTGTTGTCCTAATCGATTCTTTATTTCTGACTTGCGGTGTTGTCCCAGTCATTTTCTTTATTATTTTAACTCGCGGTGTTATCCCGATTAACTCTTTACTTTTCAACTTGTGGTGTTATCCCGGTCAATTTTTTACTTTTTGACTTATGGTATTATCCCAATCAGTTCTTTACTTCTTAACTCACAATATTGTCTCGATCATTTTTTTACTTCTTGATTGGCAATGATGTCCCAGTCGACTCTTTACTTCTCGACTTACGGAATAGTTCCAGTTGTTTTCTTTACTTTTTCGACTGACAGTAAAAAAAATAATAAATAAATAAACAAAAAACAAACAAAACAAACATTTTGAAAAATCCTCAAGTTAGCTTCGAACAAAATTGGCATCTTTATCTTTGCCCTATTCCTAATTCTCAGTAATGTGCAAAGAAAGGCAGTTATAGACACCAAATTTATCTGGATCTTAGTTGAATCTCGTTTTAAAATTCATCTGGTGTATTGGGTTTTTAGACTCATGCCCAATTTCGATTCAATTGAGCTCTAGGCCCGATTTCAATTCAATTGGGCTTCAAGCCCAATTCAATTCAATTGGGCTCAAAACCTATATCATTTTTAAGCCTAAGGCCTAAAATTTTTTATTTTTATTATCTTTTTATATTAGTTTCTTTAATTAAAAAATAATAATATTAAAATTTTAAAATAATTTAAATTTTAAAAAAAAAAAGAAAAAAAAGAAAACAGAAAGTAAGGGGACTAGTGTACGGCACCGCTACCAGCCACCCTACAGCCTATCCAGCCACCCATGTCTAGTCCTATCAAATCAGCCACCCGACCAGCCAACCTATAGCCTACCCTACAACCACCACTTACTCAACCCTACACCACTGGCCAGCCCTATAAAGCACTCAGCCTCCTCCCTTTTTGGCCCTCTCTGGGATAGACCTTCGGACATACCTTTGGCACCAGACACCTAGCTCTCCCCTCGGACACATCTCTGGAAACCCAGAAACCCTAATTAGCCCCCACCAATTACTTCGCCAAAAACCCATAGTCTCTACTTGCATTAGAACACTCAAAACCCCTCACCCACTAAAAAATAAAAAAAAAATCAAATCAAATCAAATAAAAAGAAAAAAACCATAGTCTTCGTCGACGAGAACTATGGTTTTTTTTCCTTTTATTTGATCGCACTGAGCAAGCTACCTACAAAAAGGGAAAAAAGTTTTAGTTTAAAAAGAAAAAAAAAAGAAAAGTTGGAGCATCGAAACTTCAAACCTAGATCTATGTTGATCGAGCTAGTTTCTGGTAAAAAAAAGGTCAGGTCTGAAAAGAGGGTATTGAGAAGAATGTGTGGAAGCTTTTTGACATTTTTCGGTGATCGCATGGCTGTCGGCAACCACTGGTGACCAATTCAAACGGCGGCCAACAAGGTGGTATGGCACCGGACTTAGGCGAGGCTAAAGAGGATTTTTGGGGCTGTGAGGATTTTTATTTTTGGAGAAAAGATGAAATGAATTTTAAAAAATTGACTTTATATAGAAAGCAAAAGCCCAAAACGACGTCGTTTTCGACCAATGAAGACCCATGCGTGGACCCGGATCTGACCTAAGATCCGTACGACCCAACCCGATGACCCGTCCTTCGCCCAGCCTAAACCGGTTCAAAAATAATTGCTTTTCAAATCACCTTTCAGCTGGTTCAATCGGACCGAATCGTTGAACTGACGTTGATTGGACTGTTGATCGGTTCGGTTTAAGTTTTTTTTTAAATTTTTTATTTTTTTATATATGATTATTTTTGTTATTTTGAGTTTTATTTTTAATATTTATGCATGATAAATTTTTTTAATTTGTTTGAATAAATATTTGATTATTTTTAGTAATAATAAAAAAAACAAAGTTGGATAATAACTAAAAAATATATTAAAATGCTTAAAAATAATAATAAAATGATAATAAGAATAAAATAATATTTTTTATTTTTATTTTTATTTTCCTTGCCTAGATGTTGGAGCGAATAAAAACATCAAACCCTAAAATATAATTCCGCCTAGATGTTGAAAAATTATAAAAAAATTAAAAATATATAAAAAAGATAATAATAAAATAATAATAATAATAAATTTTCATATATGAAAATTTTTAATTAATTTTTAAAAATCATAAAAATCAAATTTGCTCCGAAAATCTACCTAGATATTGAGAATTTTTAAAGATGTTTGTGTTTTTCAAAAAAAATAAAAAATAAAAAATCTAAACCTTAAAAACCTAACCCTAAAATCAAAACCTCTAAACCAAAACTCTAAAATCAAAACTTAAAATTTCCAAACCCTTAAATCCAAGACCTTGAAATCCAAACCCTAAAAACGAAACTCTAAACCTCTTAAACCCTAAAATTAAACTCTAAACCTCCAAACTCTAAAAACAAAATCCTAAACCCCCTAAACCCTAAAATTAAACCCTAAACTTTCTAAACCTTACAATCAAAACCCCAAACCTCCAAACTATAAAATCAAAACTCCAAACCTTCAAACCTTAAAATTAAACCCTAAACCCCATAAACCATAAAATCAAAATCCTAAATCCTCCAAACCATGAAATTAAAAACCTTAAACCCTTCAAACTCTAAAACAAAACCTCAAAACCCCAAACCTAAAAATCAAAATCCTAAGCTTTCCAAACCTTAAAATTCAAGCCCTAAAACCCTCTAAACCCTAAGACCAAACCCCAAAACCCTTGAGACTCAAACCAAAACCCCAAAATCCTAAGGACACGTTTGAAAACTTCACATGAAATAATTTATTCTCGAATGTCGCCTAGACGATAGGGTATTTAAGAGACTTTATTTCATCAAGTTTTCATGCCAGTCCTTAATTCGCTTTAACCGTGGGATTAAAATCAATAAATAAAAAAAGTATAATAACAAAATGGGATCTTAAATATGAATAGTCGTACCTAAACTTCACCTAGATGTTTGGGAGTCAAGGTGGTCTCATTATATTTAAGAATCCAATTTCAAATTTGCATTTCATCATCATTATTGGCATACATACATTTATTTGTTATTGTTCGCACTCGTTAGCATTTCTCTATCTCTAATTTTTATTTGCTATATGGTAATACCATTATTTTTTTTTGCACAAAATGTTTTTTAATTTACTTACTTTTAAAATTTTGATATTATAAAATAAAACAAAAATAATATTTTCGAAGGAAATAATTCTTGATTATCTGCTTAGATGTTGGACAGTCACCAATAATTATCTTTCACTAAGAATGTTATTTTCTTTTCAAGGAATATTGCGTTAAATCTTAAACGAAAAAAGTTACTTTAAATTTTACCTAGATGTTGGAGAATTTTAAGATAATTCTTTAACTTAAAGAATTTCTCAATATTTTTAAATAAAGAAATTTTATGAAAAATATTTTTTAAAAAATGAAGGGAATTAATATTAAATCTCAAAACAAAACTTTTTTTATCTAATACTGACAATAGCGCATGACTAAATAATATCAATTTATGGGCGTTGTAAAAGGGCTAATCCTTCTCCATGTGTAATTGACTCCCAGACCCAACTTGGTTTTCGTAAACCAAAATTTATCCTTTTAATAAACTTTAAACCCGCTTTTATAGTTTTATTAAAAAGATAAACTCTCGGGTGACCAATCACACTTTAAAAAAGATTAGTGGTGACTCCCCTCTTATTTTTCTCAATTTTAAAATCTTTTACATCTGACGGTCCCAAAATTGTTACGACAATAAGGAGGATTGTTATGCTTTTAGCACGAGATTATTCAAATTTTTCTAAGTATAGAGAATTATTTGTAATCAATGGGATTAAATTTATATGTCTAATTATATTCTTAAAAATTATATCAATAATTTAAATTGTATAAACTTTGAGAAAGGATAATTTTAATAAATAAAGAAATTATCTTATCTTAATCTTTGCATATATCAAATATAAAATAGTATGATATTATTTTATCTAATCTTATTCATAATATTATCTTATCCTATCTTATTATAATTTATGTATCAAATATAATCATCATGTATTAACTCATTTGAAAATAATTAATTCAATATTTTAATTGGCACATTTCACACAATACAAATTGTAATAACATAAATATTTCAAATCATGAAAAGAACATAAATTAAAGGATAATTATTCATAACTATACAAATATAATTTATAAGTAGTCCAAAAATGTACATCAAATGAATTACAAACAAGTTTTTTTTTCCCATTTATAGAATAAAGTATTGATAAAGAAAAAAAAATCAAATAAACATTAAAATCATGTCTTCCCATGTGCATATGTTGTCCACAACTCCCACCCAATAGAAAATTCCATAATCATTTTCCTATGCAATTTAAAAGGAAAGATTCCATGAGGTCAGATGAAGGGCATGATTCATAGTGATTTGGATTAACATTTGATGCATAAGATTATTGATAGGATAGGATCATAATAATTTTATATTGTGTTTAATTTGTATCTAAAGAAAGGAACAAGGATTGCAAGGAAGATTAATATCCTCTTGGCATTGGATTATTCAATCCTCCCTAAGTGGAGAGAATTATTTTTAATTCATGAGATTAAACTTATATATCCAATTATACCCTTAAAAATTACATCAATTATTTAAATTATATAAATTTTGAAAAATGATAATTTTGACAAATAAATAAATTATCTTATCTTAATCCTTGCATACAACAAATATAAAATAAGATGAAATTGTTTAATCTAATCGTTTTCATAATATTATCTTATCATATCCTATCATAATCTTATATATCAAATATGACCTTAGAACCTAAAACATTAGTTGAAAGCTAATTTTTAGACTTAAGAATCACATTGACACTATCAAAACTTGTTTTATTTAGGTAATTTCTAAGTTTCGTAGCACTTGCTACACTTCTATTAATTAAATAAAGAAAAAAATTCAAATTCAAATTCAAATTTAAAATCAAAATTGAAATTGAAATTTAATTTAATTTATTTATTATAATAAAATTATAAATAAATAAAGAATTTAAGTTTTTTCTTTTGGATGAAAGAGAAATTAAGTGTTATTACTTCACGATATATGTCCTTTTGGTTAAGGCTTGAAATGCAATCTTTAAAATTCTAAAGCTTCATTTATTTCGTTACAATTGATTTATAAAAAATATTTACATTTTTGGGAAAAGTAAAAATTTTCTATTATTTGAATAAATTACTAAAAAATGTTATCTTTTGTTGTTTTCTGAAAAATCTTTTTTTTTAAATTATATTAATATAAGTATTAAAATATTAAAAGTTATTTATTATTAAAGATATTCAAATTATTTATTATTAAATTATTATTCAAGAATAATTATATTTTTATAATAATATTTAATATTAAAATATTTATTAATATAAAAATACTCAAAATAAAATTATTTATTATTCTTTATATTAATATTTTAAAATATTTAAAATACTATTACTATTCTTGAAATTTTATTTTTAATATTAATATTTATTATTAAAATATTTATACTATTAAAATATTTGTATTTTATATTAAAGCTATATATTTTTAAATCATAACTAAATTTTTTTATTTCTAATTTATTATAAAAATGGTAATATATAAATACTTAATAAATAAAAATATTAAAATTAATATTTTAAAACTAAAAATTACTTTAATTCTTAAAATATTATTTTTAATATTAAATAGTAATATTTATTATTAAAAATATTTATACTATAAAATATTTTCTCATTTTAATTAAAAGGGATATATTTTTAAGTCATAACTAAAATTTTTTATTTATATTATTATTAAAATAGGAATATTAATACCTTAATAAATAAAAATATAAAATTATATATTTTAAACTAAAAAATGAAAAAAAATATTTAAAATATTCATATGAAAAATATATTATTATATATATTAACATTGATTATTAAAAATAATAAAAAATATTAGTTTTATATGTTATTATTTATTTTAAAATAACAATATAACACTATTTATTATTGAAATACTAAAATATTTATGTTTAATAATATACAAAATAAAATATTTAAAATTAAAATATGAAAGAATTTTATTGTTAATATTTTAATTAAAATTAAATAAAATATTCTTATTAATATAATAATATTTTAAGCAGAATTAAATTAAATTTGAGTTTATAATATTATATTCAAAATCTTACTTGAGTGAAATTATAAAATTTTTAAAATTAAATGTTAAAAAACTTTTAATATTAATATTATAATTTTTAAGTAAAATTAAATAAAAATATTATTTATTAATATAATAATATTTTAAGTCGGGTTAAATTAAGTTTGAGTTAAAAAAACTATGTATAAGGTTCGATTTGAGTAAAATTATGTTTAAATACATTGATAAATAGTTTTACTTATATATAATTTTTTAAAAAATTATCTTTCCCTTTTCAAAAGAGGAAAATAATTTTAAAAAAAGTTATTATCTTATTTTTTGTTGATTAATATTATTTTTTGTTAACTAATTAATTTTTTATAAAATAAATAATTAAAAATACAAAAATTATTTTTTAAAATATATTTTTTTGCAAAATAAACAAATATTTAGATATTAATGAGTGACATTTTATGACTGCTGCAATAGATTTCATGGTTTGATCTGGTGGAACCAGTATGTTCTTCAAAAGCACATTTCTTTCGGTGCGTCGTCCAACTCTTTCTGCACAAAGCACATGCCAGACTGATGAAATTAATAATTTCTATTTTAAAGTTGGAAGGGAAGTATAAGACAGTGGTGTCATGGACCGAGCGAAGCCAATCAGACCCAATTAGCATTTTTAAAGGCTTGTCGAAGGCACGGGCAAGCTCATCCAATTAAACTTGTTTAGGTTCTTTTAATTTAAATTTGTTATTAAATATTAAAAAATATTTTTATATTAATATTTTAATAATTTAAAATGTACTTTAAAATTAAAATTGAATAAAGAAACGATTTGATATTAAAAAATTTTCACAGGACTAAGCGTATCAAATCTTATCCAATATATTTATGTTTTTGTTATGTTATTTTTATAAATTTTTTATATATTAATATTTTTATTTAAAGATTATACAAGCTTTCTTTAGTCTCTCACAAGTTCACAAAATAATCCAAAAAGTACCTTGGAAGGATTTAAAAATCTTGATTTCGCTTGATTTCAAGCGAAAAAATTAAGACTTCCTCCCCTTTCTTTTATGGGTTGCGTACCCAAAAAATAAAAAAATCTAAAACAGGGATCTTAAGACGCCAAAACCAGAAAAAATGACGACCCCTATCCTCCAAAGTTAGACTTCCTAGGCTATATTACATGTTACAAGGGTGAAAACAAAACAACCATCAATATAAATGAAAATAGAAGCAAAATTAAAGCCTATTTGAATAGAAGATAAAATTAATTTTGATGAAATTAAAAATAATGATAGATATAAAATTAATTATTATAATAATAAAATTAAAATTAATAATAAAAAAAAATTTTTTAATGCAAATACAATGATGACAATGAAATAAATTATAATAAAAATATTAAAAATATTAAAAATATTAAATTAAAAATTATATGTAATAAAAATTTTAAATTATTTAATATTTATAAAACTAATAAATTAATAAATTATTTTTAGGTCAATAATAATTTATTAATAAATAATTAAAAAATAATAATAATATATTAAATAATATTTTTATTATATTAACTTAACAAAATTATTTCTTGACAAAAAAAATTAACAAAATTATTTTAAATTTTTAAATAAAAAGTTAAAATGAAAATGTTAAAATGTACGGATAATACTATCTTTATAACACAATTGAAAAGATTAAAAAGTAAAAATAAAAGAATGGAATGGTGCGTTCATTCACCACATCTGTAACTTCCAATGAAAAAAGCCAAAACATTTGCTCTGCACCATAAAATCCAAATGGGATCTCCGCACATTTACTCCAATTTTTATGCAAACAGTCGCCTACTTTTGCATCCAAACTAAGCCTAAACCACATGCCCACAAGGTTGAGTAGCTAGTTAGATCCTCGAGCAAGTCTAACCATGTGCCATTAATTATATTTAATAAAAATATCAAGATAAAATAAATAAATAAATAAAATTAAAAAATTAGTAATTTTGCTTTTGTAAAAGAATTTGTATGAGAATTTTCTAACTTCAATATTTTTAGTTACTTCAAAATTAGAAATATAATGATAAATTTGCTCCAAATTTTAAAATGTAATGATAAAATTACATCAATTGAATGATTATTTATAAATTTAAATCACTCATACAAATATAGTGATAAATTTACATTTTATACTAATTTCAAACTACTTTAAAATTTTCAAATTTAAATATTAACGTACCCTAAATACTATTTTTTATGAAAAAAAAATTATGTAAATAAAAAATCTTTATACATTGGAAACCAATTTTAACATAAATAACACATTATGCAGTCCATAAGTTAATTCTTCGCCTTCATTTAACAACTAGTGTTTTTTTTTTTTTAACAAATCACCTATATCGACTTTGACTTAAAAGGAAATGAAGGAAAATGTTTTAATCTAAGGATTGAATTACATAACAAAAATCATATTTTATAGTTTAATTATTAGATTTTTTTTTTCTTTTCTTTCCTATCAAAAAGAATCTAAAAGCGCGCACTTTAGAAATTCGAATTTTTTTCAGAGGAAATCTGATTATGATAAAGATCTTAAACGATTGTGGGGGAAAAAATGAAAAAGACAATATCAGTGATAGCAAATTGATAATAACATTGTCTAAACTTTTGACGCAAAGATTTCTAAATAAAGTAAATTAAGCAACAAAACCAAAACCATGGTAATATTGTCTGCTTTTTATTCATGTTCTCATTACAGCCTGCATGAACATGCATGTTTCTTTCTTGGTTTTCTACAATTTCCAACTCCTCTAAACTTTGTAATACAAAAAGGTTTTGCTTTTTAGTATATTATAAATGTCATTAAAAAATTAACGGCATTTGCGAAAATATTAATGAGTGTCGATTATACACGTGTTACAAAAAATAACGGCATTTTTTATAAAATGTCCTATATTAACAATGTTTGTATATGAAAAACACTACTATATTAATAGCGTATATATTTGAGAAACACCATTATATTAGCGGTGTTTGTATATAAGAAATGTCGTTATATTAACGGCGTTTTATATCTGAAAAATACCATTAATTTAGTGATATTTTTATAAAAAAAATATTGTTATTTTGATAGCATTTGTATCAGAAAAACATCGTTAATTTAGTACAGTTTATAGTAAGAGCGCTTCTACTTTTAGTGGCATTTTATAGTATAAATGTCACTAAATTATTCATTTAGCAACATTTTTTTAACACAAACGTCATGAAATTAAAAAATAAATTTTTTAAATAAAAAATTTCTGTTAGTATTTATTATTTTCATAAACAAGTTTAAATTCAGATACTAAAATTAATATAAACTTAATTCATATTCAAATATGCATATAATTAACACAAAATTTAATAATTAGTATAATAACATTTAAAATTTTTAATACATTAATAAAATAGAAATTAAAATGTATAAAATTAATAACTACATACATTTTGAAGGCTATCAATTAATGAAAGAATTTTTTCACCTTGATCACTAACGTGCTCAACGGAACATATAAAATAATAGCATACAATTTTACAGAACTTCAATTTTAGCTATTTATGATATTAAAAAACATTAGATATTTACATAAATGCCAATATCTTAGTTAGTGGACCACTGGGATCAATTTTCTGAAAAATTGTTGTTGCACAAATTCATAAGATGATCGGAATTGATCATGTAACTGCTAAAATTTTACACTCTTTTCGTCTATTCTAGCACGTTCTTCTAATTTTGGCATGCTTATGTTCTCTTTCTGCTTCCATTTGCTAGAAACGTTGTTGCATAGTTTGTAACTCCTCTTTCAATATCGAAATGTCTCATGAAGACTGACTTGCTAAGAATGTAAATTGCTAAGAGCTTCATCCATAGTAGGTTGATGGTATTAGACCCAATCCAAGGCCTCAGACTCGTCGATGCCTTTCTTTTCCAACAACTTCTATGAATATATGATTTTTAAATTCTTGTATGTTAAGAGAACCATCAAATACTACTTCAATCTCAACAGCCATTTTCTCTTTTGCTTTCTCCTGTAAAATAGTCATATATAACTATCAAGTTTAATGATTAATTGATAATATGTTAAATATTTACTTTCTATTAAAAAAATATTATAAATTATCATAATTTCTTGTGTTTTAACATTCATATAAGATCTATCCTTTTTTATGTGTATTAAGTGAAAAAGTTTCACACATCCAATTTGACAACCCTTCTCAATCTCCTATACAATATTATTTGATATGATACATATCAATCGCAACTTATTCATGCATATCATACCTATCAATCAAGTTCAGAAATTTCGAATAATGTTAATACCATGTATTATATTTTGGCCATTTTACAACATAATAGTTTTAAACAGATGCAAAAGTATATAAAAGCATTTTGGCCTTTCACACATTGTGATCATGGCAACCAAATTTAATTATTTAGACAAGTTTAATATCATGGATTGAAGCCATTCAAACTGTTGAAAGCCATCTAAAAGTTTAATTTGTATTTTTGCTTTTTAAAGGCAAAAATAGTCCCAAATAGACATTGTTGATTGGTTTTCACCCATATCAATCGTAAAAACTAAGTTCAATCAATCAGACAAGTTTAATATTAAGTATTGAAGCTATCCAAATTGTTTAAATATAATATTAACAAAAAAATTTGTAATTTAACTTGAATAGACGTAAACAAGAAATTTTTCATGCATATCATCCATCTTAACTAAGTTCAAAACTTTTGATAAGTTTAATATCATGTATTGAAACTATCAAAAGCTATTAAAATAGTACAATAAATGTTAATTTGCATTTTTACCTTTTAACGGCCCAAAAAGTTCATTCATTGGAATAAGTTTTAAATCATAAACTTACTATTTCTTTTTACTTTCTTGCAAAACTTTTTGATCCACTTGTGTGGCTATATTTTTGTTGCTTTTTGCTACCAATCCCAATCTATTCTCTTTCCTGTCATAAAAAATAATTGGGTATATCATACAAATAAAAATATTACCAACTTAAAGCAGAAAACACTTTCATTATTTCATTCTACTATACAAAGTTATAAATTAGTACCTCTTCTTTTTTTGAGAACCAAAATCTAATTAATTGTTCATATTATCACCTAATCACATTATGGGGTAGATTTTCCATCATCGCCTCTACAGTTGTATTTCTATCGAAATACTTATTCTTCAAATTATGCTTATAATCTTTTCATTTCTTTTTCAATGACTTAAGCACAAATGAAGTTGGTATTTCAAGGACAAATTTTGACTGTAATAATACAAAAATGAAAAGTTTTAATCATTAAACCAAATTTAAAATAATTAATTTAGTTTATATGTAATTAATTATACTAATACCTCAATAAAGTTTAAAGCATCGGCTTTTACTTCTGCTGAAACTTTATGCCATGTTTCATAATGAATAGTCAATTTCATTCCATTATGGGTAAGCATGCTTAGAAATCCGACCAATAGTTGAGCTTTTTCACCAATTGATTGCCTATAGTGTTTACAGACACTACAATACGCTCATTTGAGGTAGTGCAAACAATTCCTTCAAAGTTGTTCGACCTTTGGTCCTCCGTTGGCCATTGTTATCAACTGCAAAAATTAAAAAATTAATTTGTAAAATGGCAATACTTTTATCATTATAATCGATTTGTAAATATGGGGTATATGATACCTGCATTCAAATTTAAAGCATAATCAATTGACGGGATACTATATAAACTTAGACCTCCCGTATTGCTAGATTCAATATCAGTTGAAAGGTTAGAATTGACTGAGTTAGATCTTACAGTACGTTCATTCCCCTCCAAAAGATTCAGTCCATTGCCAATATCAACTGGTGCCACAAATGGTTCTAAACTAATATCTTTGATATGTATTCCTTTCAATCTACTCATCCGCATTGTAGCTTATCTACATCATAAAAGTCACTATATAAAAGATATTAGTTTAGAACATATATAAAGACATTGAGAATTTAAGAAATCATAACCTACGATACAAAAAAAAATCAATTTAATTAAATCAAAAGATAATGTATGATTTAGAATACAATAAATATACAATAGTGAATACGACATTAATTACTTATAATCATTTACTATATTATGTCTTAAACACTCAAATTACAAATTATAGATGACATATCATGATTCATAAATGTCTTTATTAACATCTTTGCAGAGCCACTGAGCGTAGGTACTAGAGATATTTTTATCCAAGTTTTATTTAACAAAAAGATAACATTCAGTTCCATGTTCAACATCATCTCTTATATCTAATCCCATATCAAATAAGTCTCCAAGTGTGTTTCGAAGAATAAGAAACCAACCCAATTTTTTGGGATCTTCAGAATAAAAAACTTGTTTGACTTGAGATGAAAAACTATAAGGTTCATCGATAAGTTGTTATCCAGTGTGAATTAATCTAGAAAAATTCACAAGTATAAATCCATACTAATCTTTCTTAATACCCCTTGCACTATTCACATTAGCCCAATCATATCGAAATAAGATAACTTTCCCCTTGCCATAATAATCCAACTCAATGATGTCATTAATCATGCCATAATAGTCAACATCTCCTTTTAAAGGGTTTGTGTCCCTAGTACTAGCATAGCTAGTAGTTGATGAAGTAACAACAAATTCTGAATTTTGTGTACTGCTAAATCTCTCACGGGATTTAGTGTGAAATCTAAATCCATTGATGATGAAACCTTTATATCATTTCACAATCCTATTCAGATCTTGTGAAAAACACTTCACCTCTTCACTAACAAGCTTTTCACTCAAAACCTATAAAAGTGGAATAAATATATATATGTTATTAATGTTAATTATACCGTAAGCATTCTATGTAGATTTGTCATAAAGGGAAGTATGGCATTACTTACAATTGCTCCTAACCATTCATGAAAGTTTTCGACAAACAACTTATCAAGCTCTCGAGGGTTTGATCATCGATAATGTGTAAAAACTCTCAAATTATTTCTATACTCACTATAAAACATCATGATAAAGTATTAATAATAAAAATAAATAAATTATGGTTATGTAATGAATAATTTCCTTGCTAAAAAACTTACGTGCAAAATGATTTAATAGCATCATGATGAAAAAAAACATATTGATGTACTTGTGCCCAAGATTTATCATCTAACTCCACCATTTCAGCTTTGCCTATTGGTTGTCCAAAACTTTGAAAAAGATACCAATGGGCAGAGTCATGTTGCTGTATACTAACATTTCTTGATGGTCTATTAAATCTCGTTTCAATATCTTTCAAATAACGAGAACAAAATTTCATACATTCTTTTGTTAAATATCTTTCAACAATAGAACCTTCCGGATAGAGTTTATTACGACAATAAGACTTTAACCTTCTCAAAAACCTATCACATAAAACATTAGTCATATATCTTTTTAACTAGAGTGGCATGATTATCAATAAAAACCTAATCAATCCATTAAACAATAATACCTTTCAATAGTATACATCCATCGATAATAAATCGACCCACCAACTTTTGCTTCATATAGAAGGTGGATAACCAAATACATCATAATAGTGAAAAAGTTTGGAGGAAAAATTTTCTCTAAATGACATAAATTAATCGTGGCTTGATCTTGAAGTTTGTCAATCTCTTTAACATTCATATATTTCCCATATAGAGATTTAAAACATTAGTCATATATCTATCGCATAAAACATTAGTCATATATCTTTTAATTAGAATGGCAAGATCATCAATAAAAATCTAATCAATCTATTAAACAATAATACTTTTCAATAGGATACATCCATCGATAATAAATCAGCCCACCGACTTTTACTTTATATGGAAGGTGGATAACTAAATACATTATAATAGTGAAAAAGTTTGAAAGAAAAATCTTTTCTAAATGGCATAAGCAATCGCGGCTCGATCTTGAAGTTTGTCAATCTCTTCCATATTCATATATTTCTCACATAGAGATTTAAATATGTTACTCAATTCAATTACCACAGAAGTGACTTGCTTTGACATTGATGAACGTAACGCAATTGAAAATAAGTCTTGCATTAAAATGTGATAATCATGCGACTTCAATAAAGAAAGTTTTCGCTCTTTCAGATTCACATATCTCAATATATTTGACACGTAGCCATCTGAAACTATGACATTTTTTAAAATCTTGCAAAACACATATTTTTCAAATTTAGAAATCCCAAAGCAAGTAGCATGCCATTAAGAAGCAACATTAGATGAAAGTTAGGATGAATCCCTAAATTAACTAGGTCAAGTTGACTCTTTAAGTCATCCATTGATCTTCTATTCATATTGAGAATTGTCTCGATAAAATTTTCGTAAACATTCTTCTCTATGTGCATCAAATTAAGGTTATGGTATAATAAATTATATTTCCAATAAGGTAACTAAAAAAAATACTTTTTTTCCATAACTCAGATTCATTGGGGTCATCTTCTTCATCGTCCTCTTCATACTTTAAACATCAAGATCACCAATGTCAGTATCAGTATCACCAACTTATGTAATATGAGGTAAGACACCTTCAAACATGTCCCTCATTCTCTTTCTTGATGGAGTCATTTTTTTCATAAGTGAAATTGATATCTTTTAATTTTAACAAGATATTAAACCCACTAATGGGTAAAGGTGATCTCTTCAACTCTTCAGTTTCATCAAAGAGATGTTTTTGAAATCTAAATCGATGATTATCATCTAACCATTGACAATGTCTCATATAACAGAACTTTCTACCATTAGATAATCACTTTAAACATGTCTATGTAGCATAACATAAACAACCATAATGACTTTTTGTACTCTAACCAGATAAATTCGTATAAGCAAAAAAATTATTGATAGTCCATAATAAAGCAGCATGCATATTGAAGTTTTCTTTTTTTATGCATCATAGCTCACAACTCCTTCTCATAACTATTTTAACTCTTTATTAAGGGGTTATAAGTAGATATTTATATCATTACTAGACCTTTTTTTTTTAGAATTATCATAGACAATATAAATGATTATTACTTTTTAGCAATCCATGGTGGCAAATTATAAGGAATTAATACAACTGGCCAAGTACTATAAGAAGTAATCATCATTTTGAACGGGTTAAATCCATCAAATGTTAGTCCAAGCATAACATTTTAAAGATCAAATGCAAAGTCTGAAAACCTAGAATAAAATGATTTTCATGCCAAAGAATCTATGGGATGCCTCAATGATCCATCATCTGTCCGCTTCTTATAATGCCACCTCATTGCATCTGCAAGTTTGAAAGACATGAAAAGTCACGGAAGTCTTGATATTAATGAAAAATAATGAAAAACTTTAATAGGCTTTTTTTTTACACTGACCTTATCACCATCCCCATTCAACCATTCATCGAGGTTTTTGTCTATCCAACAAAAAATACCACACACATAACAAGATTTTTAAATTTTTCTATCACCCTAATACAATATGCAATCATGGGACAACTATGAATTTTTTCATATTCGAGACCTAAATCCTTGATCATCTTCTTTGATTCCTTACAAGATTCAGAGATTTTTGTAAAAAGAAATATTTCTTTCATAAACTCTAATAATAAAGTCAGAGAGTTTCCCGTCCATCCATATAAGCATTTCAAGTGAAAAAGACAAACACAAAAAGATAACCTTGAATGCTTCGAGCCTTCATAAAGTTCTTCATTAATATCCTTAAGCAACCTATAAAACTTTGATGCTTCTTCTCTAGGTTATTGGTCACCTACACCTATCTTAAGTTTACCAAATTCATTTATTTCAATATTGGACTAATTAAATCCTTCATTTTGAGGAAAAAGATTATGAAGATATTGGTTATGAATGTTAAAAGCATCTTGCAACATGCCTTCAATGTCATTTGTTATCAAAAGATCACTTTGGTGTTTAGAAGCCCTTGAAGTTGAATGAACTCTAGTGAAATACCTTGATGGTATAAACTCTCCATGAAAATATCAATTAACATATCGTTAGAGAAATTCAATACAAATTAAATGTTCAAAAATAACTTAATGTATTTGCCAATCTATGTTACCACACTTCACACATGGGCATAATATTATATCATCTTCACTTGTATTATCAAATATAAAATTAAAAAAAATTTTCACTCCATCTCTATACTCTTGACTTAATCTTGACTTTTGCATCCAACTTTTATCCATTTAGTACTTGTTACATTATCAGACCATATGTATATAAATAATTTATATGAAAATGAACATGTCAAATACTTAAGTTGACTATGTTTTAAATAAAAGATAATAATAAGACCAATACTTACAGAAAATGAGAACTCTTTGTTGTGAAGTATTTTATCAGGTACCTGATATTATGAATGTTAAAAACTATTACTAACATAGACAGTATCCAAAAGTTTTTGTAGTTGGGGTTGAAATAAGGTAAAACAGGTATAAAGGAAACCTAAAAAAAGAAAAAAATGAAAAGAAAAAGGAAGTGGATGATGGGTTACAAATGGGTATTTGAGGAAGGTGGGTTTTGGAGAAAATTGTTTAAACCAAAATGAAAATTGCCAATTGCAAAAGCTGAAGGAATAGTCGAATTAAGCAAAAATATCAGTAAATAACTAATGAATAGTCGAAATAGGGTTGTAAAAGACAATGCTAAAATAGTAAAAGCTGAAAGAAAGAGAAAGTAACTTATAGTTGGTTTGGAAAAGAGAAATACTAAAATAATGAAGATGAAGCTTTAAGTTAGTGATTGATTGTGCTAAGTTTGAGGCCAATTTTATTTGACAAGATTATTGAAAGCGTTTACTAAGAAAAACGTCTTCAATAATTTTCTCCTAAATATTTTTTGAATATATTATAAGCGCCATCAACAGAGTCGTAGTATAATACTTTGAGATTATTAAAGGTGTTTACGCTCCAAAAATGCCTTTAAAAATTTCATCTAATTTTTATGGTGTATTTATTGAAGGCTTTCTTGCATAATATGCTTTGAATAATTTTCTCTTTTTTATCTATGAATATCAATAAAAGTAGTTTTCTACTAAAAATGTCTTCAATAATTTTACACTTCTAAAATTTTAAGTGGTCGTTAAAGGTATTTATTCCAAAAAAATACCTTGCATAATGCATTTTTTTTATTAAATGAATTCATTGAAGGCATTTTCTAGTGACAAATGCATTCAATGTTTCGTTACTCAACTTTAGGATAATTAGTGAAGGCATTTCTTAAGAACAAACGCCTTTAATAATTTTCTCTTAAATTTTTTACGATTATTAAAGGTGTTTTCCAGTAGAAAATGCCTTCAATATTCCACAACTTAGATTTTGATACGGTTGGTGAAGGCATTTATTCTACATAAACATCTTTACTAATTCTTTCTAATTTACGTACATAATTATTGAATGTGGTTTTTGATAACAAACACCTTTAATAATTTTTTGTTAATATTTTTAGGATTATAAAAGACGTCTTCCAGTGAAAACGCCTTCAATATTTCACAACTCAAATTTTGAGATAGTTAGTGAAGGTGTTTATTCTACAGAAACACCTTCATTAATTCTTTCTAATTTACGTGCATAATTTTTGAAGGTATTTTTTGAAAACAAATCCTTTAATAATTTTCTCTTAATATTTTTGAGATTATTGAAAAATACCTTCAATAATTTTCTCCTAATATTTTTGAGATTATTAAAAGCGTCTTTCAGTGAAAAATGTCTTCAATATTTCACAACTCAAATTTTGAGACAATTAGTGAAGGCATTTATTCTACAGAAACGCCTTCATTAATTCTTTTTAATTTACATACATAATTTTTGAAGGCGTTTTTTCAAAACAAATGCCTTCAATAATTTTCTCTTAGTATTTTTGAGATTATTAAAAGCAGCTTTTAGTGGAAAATGCCTTCAATATTTACAACTTATATTTTGGGATCGTTAGTGAAGGCGTTTATTCTACAAAAACACCTTCACTAATTCTTTCTAATTTACGTGCATAATTATTGAAGGTGTTTTTTTTTTTTACAAAAAATACCTTTAATAATTTTCTCTTAATATTTTTGGGATTTTTAATAGCATCTTCCAGGGACAAACGCCTTTAATATTCCATAACTCAGACTTTAAGACAGTTAGTGAAGGCATTTATTTTACAAAAATGCATTTACTAATTCTTTTTAATTTACGTGTATAATTATTGAAGGTATTTTTTGACAACAAACACCTTCAATAATTTTCTCTTAATATTTTTAAGATTATTAAAGGCGTCTTCCAGTAGAAAACGCTTTCAATATTTCACAACTCAGATTTTGAGATGGTTAGTGAATGTGTTTATTCTACAAAAAATGCTTTCACTAATTCTTTCTAATATACATGCATAATTATTGAAGGCATTTTTGACAATAAACGCCTTCAATAATTTTCTCTTAATATTTTTGGGATTATTAAAGACGTCTTCCAGTGAAAAATACCTTCAATATTTCATAACTCAAATTTCGAAACGGTTAGTAAAGGCATTTATTCCAAAAAAAAGACATTCACTAATTCCTTCTAATTTACGTACATAATTATAATAGTGGTTGTCTACTGAAAATGCCTTTAATAATTTTTGTTCAGATTTATCAAAGGCATTTTTTAAGGAGAAATGCCTTTAATAATTTCTTTCCAAAATTATTTTTTAGATTACTAAAGGCATCTTTTAGTAAAAAAAATGTCTTTAATAATCTCTAAGTAAAATTTTAAGGGGATTATTGAAGGTATTTTTTTGAGAAAAATGCTTTTAATAATAAATTTTGTATTCATTCCTTGTCTTGGAATCGAACTTAAAAGCTATTAATACATAGAATGATTAAAAGCTGCATTAATCAACCAAACCAAACCCACAAACACATTCCTATTAGACTTTTATTTTCTTTATCCCTATCGTCGCCACCGACCTCCACCAAATCACCAGCGCGCACTTCTCTATTAACTAATATGTCTTTATAAATTATTTTTACTATACTATTTATATTATTCGATAGAGCTATTTTTTTGGTTTATTACTATTTACATATAAATATATATTTTTTTATTCATTTCATCGTAAGCAGTGTCATCGAAGCACTTATCATTGCATGTATGCTATTTCTGGGTAGTTTTATGTTAATAATATGGTTTGCTGAACCTTGTTGTGTGATATTATTTTGTTGAATAGTATTGTATGATATTGGTAGGCTGAATCATATGCTGAATGGTTTGGTGAAGGTGTTTCTGAATGGTTTGCTGAATGATGTTTCTGAGTGGTTTACTGAAAGGTGTGTCTGAGCACATTGCTGATAGGTTTGCTAAATGGTGTTTCTGTATGTAGGTATTATGGACTTCGAACAACATCATTCTCCTTCTATTGAACATGCAAAAGACACAACTATAGGCTAAAAAAGAAAAAGAAAGGGCCTAAATAAACAAATTAAATTTAATAACAAAAAAATTCAGGTTGACTTCAATCAAAGTGGGTAGTATGTGTCTAAAAAAACTGTCAAGTTGGCTACCCATATTAGAGCCATCGTCCATCGTAAGATTTCAACTACATATAACAATTGGCGACAAGTTCCTGATGATCTAAAGAATGATATATGGCAGTCAGTTGTGGTATGTTTATTCAACTATTTCATCAAATTTGTTAAATGATCATTTAATTGAAATTCTATGTGTTCTTACTAATTGTGTTAAATAATTTAAGAAATGTTCGACATTCTAATTGACTGTAAAAAGATTGTGTTGTAATTTGCTGAAAAAGCATTCAAATACTTTAAAAGCAAATTGACAACCCAATATATTTACCGTTGGCTGATCAAGGTGATGTATTAGTTGTTCCACGTGTGATATATGAAGATGTGATAAGTGTTGAAGATTGGACAAATTTTGTTTGATATCAACTTTTAGAAGATTTCTTAGTACGCAAACCCATCACCAAAAATATTGTTTATAAGTTTTTATGCAATATAGCCTTTAATCTTCATATGTGATTGACATAATTTCTTTCTTTTGTAGAAAATCAAAGAAAAGCAACAAAACATTTGGGCTAAACAATAATATCACCATCAAACAACGAGAAAGGGATATGCAAATGTGAAGTATGAGCTTGTATGTATTCGTACACTTGTTTTAACATCATTAATGAATATTTATGAACATTTATTTCATACATTATGATTCTTGTATTACGATAATTTAATAGGAATCGGTGAGCTCTGGCATTAGTTTCCAAATGGGATGTCTGGAAACAAAGACTTGTACGAAATGATGGATCATTTACAGATGAAGCAACAGAAGAATGACAAAAAAGATTGTATATATAACTACTTTTTTAATATAATGTATGATGGCATTGTGGTTGTATACATCACTGTATAGTAACTTATGTAGATTTGTTGTTACAACTTATCTTATTATTGTCTTTCATGATGATTATGCTGTCAAAGTCAAATCCAATGAACTGATAATTCAGTATGTGAAAGATCCTTTATCTTTAGCATTAAGCACTAAAAAAAGGCCTGGTTGTGTTCGATGGGTTGGTAAATTTATCTTGCCATCAAAGTTTTTTGGTAATCAACACAAAATCCCGCGAATGAGAAATGCACAATATGAAGCAATCATTAAGCAACAAAAACAATGAATTGGTGACCAGAAGCAACGCCTCAATGACTAACAGCAAAAACTCGTTGCTTTGGAGTCCATATTGGCAGTAATATAGTATAACATGCCAGTAGGCCAGTCTGTAGCATCATCCACGTAAGACAAGCTTCCATTGCAAGTAATGAAGTGAACCTATCCTCTGCTACCACTCAAGAAGTGTGATTTTGTTTATAATTTTAATACTAATTTGTTTATTATATTTATTGATTGAGTTTTAATACTTATATTTCATTCAATATTGTAGCAGGATGTTGGAACTCACAGTATGACCCTTGCTTAGGCTATCATTGATGAGTTATCCAAATATTCGCTGGAGCATTTATCCAGAAGAAACTTCATAACCATTGAATCTGAGGAAGGGTTATTTGATAAACCATCATTTTCTTTCATTAGTCCGAAGGAGGTTAAAAAATTTTGTGAACTGGATGAATTATCAACTGTTGATATTGTTGCTTATATAAGGTTAGCTTATAAATACAAATATACACATTCAATATGTATTAATCTATATTAAGGTATAATACTAACTAGTAATGTTGATTGTTATCGTACAGCTTCCTATATAGAGAACTCAAGGGGAGACAGTTGACCAACAGATTTAGGTTCATTGACCCCAACTTCATTAGTAAACAAAATGGCTCAGTTGCTTATCGTGCTAATCATGTGATCGAATGCATGAAAAGATCGACTGATTATTATTTGCTTCCCGTATAATATGCAGTAAGTTATATTCCAAACTTAATTATTTCAACCTTACCCAAATCTAATCTGATGCATAATCTAAGTATATCATTGTTATTATTTTGCAATCGTCATTGGGTGCTTATTGTCATTGACACTAAATCCTTAACGTCATACTTAATTTAATTAATCCAACGACAATGCCTAACCCCGATATTCAAACTTTTATAAAGAGGTATTGCACTTTATTATTTATATATCTTCTATTTCTTCATAAGTAATTTTATTTATCTATTAAGTTTTTTTTTAATTTAGAGTAATATCTGCATTCGATAAGAAGACAAAGAAACCAAAATGGGTGTCATTACCAGTAAATATCAAATTTATTCTTTTATGCTAAGTTAGTGTAGATAAATGTTTTCTAAACTCATTCAATTTAATTTTCAGGTATCTCGTCAACCCGGTAATACTGAATGTGGATATTATGTCTTTCGTTTTATGTGTGAGATAATTTTAAATGATTTTACGACCACACCATTCAAGGTTAGTATAAATTTCATAAGCTCGTTATATCTTCAAAAAAATAAAAAGGTACATTATGTTATCATTTATTAACATTTACTTCTGATTTTTTTTTTAGTGAAAAGTAAAGAAAACTTCACAGAAGAGGAATTGGATGAAATCTGTAAAGAATGGTGTGACTATGTATTATCATTTATCAATGTTGATAAACCTTGAAGTTAGACATTGTTGGTTGAATGTAAATATATGAGGAACATATTGTTATAATGTGTTTAACATGACATGTTGAATGGAAACTTTAAGTTTGTACATTAGGGTATTGGTTTAATATTATTGGTATACTTAATATGAATACACTATGTGTACTTAATATATTATTGAATACAATTATTTCATAAAAGTATATTAATATGGCAATATTATCAGTTTTAATTTTGAGTGTGTGGTTAATTTATTAAAATACAACAATTTCATTATGTAAATTTCAAAATATAATTCGTAGTATCACATATATAAATTAAATATTTTTTGAACATAAACTTACAACTGACTTAACATATAAAATATTAAAAATATTCTTTTGATGGGATTAATGAAGGCATTTTTAGTAAGAAAATGTCTTGAATCATCTCTAATAACATATTATTGAAGACGTTTTTAACCAAAACCGCTTTCAATAATCCCATCTAAAAATATATTGTGTGGAATATTAAAGGTGTTTTGGGAAAAAAATACCTTCAAGAATTCGTTTCAAATATTGTGTATGGATTATTGAAGGTATTTTTGAAAAAAACTGCCTTTAATAATTTCTATTAAAATTTTATTTATTGGATTATTGAATGCGCTTTCACCCAAAAATGCCTTCAAGAATCCCTTCCATATTTTTTCTATGGATTATTAAGGACATATTACGCAAGAAAACGCCTTGAATAATCTATAATAAAATGATATTAAAGGCATTTCCTACCAAAATTGCATTCAATAATCACACATAAATTTTATTGGGTGAAATATTAAAGGCATTTTGGGCAAAAAATGCTTTCAAGAATCCATTATAACTATTTTGTATGGATTATTGAAGGTGTTTTAAAAAAATCACCATCAATAATACAAACTACAAATTAATTTAATGGCTTATGAAGGGTGTTTTCCTACTGGTAATGCCTTGAATAATCTCTAACAAAATGTTATTGAAAGCATTTTTGAAAAAAAATTACCTTTAATAATTCGACCATTCAAATTAATCGTCTGGAATATTAAGGCATTTTAAATTAAAAATGCCTTTAAGAATTTGTTTCAACTTTTGTCTATGGATTATTGAAGGTGTTTTTGACAAAAATCACCTTTAATAATCCTAAATAAAAAATTTATTGATTGGATTATAGAAGGTGATTTTAGCCAAAAATGCCTTTAAGAATTGGTTTCATATTTTTTCTATCGATTATTAAGGGCATTTCTCTACCAAAATTGCCTTCAATATTCTTTCCAAAATTTTTTAAAGCAATTAGTAAAGGCATTTTGGCCAAGAAAATGCCTAGAATAATCAATTACAAATAATCTCTAAAAAACCCATAAAAAGGCTAAAATGAGGGATTGAACCTACCACATTATAGTTAACATCCGTACAATCCTAAAATTTTGAAATGATATTTATTGAAGGTGATTTTGACTAAAAACACCTTCAATAAGCTTGTGAAATTTATTAGTGGAATTATTAAGGCATTTTTTCTAGAAAAGTGCCTTCAATAATCACATACATTTTTTTACGAGGGGATTATTGAAGGCGTTGTCTGCCAAAAATGCCTTCAATAATTCCCTATCAATTTTTTTAACGAGATTATTCAAGGCATTTTTGATAGAAAATGTCTTTAGTATTCACTCAAATTTTTAAGGCAAGATTATTCAAGGTGTTTGTATTTGGAAAACGCCGCTAATATCAAGTCTTAGGTGGCGTTTATAAGTAAATCCGCCACTATTTGAATATTTAATAGCGTTTTCATAATAAACGCCTTAAGTTTTATAAAAACATGAAAACTAGCAGTGTTTATAACTGAAACACCGCTCTAAAACTACCTTTAATCTTTCATTTTCTTGCAGTGTGTTGTCAAGAATTTTTGTACTTTTGCTACCAAATTTATAGGTAAAGAATCATTATGTCAATTTTTTTTACCAATTTTCATACAATAATGAGTTTATATGTTGGGATTAGTGATGATTATATTGTCACTGCTTTAAAAAAGTTAGAATAATTTGGACAAAAAGTTCTGATGAAAGCATGAACCATTAGTCAAAAGACTTTAGAGAAATTTGAAGTAGGGATATAATGAAATCTGATGAGTTTTTTTTTCTTGTTTTTTTCTTACAGTAGTGGGCTTTTTTTGTATCACAGAAAAGGTTAAAAATGAAGGAAGACTTCTTCATTTTAGAATAAGATTAAAATAAACTATAAAATTTTAAAGATAATTCATATTAAATTTACAAATTCACTTATAAAAAAATTATTAATAACAAAATTTAAATTGAAATATTAAAAATGAAGTATTTAAACTTTACAAGATGAACCAAGAAAAAAAAAAGAAATCATTCTTTTGTTTGAAAAAAATTTAAATTTAATAAAGGAGAGTAAGGGAAATAGAGCATATTATGCTTTCCTTTAAAATGCATAATTTTTTAATGTCCAATTTGGGGGAAAAAAGAAGGAATGGAAATCGAAAAGAAAAAGTCTAATATAGCCTTTTTATATTTCTCATGATATTTCTCTTTTTACTAATATACGAAAAGAGAATTTAATACTCTCAAGATGCGGCAAAACAAAGCATATTCTTTTTTAAATTCTTAACTTGAAATCAAAAGAAAGAGTATCAAAAAGTGTAGTTAAAAGGTTATAATCCTCTAGATTTCTAGGAGAATGAAACTCTTCATTCAATAAACATAGATAGGCGTATTAATAATGTCTTACAATGCTTTTGCTTGATAGAATTTGGAAGTACAATCTTATGTGTGGATTACGTTAATATTTTTCTTTTTTTCTTATGGTCAAAAATAATTAAAAAGTCTTTTGTTTAATAGATGATGCACCAACATATCCACATACGAGAATTACAAATGTTAACAAAATTATTTTATAGTTTAGTTTGATATTTAAAAAATATATTAATATTATATGTTATTTTATAAAAAGAATGTTATAATTGGAAAATTATGTTATAATTGAAAATTTATGTTATAATAAATTCTCTCCCTTTTTTTTTTTTTTCATTTTTTAACCAAACAATAAGTGTTATGATTTTTAAAATTTTTTTATTAATTTTAGCTATCCAAATAAAGAGTACATGTACTCTTTTCTTTATTTTATAAAACTTTCTTTTAGAAAAACTCAAAATGCCCTTGCAACAGTTTCTTCATTATATTTTTTTTATTAGCTCAAAAGTTTAATAAATCAAAAAGTGATGAATTGGTTAATTAAAAATTTTAACAATTTAATCACCAAATCTAACAATAGTCAAAATATAAATTTCTAACCTAATGTAGACAATATATATGAATAAATCAATAACTTTGTAAGGTAAAATAATAGAAATAGAGAATCAAACCCTGAGAATTATAAAAGTTCGATCTTTTTAAAAAACCACTTATGTCCTCTCCTTTAAACTCGCTTGTCAAGGAGCTCAATCCACTACTTATTGAATGTTAAAACTAGCCTTTACAAAGCTATTAATACAATCAACCAAAGAACCTCTTAATGGTTTTCCCAAGTTCCTCAAAGGACTACTTAAGGGTTGCATTCTCTATCAAGCTTACATCTTAAAACTAAATACAAGTGTTTTGGTAAACTTAATAACCTCACTAAGGTTGGATGTTTACTAATTTAAATTACAAATAAAAGAGTATCAATAACTAGAGAGTTTGAGTACAAAGATAAGAAGTTACGTTCTTAAACTTTTTAACTATTCTTTGAATGCTTAAGAAAGATGAACAACGTATAACAATAAATTCTTTTGGCTCTTTATACTTCATAATGTGGTGAAAAGACCTTTTTATATAGGTAAAAAATGAAAATAGAGTACATTGCCTTCATTTAATGCATTTAGTGGCATACAATACTAAAAAAAAAATATGACTGTCTAAAGATGTAAGGCTGAATTGATTAATCTATTTTTGGAAAGGATTGATCAAATTTGGCTTTTCGAGTCAAACCAAGTTTTTGGATAAATAACCAATCGATCCTGTTTTGGAAAGGATCAATCCATTTTTAAAATCGATCGATCCATTTTTGCCAAATTTAAGTCCAGTACCTTTTTTGTATAAAAAATCAATTGATCTTTTTTAAATAGATCTATTACTTTAGAGTTTAAACCAAATCCTTAGTTTTTATTTCAAAATGGGATTTAGCCGATCCCAAAATGGGATCAATCTCTTCTCAATTTTGTATATACTTTATTTTATGAAGAAAAAAGGTTGGTTTAGTCTCCAAACATTTTCCATTTAAAAGGTTGCAAAATTTTTCATTTTAAGTGCAAAACAATTTAACTCAATTTTGCAAATTTATTTTTCAAGTATACGATATTGTTTTTTATTTAGTACAATTAAATTTATCAATTTAATAGCAAGTACTAAATAAATTAAAAAATTTAACCTTAATGGTTTGTCATTTTAAAATAAGCATTAATTTAAGACTAACAATCTTCCTCTTTTTTTGATATAACAAAATTTAAGGGTAAATTTACTTGAAGAAAAACTCTTAAGTTATGAATAATTAACATAAACAATTTTCAACAGGCACAAGTATTTTCAACAATTTATATAAAGCCTTTTAAGCAACTATGTGAGAATAAAGATTTTATCATTTAAACCAAGTAGGTTATGCATAGTTAAAGCAAATTTTCATCATGGAAACTATTTTTCTCTTTTTGTCATAGCAAATAGAACAATTCAAGGCATAGAAGGTCTATGTATTTAAGCATCATAAAAAATTAAGAGCACCACTAAATACATATAAGTAAACACAAGAGCATGTAATCACAATATCTTTAAGTGTAAATATTTTAATTCAAAAATTATCATAAGGCTTATCATTACCATTTATAACTGATAAGCATATAAGCACATTTAAAACCAAAAGCTCATTGAATTTAAGTTCATACCTATGTAATATCTTATTATATTGCAAGCTCAATTCAATAGACCACAATAAAATCCTAAAAGCAAGACATGAGCACCAAAACACAAGACATTTAAGCACATAATGCAGTAAAACATCACAATAAAACATAATGTACCACAATATCACCATCACAACATGCCATTGATCAAAAGATGTTCAAAGTGCAAAGTTAAGAATTACAAAAACTTTGTCCAAATGGAAAATTAAAGATGTAAAAATGAGAAAATTGTTGATATGTGTAAAACCCAAATTAGCTAGGCAACACGAGTAGGTTATGATAGAGGAAGAAAAGGTGAAAAATGTTGAAAGCATTGCTCTAAGCTATCTTAAGTAGCCTCATGTACTAAATTTGATAAATCATCTCATTTTGCCTAAGTGTCATGTTCTTAAGTTTAGTATTCATGCTCCCAACAAGTGAATGCGAGCTATTGATTTGCACCATTAAAACCTCTAAAGCACCTTGTAAATCAAAAGTCAGAGTAGAGGTACCTTTTTCATAACCAACATCAATATTTTATTCTTTTTCTTACTCTTGTGCAACCTCATGCTTCCTAATCCACACACCATTTGCATTTCGCACATATCCCATACTATAAAAAGTGTGGATTCCTAAAATGCTACAATGATCATTGGAGTCATTCTCTTGATTACTTTTAGTATTTATGCCCAATTTCTTGAGAAGGTTGCTAATGGCTATTCTAAAGACCAACGTATATTCCTTATGTTCGACTATCCTTATCACATCATTAAATATAAAGTACATAAAGTTGAAAAGTTGTCTATGTTTGATCTTGTACATCGAGCAATAATCTTGTTTTATAATTATAGAGTATTATGTGCCAAACTAAGCTAAGACATGAGTAACAATAACGGTTAGCAACCTATTATGCATGGATAACCTAGAAGCTTGAGTTGTGACAACCATTATAGAATTATTTCTAAAAAGATCTTATGCTTGGCGAACTACATTGCATCTAGTATTGGTGTCTATCTTCTCTTTTAACATAAAAGTTTCATCCAATAATTGTTTGTTCACCATAATTTCTTTTCCCATCACATAAGACGTAAACCTATTACCATAATATCTATTCCATTGACCATTAATCTCGATACATGTAACATTACTATAAAACACTTTAATTAAATTCTCAAACACACTTTCATCTAAGCTCGAGTAATTGATCCATCCAACTTCCTCAAATGTATTAATATACAAAAATTCAATAGAACATAAAAAGTCAAGATTGATTATCCTTTCTACCTTTCATTTTTTATTGGGCAAATTTACATCATATCAAACTTTAGCATCTGAGTTCTCAAAATTTTGATTGAAAAGAGGTTTTGAAGATATGCTAGAAGCCTCTCTAAAGGGATTTCTATGTGTAAAGCATGAGAAAAATGGATGGTTTTGTCTTTAGTGCCATTAGATAAGCTTAAAAAAAGGTGAGAAATAGATTTGACTGGTTAATGATGGTTTTAAGAAAGTAAAGAAAAAATTGAGTAATACAAATAGAAAATAGTGTATATATGTTGAAGATAACCAAAACTAATGAGTAAAGGAGTTTGTGTATAAGCACAAATAGGATTGATTTTTGTGAGAGAGAAGAGTGAGTGATGGATTTTATGATTTTTAAAAGACTTTGTGATATGAAAATACAAGAAAACAAGTGGGGAAGAAGACATTTTGAATAAATTTAAGCAAAGGACGATGAATTTGAATGGATTTGATAGATGAAATTTTAGGGTTTTAAGAGGAATATTTGAAAAGAAGAAAAAAAGAGAGAATTAGGTTATATGAGATTGAGAAAAAAATCAAAATTTTTATGCTTTAAGACCTATAACTATGTTTTTAGCAAAATGGATTGATCGAGCCCAATAGGGGATCAATTGATTCTGGGTTTCACTTAAAACTTTTGCTTTTTGTAGTTGGACCAATTTATTAGGTATATTATCGAATCGATTGGTTTTGCAGTTTCTTCGCTAAACCAATTTTTTTGCAAAACATTTTGAGCCAAATTTTGAAAATGTGATGTTTTGACTTCTTTTAAGGCTTTAAACATATTAAAAACATCATTTTTGACTTAAGTGACAAAAAGTTTTGATTAAAAACACATTTTGAGCAAATTTTAGAAAAATATGCAAATAGGTTCATTTTTTATTACTTTAGGCATGAGAATTTGTTTGGGCATTATGTATGCAATATGACCACTTCCAACAAGTTTAAATAACTAAACAAACATAATCATAATGCATGAATTCATTAAAGACTCATGGATTGAATTTTCAATGTTGCAAACCAAAATATCTAATCAACTATTTCTACTCTTAAGAGATCAAATAAAAAATTTTTCATTCGATCATCATTTGAGCAAACTAATAAGTATATTCAAGTATAGACAAACTTATTCAAGTTACAAGTATACTAACAACAATCAATGAAATCATTATATATATTTATTTAAGGAGCATTCATTAAGCTTAGTTTATCTCTAATTGAACAAAATTTATCTTTAAGGCTTGGTGAAAATATCAACTAATTAAAGCAAGATATCAACATATTCAAGCACAATATCATATTTTTTAACATGATCTCTAATCAGGTGATGCCTTATTTCAATATGTTTAGTTCTAAAGTGTTGACTTGGATTTTGGTTTGATTTATAACACAAGTATTGTCACATTTAATGCAATGTAGAATGTGATCCATAGTCAAATTAAAATTCTCTAATTGTTATTTAATCCACAATACATAAACACAATAAATACTAATAGTTACATATTCAACTTTGATGGTAGATTGCTAAATACTATTTTATTTATTAAAAAATCATGATATAAACATATTCTTAAATAATTGACATGTATCAGAAGTGCTATTTTAATATATTTTACAACCACCAAAATCTGCATCGAAATATGCATGCAAAGTAAAAGATGATCATTTTGGATACCACAAACCTAGGCTATGAGTGTCTTTAAGGTATCTAAATATACGTTTAATGACAAGTAAATATGATTCTCTAAAAAAATAATTAAAATCTAACACACAAACACACACTAAACATTATATTGGGTTTACTTGCTATAAGATAAAGCAATGAACCAATCATATATCTATATAGTTTGAAATCAACACATTTACTTCATTCATCCTTGTGAAGCTTTATTGAAATACTCATAGGAGTTGAGTATGGCTTTGAGTTCTCCATTCCAAACTTTTTGAGTAAGTCTCTAATGTATTTGGCTTGATTGATTAAGATGTCATCTTTTGTTTACGTCATTTGTAATGTCAAGAAAAATGTGAGTTCTCCTATAATGCTCATTTCAAATTCACTTAGTATCACTAAAAATAATATCATCAATATATACTTGTACTATGAAAATACCTTTGTCTTTCATCTTAATAAAAAGAATAGTATCAACTTCCCTCTATTAAAACCATTCTCAATAAAAAAATTTTGACAATTTTTATACCAAGCTCTAGGAGCTTGTTTTAGACTATATAAAGCTTTGTTAATTTAAACACATAATTAAATCATGTGAATTTTCAAAAATAGAGGTTGATCTACAAATACCTTTTCATTTATGAAACTATTTAGAAAACACTCTTGACATCTATTTGAAAACATTTAAAAATTTTAAAAAGTATAAATGCCAATAGCAAAAACTCATTTTCTATTTTAATTTAACAATCATTTTCTTATACTTCATGTTTATTATCTCAAATTCCATGATTAAATCATTAAAGGCATCTTGCAATTCATCAAATTTGTATGAATTTAAATCACTAGAATTAGAATTAAAATTTAAATCACTTGCCAAAGAATTTAATCTACTATTTGTTGAATGTTACAACCAGTTTTTTCAAAGCTATTAACATAATCAACTAATAAACCTCTCAATGATTTTTTTAAATTCCTCAAAGGACCACGCAAGGGTTACACTCCATTTCAAGCTTATAATCTTAAAACTAAATGCAAGTGTTTTAGTAAATTTAATAACCTCACTAAGTTTGAAAGTTTGCTAATTTAAATACAAATAAAGGGTATCAATAACGAGAGAGTTTGAGTACAAAGATGGGAAGTTATGATTTCAAACTCATTAATGCTTGAAGAAGATGAAAAATAGATAGCAATACATTCTCTTTGCTCTTGATGTTTCATAATGTGGTAGGAAACCATTTTATGTAGGTAGAAATGAGAAAAAAGCTATTGCCTTCATTTAATGCATTTAATGCATTGCAAAACTAAGAAAAATATTACCTTTGAAGTTGTTAGGGTCAAACCGATTGATCTATTTTTGAAGGGGATCGATCGGTTTTGGCTTTTCAAGCCAAATCAATTTTTTGGATAAATAAACAATTGTTCATATTTTAGAAGGGAACTATCCATTTTCAAAATTGATCAATCCATTTTTGGCATATTTGAGTTCAATAACTTTCTGTATAAAAAACCAATGGATAATTTTTAAACAAATCGATAGCTTTTAGGGTTTAAACCAAATCTTTAGTTTCTATTTCAAGAAAGGATTAATTTGATCCTAAATGGGATCGTTTCCTTCTTCTCAATTTTGTATATACTTGATTTTATGAAGAAAAAAGGTTGGTTTTAGTCTCCAAATATTTTTCATTTAAAAACTTACTTGCAAAATTTTGTTTCTTAATTCAAAATAATTTAACTCATTTTTACAAATTCATTTTCATTGTTTTTATTTAGTACAAATAAATTTATCAATTTAATAACAAGTACCAAATAAATTAAGAAATTTAACCTTAATGTTTTGTTATTTCAAAATAACTATCAATTCAAGGTTAACATTTTCTTTTTTCAATTTTTTAATTCTTACATAATTATCTCAACCAACTTTCTCTAACCAAATGATATCGAACTAAGAGAATAAAGTAAAATGAATCTCTTAATCACACTCACAAATAAAAAGATAATCTCACTTCCTTAAAGGTATAAGTTTCACAAAAAAAAAAAACTAAAAAAAAATAAATATAAACTCATAAGATATAAAATTTCACCACCTTAAAGAAAAAGGTTAAATAAGTTCACTACTTTAAAAAAAATTTACCCAAAAGATACAAACTTAAATAAGAAAAACACAGGGTTTGTTTTTACTAAAAATGCAATCTCCATTGTACATTACATGATGAGGTATTTATGTTTGGCCTTTGAACATCCTTTTAAGAATAAAGAAAGCCAAGTCAAAAGAAAAAAAACATAATTATAATGCTAGGGACATAATTATAATGTTAGAAATTATTATGACCACAAATTCTAAAATCTCATAGGATTCTCTTTGGTGGTTGTAATTAATATTATTGTAGCCTTAATTCCAACTACTATGGCATCAAATGGTCAAGAATGTGGTTAAAACTTTAGTTAATTATTCATTCCAATGTATGGTTGGTTTTTTCAAAATTGACCATGTGAAAGATTATATTTAGGCTTTACTTTATTGTGATGAATTAGGTTGATGGGTAAGTTTTTATTTATTAGTTTAGGCTTTTGTGTGAATAAAATCAATGAAATTGTATTGTAGGCTTACTCTTTCATCATTCTCCCTAGTTGAAAAGGACTCAATTTTGAGTTTTCAATGTCTACATCTTTCTTGGGAACATTTTCAAACTCTTTCAAAAATGATTGAACTAAAGGGGTTAATAACTTAAAATTTGCTTTTTGCATTCTTTTTTCAGCATAAGCATATGGAATATCTTACTAGCAACAACTACCTTTTGCATTTGCATTTCAGATAATAAGGCATTATTTTCTCTTTATGTGTGTTTGTAAGTAGGTCCTAAATCCATGATAGCTAAAAAAATCCTTATTTTATCTTTTACAAAGGTATAGGTGTTTTTATAACCATCATGAAAAGCTGTTTTATCTATTGTTAAGGCTTTTCCAACAAAATGTGATAAGCATCCATTAGAGTAACATCACACCACTCAGAATCATGATAGTGTTTGTTGATTGAAAATTGAATTAAACATCTATTTGTTACCTTCAATTCATTTTTTTTCTCAACCATTTTATTTTTGTAAAAATGCAGATGTTCTTTCGATTTTAATTTTAGCTCTTTTATCATTGTTGTTGATATCACATTTGTGTAGCTCGCTCTATAAATAATATCATATACCTTATCATGAGATGTGTATCCAGTGTGAAAGATATTATCACGTTACCATTCATCTTTTTTTATAGCAGTAGTTTTAAGGCTCTTTCAAATGACAAAAGCTTGACCTTCATCTCTATAATTCATATATTCATCATATTTTAGTTACAGTTACTCATTTTTCTCATTGAAGATGTCTCCATACTTTGTTTCCACCAAAATGATAATTTTTTTGTTAGAATTTCAAATGCAATATGTCTAAACCCTTAGCATTTAAAACAAATGTATGAGCTAAAACTAAAAAAACTAGATTGTTTGAAGTTGGCTTCCATTTTAACATTAGATGAAAACTTTTGATGATGAACTCATAGCAAAAGTGTATAAGAAAGAGGTAGAAGCACCATTATGATTAATAGGATTTGAACGAAAGGTTGGTTTGAAACTACTTTTTCGTGCCTCTCATTGTTGCTTCTCTATATTCATAGCAAGCTTTCGTACATCATTAAAGCTTCATTAATACAACTATAAAAGATCGCAATGCCAATTTCTTTCTTTTAACCACCTAAGTAAAAAGCAATTTTTTAGCTCTTTTGGTTTTATCCCATCACTTTTAAAAATAAGAGGCACAAACTCCTTGGTATTCTTCCATGGATAGTTCTTTTGCCTTAAATTATAAAGTTAAAGGAAATTATCTTGCCTCTAATTTTTAAGCAAGAATTTTTTTTTCAATTCTCTATTCCTATGTCTTGATTTTTCTTTTTCCATCACAACTTTGCCATGTTTTCAAGTTTTTCCTGCCATAATGAAACACATTTTTTCAGTTTGATAACAACCAATTTTACATTGCAACTATCATAACACTCTTTTAAATTTAAAAACTCTTTGAACCATGTAAACCAAGTCAATGAACTCATCAGATTTCATTTTGCTTTCAAATTCTAGAATGTCAAGTTTGACATCATTTCGATGAGTAAAGAAAGCAATTTGCCCCGTATCCGACAGATTCCGACTCAACCCAATCTTTAGGCATTTTTTTTAATCGAGTATTGAATCAGGTTAAGTCGGGTGATAGAAGGAAAAAATCATATTCGGATCGAGGTCGGGATCTGGTTTTAGGCAAACCCAACATTACTCAACTTAATATATATAAATTATTTTGTAATTAATTAATTAATTTTATATTTATATATGCGTTTATATTTATTTAATTTTATATTTATATTAAAACAATAATATTTTACATTTAAAAACTAATATTTAATTAATATCGAGTCGAATCGAGTATGATTTTATATAATGTCATGTCAGATCGGGTTCAAGTATTATATGTATATAGTTGGATAATGTTCAAGGTGAGCAAAATCCTACCCCGACCGACCCATTACTGTCTATAATTATAACACATTTTGTGTTTCTGTTGATGATGGGAAGAATCATCGCCAAAATCACTAATTGCATGTTATTGATAAAAAGAGTTTTCATCATTCCTTTCATTGTTGGATGAGTTAAGCATTCAAGATATTATAAAAATTCTTGAATCATTCTTCTCATGTCATCAAATTGTTGATCAATAGTTACTTTTTCACATATTTTTTTCTTTGATAAGCATTATTTCAGGAACAAGCTTCATAATTGGTAAAGAATAAATTACAGAACTTTTGAACACACCGGGTTTAGCATGTTTCAAAGCTCTGATACCAAGTTGATATCAAATTAAAAGAACAAAGTGAAATGAATATCTTAATCACACTAAAAAAAGAAAACAATCATACTCTCTTGAGGATATAAGTTTTACGACCTTAAAGAAACAAGAAAGATAATCATAAACTATGGGGATATAAAATTTCACCATTTTAAAGAAAAGAGCTAAACAAGATCACCATTCTGAAAAATTTCACCCTAATGATATAAAATTTTAAAGCAAGAAAACACAAGGTTTGTTTTTACTCAAAATGCATTTTCCATTATACATCACATGAAGAGGTATTTATAGTTAGATTCAGAACATCTTTCAAGAATAAAAAAAAATTAAGTCAAAAAAAATAAACCCAATTATAATACTAGGAACACAACTATAATGTTATGAATCATATAAACATAAACTCATAGGGTTCTCTTAAAGGCTAAAAATAATATTATTCCAAGACATTAATTCCAGCAATTATTATAGCATTCAAAGGGTACTTAATGATCAGTAGGATAGCTTAAACTAAAGATGATAATGGGTAAGGCCAAAGTAGATTTTTGTAGATCTTGATTTCGATTCTTAAAAAATTATACATGATTTTCACCCAACCCGGCATGGTGTTATTATTTTTTATGCGTGACTATGATTTGACATATATATGTATACTCTATATCCAACTTGAAATTAATTTAGTGATTTTAATTTATTATTATATTTATAAAAATATTATTGTAAAAATAAAAATATATTTTAATTATATAAATATAATATTTTTATTAAATTAATATTTTAAATTAAGATATTAAATAATAATTTTATTAATATATATAAATATAAAATTAAATAAATAATATATAGGACGAGTCAAAGTGGTAATACGCTAAAATCTGCTTTTGATTCAACCTCTAGCTTTAAAAAAAAAAAAATACCCAACCCGACTCCAACTTGATCTCTGATTTAAAAAAATTCTCTCCAATCAAATTAACTTTAACCATTATTTTACCATCCCTAACTGAAACTTTAGTTAATTATCTCTCCAATATGTGATTAACTTTTCCAAAATTGATCACGATTTGAACCTTAATTTATTTTGGTGAATTGGGTTGAAGGACAAATTATTATTCATTAATTTGGACTCTTCTGTGTATAAACCCAATGAATTTATCTGGAGGGCTTGCTCATGCATTACAAAAACCGGAAAAGGGGAAACGAAAAAATCATTGTTCTCAACAAACTATGGTGTTTAAAACTGGCATCAATTAGTTTACCATTTCTTATCTTTAAGGGGAAATTTTCCATAATACAGATAAATGAAAGCAGTGGAACGCAAAAATCAACTTTCTTCACTTGAGAAATCCCGCCCGGGTCTCTATCATTAGCATATATTCATTGGCAAGCACCTGACCTTTACGTTACATATTCGGGTAGTTTTTGCATTTATAAATGCAAAGGAGAGGAGAGGAGTCAGGTTATATATGGTCAAATGGTTTTATTCAATGATCATGGAATTTAAAGTTCTCATTTCATTCTAATATTTCCATCACACTTTAGTAGCTGTTTCTTCGATTGACATGTTTCCAAAACCATTTGTTCAATCACCCACCGAAACCCAAACCAACCAAAACCAAAAGCAAAACCAAGTTTCATTTCGCTGCCATATTTTGTAATTACTTTTTTAATTGGCTGTTAATAATTTTTTATTATGATATATATAAATTTAATATAAATTTTTTAATAAAAACACACATTTTGAAATAAAATAATTTTTACTCACATAAATTTTTAAAAACAAAAAAAAAAAACTATTTTTCCAATTGACATATTTCCAAAACCAGGTTCAATCACTCACCAAAACCAGCGAAAAAAAGGTCACCAGCCTTCCACAAACGGGCAAAATTTTCATGATTAATTATTTTAATCCTTTCAACTAATGACCATCATTAAATAAATTAATCCTAATAACAATTATGAACTAATCCAAAACGTTGCGTGTACAAAACATATAACCTAAATCCCGCCACGTGGGCCCCACGCTCACCCCACTTTTGGATAAAACGCAACAAAAAAAATCCCAACATATTTTCTTTTTCTTTCTTATCCCATTATCTTTTTCAGTGCACCTAAATTGACCCAACCTGACTCCAAAGCAACGTGTCAACCATCCGTTGGTCTGGACTCTGCTCCGGTTAGCAGCCACGTCGCTTCTCCTGGCTATTAACTCTCTGCTTTTTTCTTCTTCACTCTTCTCTTTTAGCTTCAGTTTTCTCTCGCTTTCTCTCTCTTAGTTTAAACCTTTTGGTTTTATTTTTTTTCTCTGTAGAAAATCAATTCAAGCGTTTGATCATGATAAGGTACTTATGGAGATGATTTTTCTTTTTTTTTTAATTATTTTTAGCCATTCGTTTCTGTTTGTTTTCGTTTTCAAGGAAATCGGGAGAGAGTGTACGATATTTTTTGCTTTTTATGGTCAGAATCGATGTATAACTGTGATTTTTGGAGCTTTATATCATTTTCTTTGGATCATCTTTGTTAGATTATAGTAATAGGAACGTTCTCTTTAGTTATTTCCGAAAGAAAACGGAACTTAGGCTTTTTGGCAGGAAATTTTTTGGTAGAAATGTTTTCCTGAAAATCGGAGTATGTAGTTGACGCACATAGTCCCCCGCTCTATATTTCTTTTTCTTTTTTTTTTTTTAAATTTAACGTACCCGTTTAATTATTAATGTTGTTAATAATATCTGGCTTCTTTTTTCTTCTAGGTTAAAACAGTATATGATTTTATTTATTTATTATTATTATTATTTTTTTTTTTGTATTTTGATTACTCTTTACCTGAAGTAACGATATAATAGCTTGGAGTTTAGTTTTTTTAGTTATAAGTTGAAGATATTTTAATTTTAAAAAACGAGGATGAAGTGAATCTTAAGAAGCCATTTTTTTAATTTTATCTGGTAACTTATGGGTTTTGCTTTTCATCTCAAAATAATAATAATAATAATAATAATAATAATAATAATAATAATAAAAGAATCAAACTTTTAGTTATAATTACCAATTTTGTTTTGCATTAATTATATTGTGAACGGTAGGAACAAATTTTGGGGTGAATAAGAATCTAACTTTTGGTTATATCTGGTAATCATATTGATTTTTATTGTTGGCATAGTTTCATAAAATTGGGTTTAGGATTAACAGGGACCAGTTGTTTACATAATTGTTGGATGAATAACCTCTAAGTTTGGCTGCTGACATCTTCCATATGATTTACAAGCTACATTTTTTGGTGTTTAAATTGTTGTTTAAATGCTGTGTTGTTATAGCCAAGACATTATTGAGAATTGTTATGCATGAGACTTTTTTTTGTTTTTTTTAATTGATGATCATGTCAGCTGAATACTTATTCTTCTGCACTCTTTCCTTTTTACAGAGTGAAGTAAAGTGAATGTTTTCATGTTTGGTAATTGAATGGATTAGTGTTATGATGCTGTTTTCATGACATAGTTTGACCACAAGCCATTTCTTCAATGGGGGGAGCTTGTTCTAGGAAGAGAGACCAAATGGACAATGAAGATGGTTTGCATAGAGGGGTTTCTGGAAGATATTGCAAAAGTGGGAGTTCGAAGTGGTTGGCAACAACTTTTACTAGACCTATTGTTGAAATTCAAAGGGAAAAAGGAAAATGCCCGTCACTTATGGAATTATGCACTTACAAAATACGAGAGGTATAGCTTGCTTATACCTTGCTTGTGTCAAATCCTTAATTCCTGTGTCTGAACTGATCTTTTAAGCTTGGTTCATGAGCAGGATATAGATAATTATGGTTCATTTTCTACGCTCCCAAGTGATCTAAGTCAGCAGATCTTTAATGAACTAGTGAATTCGCAACGACTGACTGATGTTTCTCTCAAAGCTTTTCGAAATTGTGCTCTTCAGGTAAGTAGTGAAAAAATTTGGCAAGTTGAATTTCAAAATCTTTATTATCCATGATTTACTTAGTTGTTAATTATTGTAGTTGAACTGTGAAGTCTTATCTTCTTTTCAATAGGACCTGTACCTGGGAGACTACCCTGGGGTTAATGACAATTGGATGGATGTCATTTCTTCACAAGGGTCATCTTTGCTTTTGGTGGACCTCTCTGGTTCTGATATCACTGATTCTGGGTTGATATATCTCAAAGATTGCGCTAACCTTCTGTCTTTAAACTTAAATTACTGTGACCAGATTTCTGACCGTGGGCTACAACACATCAGTGGTAACTTTTTATTGATCTACTATTCCGATGTAGTCAAATGCCAAATTTTTATAATAGGCAAAATGTGATGCGACATAACCTGGCAAGTCTGGCCTAAGGTTTTGCCAAATTGAATTTTATTAATTCTCAATTGCTTTTCTGTTTACATTTTGCCATCCTACCTGGTTTTTCTTCTTTTACTGTTTCCTTCTCATTTTGTTTTCTTGCATATTTCTTCCTTCCAACCATCTGGTTTAAGTAACATTCAACCATTTTGCATTTCTTGATAAGTTCCTATGGGCCAACATGTGACATAAAATCTTTCAGGTCTCTCCAATTTGACCAGTCTGAGTTTTCGGAGAAATGGTGCAATTACTGCACAAGGAATGACTGCCCTCTCTGGCCTAGTAAACTTGTTGAAGTTGGACCTGGAAAAATGTCCTTGGATTCATGGGGGCTTTGTTCATATCAAAGGTAATTTTCTCCTTTGAAGGCACTATATCGTTATGACTTGTATGTTTGCCTTTGTCTTTTACTTTTTGGTTTTTGTAAACATGAATATGCATTCCTTCTCTTACTTGCACCGATCCTGAGGCAGAAAGCTCCTCTGAGGAGCATAGTTTAGAAGGGTAGCATTGTGGGCAGTCTGAACCGGCTCCCCTCTTTCTCTGTGTAGAGGGGTACATGATGGCAGAGTAGATTTGAGTTCTGATCAATTGTTTGTTTCTCACAGTGTTTTTCTTTAGTAGTGGATATGTTTGAATAACAGAGAACACAACACATAAAGAGATGAGTTCTTGTGGATCTAGCTGGCATTTCTCTTAACTAGTTGGCATATAGTGAGATGCATTTCTACGGTCATTGATGTTTGCATGCTAATTATTGATGATGTGTCAGCAATTATTTAATATTTGACTCATGAGCACTGTTTATCAATCTACAGGTTTGAAAAAGTTAGAGTCTCTTAATATTAAATGGTGTAATTGCATAACAGATGCTGATATGGAGGCTCTCTCAGGTGATTCTTCCATTGCCATTTCCATTTGGTAGATTTTTCCACAACACTCATAGTCTTAGCTTAACTCTCTCTCTTTACCTCTTAGTTTTAATATAGTTGTATATATTACTGTTTTTTCACATCAATAAATTCTTCTTTTATCTTCTTTCAAAAGAAACTTGTGTAATCTTTGACCTACAGTTGGCTTATATATATATATATATATATATATTACATATTTATATCCAATAATCCGACTGTGTTCTTTATTATAGGACCTACAAACTGCTGAAACAAAGTATGCCTCTTCAACGTTATCTCTGTTAGACAGAAATCTTCTGCTTTCTTGACCTCTAGTTGGCTATATATGTTTCCCAATTACTCAACTGTGCTACCTTTGTCATAGGATCTAACTGTTCAAACCTTTATGTATCAATTTAGGAACATCTCTATTTGATATAGCACTGCATTTTAACTTTCAATAGGCAATCAAAAATATCTAAACTTGTTGAAAGCTTTTTCTTTCATTTGAGTATCCTTAATCCCTATGTTTTATTTGCATATCACTTGATTAATGAATCACATTTAGAATAAGGACACTTCAACTTGATTAAACTTGTGCATTTTTTCTTTTATTTTTGCTAATGCTTCAATTTGCTGAGTAATATGAATTACTTATTCAATTATGTATCTGGGCTAACTTCTCTTATCATGTTTTAGGGCTCACAAACTTGAAAAGCTTACAGATCTCCTGCAGTAGGGTCACAGATTTTGGCATCGCTTATTTAAAAGGTACTTCGTTACTATTTCATTTGCTGTCATGCATAACATTTTGGTATTAGGATTAAGGATGATAAATTATTTGTCATCTAAGACAGATAGTTAGTTGATGTTGGACTATTGTGATTGTGGGAGGTTTTTATGAGTTTACTGCATGGTGTAGAATGTTATGCTGAAGTTGTGCAACCATTCAACAACGAATATACATCCTCTCAACAAAGCCTTGCCTCAATGGCTTCAATCTGAACTAGAGGGGATTACCTTAGAGGAAGAAGGTTTTATTTGCCATATGCATGTATTATGTTGTTGAGAAATCCATTCTATTGATCGAAGAAAGTCAAAATTTTAACCTTAGAACTAGATAGGAACCAGAATTAATGTCTTTTCTCTTTTATTTTTTTAGTTTACCTCTTCTCCTTTTCTCGCTGGGAACCATTGATTTATTTTCTTTTAATCTTTTCAATTATCATGTTAGCTGTGGTATGTTGAATTTTTGTCCTATGAAAACTGGATTTGAGGAAATTTTACATACTTTTAATTTTCTTCACCATGATTTGATTGAGGTTTTTTGTGCATGTTATGGCTTGTTCAATTTGATAGGTAACACTTAAGCATTCTTCTACTTATTAGCAGATTGTAGGAATTCTGGAATTGGCTGTCAGTAAACTGAACTTTTATTTCCTTGAAATTGTATATATTTTCAAATCTGTTTCAGGTCTGCAAAAGCTTTCTATTTTGAACTTGGAGGGCTGCCCAGTTACAGCTTCATGCTTGGATTCTCTTTCAGGTAGCTATTCTTGGCATCCATACTGCTAATCAATTTCTTCTTTAGATGGTTCCATCCTGAACTGCAAATTGCAATTTTGCGTTTGCTGCTAAGAGTTGATGTTTCATTTAAATAATCTTTGCCCTTCCCATTTGCATTTTAGTATTTTGGTGTTCATTAAAGTAACCCATGCATTTTGGTTTTAGAAATCAGTATGGTAATCTCCTGATGGTGTTTTCTTTTATGATTTCTCTTTCAATTCAACTTATGTCATTCTCAGGAAATATTCAAAATAATTGATTGATTGTATAAACTTTATTACATTTTGGTTACCTTTACATTAAACATGATATTGACTTGGCCTTTTTTTGCAAAGCTCTTGCATCTCTGTTATATTTGAATCTTAGCAGATGCAATTTATCTGATGATGGATGTGAGAAGTTTTCGAGTAAGTTGGATTCATACTTTCTGCGTTCCATGTTTGTAGAGTTAAAAAATTCTGAGATGGCCTTTGACTTATTGCATATTTATTTTGACAGAGCTTGGTAATCTGAAGGTATTAAACTTGGGTTTCAATGACATCAGTGATGCATGTTTGATGCACCTGAAAGGTGCTCTCTCTTTTCTCTTTTTTTGTTTGATAGAATAATAAACCATATATCTTTGCTTCATATATGTGTTCTCCACTATTTTGGAGATCTAATAATGAAGAGGATATTAATAGAACAGAAATTATTTACCTTAATAATGAGAGATTATTCTTTGCAAAACAATTATAGGATCTTGTGATTTATTTGTTTTTGGGGAAATTTCTTCATAATTTTTATTAATGGTAGTTACAGTCCATAATTTTTTTTTTTTTAATTTTTTATACTTGATCCAGGTTTGACAAATTTGGAGAGCTTGAACTTGGATTCGTGTAGAATTGGTGATGATGGGTTGGTTCATTTGACAGGTTATTGCTGAAATTGCTATCATCTTTTATCATAATTTATGTTTTGTTCTTCTGATCTATGGCAACATTTGTTTTCAGCTGATGGAGGACCATAGAAACATGCAGATATGAAAGCTAACATAAAGAACATGAGATAAATCATAAAATTGTTGGAATTGCTATCACATAATATTTGAAATTATTTTTGTTATCTAGTGGAATTAGTTTATAAGCTTTCATAAGGAATAGAAAGGCTAGAATGAGTTTATTGGAATATTTTAGTTTTACTTTTGGGATTTCTTTTCGTCAGATTACCTTGTAAGTAAGGTTACCTTTGCATTTGATGTATGCGGTGAGGATGCTGCCAATTTTAATTGATGTGCACGAGTATTTTCATTAATTATACTCAATATATGGTTATGAAAAGCATAAGTGCTTTGAATGTTTAAAATTGCTTCATTTTTTAAGTAGAAATAATTTAACTATATGTTCCTACCTTGCTTTGCTTTTTTTTTTTTTTTTTTTCTGTTGGAATTGGGATAACACTGGCATCATCTATTTCTTTTCACTATATTCATTTCATTAAACCATCCAATTACCTCAGTCCTTAATAATGCTGCTGTCTTATCGGAAAAAAAATACTGATGTTTGAAAATACTTGCTTTTGTTTGTTTAGGTCTTCAACGTTTGAAATGTTTGGAGTTGTCTGATACTGAAGTTGGAAGCAATGGCCTTAGCCATCTTTCTGGTTAGATATCCACCTTTCTCATAGTATGACATCATCTATAGTTTGTAGTTTCATTCTGTTACTATCTGTTTCCAGTTTTGTTGGTAAAATGCTCCTTTAACTCTCTGTTGTCACCATCTTTTTAGTTGATTCTTCATTGCCATTTCCCCCATTTGCTATCCTTCTTTGGAAGCCTTCTTGAAGCTTAGATGATTTTCCTTTCTGATATGGGTTATGTAGTGTAGGGAACTTTTCGAAATTAAGAACCTTAACATTGTCAATATGGTAAGATCCTAAAGGTTCTTGGCAGTGATGAAAATCATATTAAAATCTGGTGGTGCAAGTATCTCCAGGCCATTATAGGCAGTGGAGTTCTCATGCTATGGTGATAGTTTTAAAATATTTACTGGAATATTCTTCTTACTCTTTGGTTTTTGCTGTTAAGTTACTGATTTTTTTAATTAAAAAGTGAAAAAGAGGAGTAAGAGTTGTTTGTATCTAGTTTGCTTTCGACACCATTTCATACGTTTTAGTGCTCGAGGGAGAAACCTGTGGAATTAAGTTGTGAGACAGCAGTCAACTTGTTCATTTAGTAGTCTAAGGAACTTTAATTATTTAATATGCATATTGAGAATGATACCTCCTTGAACAATCTAATGGTTCTTTTACATGATCATCCAATTTTTGATTGGTTTACTTCTTGTAGGTTTGTGTAATCTGGAGAGTATAAACCTGTCATTCACCATAATTAGTGATGGTGGTTTAAGAAAACTGTCTGGACTGTCATCTCTTAAATCACTTAACCTGGATGCTCGTCAAATCACAGATGCTGGACTTGCGGCTCTTACAAGTAAGACTGTGCAAAAGGATTAAGAACGCAAATTTTGTCTAGAAGCTGTTTCAAGTGCTTCTTTTAACTCTTTGAATAAGCCTTTTTATTTGTCTAATATGATTGATTCTGAAGTAATGTGTTAATGTTTCTGGTCAACAATTTAGTTGTCTAAAAACCTGTCAACAAAAAACATATTTTTCTATTGGATCTTAAAGATCTAAAAATGCAGCAAAGCATATAATTATTTCTTTTGAGCTTTAGCAAGCACTTTAGGATGCTGTACCTTGGATCATGTGCATATTAATAAATATATACAGTTTTGTAGATTTTTTTTTAACTGCTTGTATTTTCTTCTCTTCTTGAGACAGGTTTGACTGGATTGACTCATCTTGATCTTTTTGGAGCACGTATCACTGATTCTGGGACAAATTACCTGCGGAGTATGATATATGACAGTATTTTTCAATTTCCTTTTTGAGGAAAAGAATATTCTACTAACTAGTCTTTCTGAATGGTTAAGAACCACCATATTATTGATAATTTTAGCATATGATACATGGACTTGGCATAGGGTCTTAAGAGAAGGGTATGTGTCCTACGTGAACTGGATTATGTTTTCGGCTAATTTTTGAAATTAGGATCCAATTGTTATATCCATAAATTAAGATAAAGTGAAGAATCCATGTAACAGTTTTTGAACCCCTTCTATTTGCTTGTAAGAGATGCATCCTGTGCCTCTGTTATCACTATTTACTTTGGCCTTGTGGGGGTGTTAAATCAACTTTTGTACTCTCATGGTGACCTCAATGCTTTTGGGCTAACTTTACACTTGATACGTTTTCATTTTAAGAATTAATTGTTTGTTTATTTAATAGACTTCAAGAACTTGCGCTCCTTGGAAATATGTGGTGGAGGATTGACTGATGCTGGAGTGAAGAATATTAAAGATCTTTCATCCCTGTCATTGCTAAACCTCTCGCAGAACTGCAACCTAACGGATAAAACATTGGAGATGATCTCTGGTATTGCCGTGACTTTGCACATTTTCTTTTTGTTTTGCTGAATGGAGGGTGGGGGGTGGGAGATGGGGAGGAATGATGAATGAAGCTCATCTTGTAGACTGTAGACTAATCGCAACAAAGTGGTAGAGGTCTGACACATGTAGTGCACATTCATTTAAATGCAGGGTTGACAGGATTGGTCTCTTTGAACGTGTCGAATTCTCGAATAACAAGTGCAGGATTGCGACATTTAAAGCCACTGAAAAATTTAAGATCTCTGACGATGGAGTCTTGCAGGGTCACAGCAAATGACATTAAGAAGCTTCAGTCAGCTGACCTCCCTAATCTGGTGAACTTCCGCCCCGAGTAATTCCTATGGTGGCGTGGGTATATTCTGTAAATAGCCTAATTTGGTGAACTTCCGCCCTGGGTGATGCCTATGACCGTCGGGATATATTCTGTAAATAGCTTTTGTTTTAGAGGGGAGGACTGCTATTTATGTTTATAAGTTTAAGCAGATGTTTGATGTATTTGTACATATGGGTGAACGGAAGGCGATGGCGATTCAACTGGCTCAGGAACTAAAGGTTCGAATGGAACCCTAAAATTAGCTCCGTACCTCGATGCGAAAGGAGGGTCTAAAATGGTGTCCCTTGAGGAGCTGCTGTAGGTTAATAGATGGAAGAATGGTGTTAATGTAATTTGGATGATTTATGAGCTGTTTGTGATGTATTGCATTGCACTTTGTCCATTGTTCTACTGATTCATGAATGAATGGAATTCATACTTAATTTTATGTCGTTTACACGCTTGCCGGTGAGTGTCCTTTTCTCTATTTCATTACTACTTTATGAGAACTAGTGTGTGGGAGTAATTTGGCATGTATATGACGTTGAATTTTCTCAGCAATGGCCTCTTTCAATAAGATACTTGCTTTCGAGATGGTCCAACACTTCTCAAGAATTTGACTGTGTCTTTAATATGTCGGGCAGATTATCCGTTTAGCCCATGGGCCTTGACTTAGGCCATTCTTGGATAGAGACGTTCTATTAAGGTGGTTCGGCTTAATGTACTAAATTATTAATAAAAATATTTTTAAATCTAATTTTAATTCTAAAATATATTTAAAATATTAATATTTTAATAGCATTTAATATTTAAAATTTTTTATTTTTAAATTTTGAGTCTTGGGGCAGACGGGTTGAGCCAGGTCTAGAAACACCTATAATGTTTAATGTATACTAGGTGTGTACTCAGACGCTACCGTGGATAAAATTTTTTATTGTCATCATATTTATTAGTTTTATCGTTAAAAAAATATATTTAATTTTTTTAAAATAAAAAAACTCAAGTGAGAATGACATGTGAATATTTAAATTAATCTATTATCTTGAATTGATTAGATATTAATTTATTTTACAAAAATATTCATATTTCTATCTCATACTAATTATTTTATCATCTCTATTAACCTATTCAATTTGTTGTAAAATCAATATAATTAAAAGAAGATTGAAAAGGAAAAATTAAATCAAATTCAAGTATAATATTAACATATCCATTAATAATTTATTTTACATCATCAAATTAAAAAAATATATATTTTAAATAACCATATCAAATGGTCTCATATTAAAAAAATTTTACATATAGTTTTTTAAAATATGAAATAATGACAAAAAAGTAGAAAAATAAAAGGAAATAACTAATTCAACAAGTGGCATGTACTATTGATATTAAATGGGTCTTCAAAAAATATAAAAAATTATTTATAAATATATTAATAAAAAGAAGAAAAAAAGTATATATATTAAAAAAAAACACATGGCATATTATTGTTATTTAGTGAGTCCGACATAAAAACTAAAATCTAAAAAAAATTATTAAATACTTTCTTAAATTTAAAAAAGAAAAAAGGACAAAAGGATAAAAATGTAAAATAGAAAAGAATGTTTAGCATAATTGAATCTCAAACATAAGAAATAAAAACTTTAAAAATATATATTAACATTTTAAAAATATTTATTAAATAATTTAAAAGAAAACATTTTAAAACCCAAAAAAAGAAAGAAAAAACCTGAAAAATGATATAAGATGACCTAAGAGAATAGTACTCTTGACCATACATTACTCAATTGAGGCATAAAAAAATCTTCAAAAAATCTTATAAAAGTCACAAAGGATAAAAAGAAATTTGGTATAAATGAGTTCTACACATAAAAAATACAATTATTTAAAAATATATTATTTATAATTTTAATAAAATTAAAAAAAGAAAATAAAAGTAAAGAAAAAAGAAGAAATGTAACATACAATTGATATTAAGTGAGTCTTATAAAAAAATAAAATCTTTATTAAATATTTTTTAAAACAAAAAATGAAAAAAAGAGTTAAAAGGGATAAAAAAAGAAAAACAAAAAATTGATATAATTGGGTTCAGAACATAAAAAATAAAATCTTTAAAAAACATATATTTTTTTATAATATTTAAAAATATTTATTTAAAAATTTAAAAGAAAAGATTAAAAAAAACCCTGAAAATGACATTTCATAATCACAGGAAATGGGACTGTTGACCGGACATCACTTAAGTGTCTTAAAAAATAAATAAATAAATCTTAATTACTTTTTATTTAAAAAGAAAAAAAAATAAAAAATATGGTATAAATGGATCCAACACAAAAATATAATCTTTGTATAAACATATTTTTCTATAATTTTAAATATTATTTATTATTAAAAAAAAAAAACAAAAACCAATCAAGGCTTGACACGAGACACCGAAACGAACGGCCCACAATTTACCAAAATTTAATATATGAATCAGCTGGAAGGGCTTATGCTTGTTTATTTCTTTTAACTGCATATCAAAAAGAGAAAACTACTTTATAGTATTTAACTCAAATAGTTGTAATAAATTGCATTGTTGTGCTTTAAAGTGAGAAATGGTCCAATTATTACGTAAGAAGTGAATAGATTACTAAACCCTTTTTTTTTATCGTGTCATTGCCAATTGTTAGAAAAAATGAAACCACAATATAACTTTCAAAGAGATTTGTAACTGGCATTATCAATTAGGCAATGCTGCCATTCAGTAGAGCAATCAGGCAAGCAAATGTTGTTATTCTGCTGTTCTAACAAGCACGATCAAATGTTACAATTACTTGAATTCATTTCTAATTAAAAATGGTGAACGACCCAAGTATTGGATCAACTAGTTTGGCATGTCCGTCTTTCGCGAATACTGTTCTTAACAAACTAGACAGTGGGAAAGCATAGCTAAATTAGGGATGGGCCTGCAAGTCAAGCATATAAAAGAACTTGTGCTCTGCCAGCCATTTCATCATCTCTGGATTTGTTCTGATCCCGGAGCTCCAACTGAAGGTGCTGCTGCGACACTGCTGGCTGACCCATTTTCAACTGGTGGAGGCACACCCCATTTGTTTTCAGATTCAAGGGGCTCAAGGACATGAACCCCACCATCTGAGAGTCCCAATGCAAACTCATTTGGCTCTGATGGATGTGCAGCAATTACAAGTGGGTGAACATTGGAACTGCAACACAGAGGAAAAGACCATTTTTAAATAAGAACGGTTATCCCAGATGGATAGTGTAGTGGCCATTCTAAATTCAAATGATAACTAGTAATACTGAGACGCAAATAAAATTGCACATGAATTACAATCAGAATTGACTTATTATGTCATTTACTGTATCAATAACACCAGTGAGAGACAGAGAGAACAAAAGACATTAAGACAATCTAATAGAATGGAGCTTGTAACTAGAATATGTATTCATACTTCTCTTCCAACAGTATTTTTTTGTAATTTAAAACTACGTGCGAATTCAGCGCATCAAAATGAGCATGTCATGGAATCATTTGTACCCAAAATTTTTGCTTGAACCCAAGTTATAAGACCACCTAGCCAGGCAAAATCCAAATTCCAGAGTCAAGAAGATAGCGAAAATACCTGACACTGGCAGGAAGATAAGCAGAAGGATTTATACGACAATGTAGTCTAAGGTTCACAGCAGTAAACACAAAAACAGTTGCATCTAAAAAGCTGGCATACACCAGTTGGCTATCACATGAGAATGTCGCATGAGTTATTGGAGCAGAAGATTCACGAGGGACCCACTAAACCAGAGAAGAAGAATATTAGAACATCACAAGAGAATGTTATTCCACAACAAATCAACCACATCACAACAGAGGTACCTGCTTCACACATTCTAACTTTGTTGTTTCAAATATGGCAAGCTGAGTCTCATGTACAACAAGAAAATGTATCTGGTCTTGATGGAATTGAACACGTGTGTCTGACTGTGCTATTGGTGTCCTCCCAGCTGGAACCTGCAAGAATCTAGCCTTCTGCTTTTCCCATCCATCAGTGTTCCATACACAAAGCTGGAGAAAGAATGGTAATGTGATCAATGAACCAAAAGAAAAATTTTCATTGATGATAATTCTTCAATTTATGAGATTGATTGATTAATTAGCTAAGAATTCCAGAAGCAACACTAAATTCTTCCTATGAAGAAAGCAGACAAGATTTTGTTATCCTGAGATTATTTGTAAAAGCTCAGAAATTTTGAAAATTTGCAGCACTAGACAATGAATTGTTAGGGAGCAGATAAAACAAAGACAATATTAAGAAGATTTATTGGAGGAAATAAATCAAGTAAACCAGCTAATACTCTCAGAGGAAGCTTATTCATCAAAGCATGCATGTAAAAAAGAAAAAGGAATACCTGAGAATCCGCTCCTGATGAGACAAGCACATTCAGTACATGAGAGAAGGCAAGGCCAGTTATTCTTTTGGAGTGGCCTTTAAGTTTACTCTTCACCTAGATGATGAAAATGGTAAATAAATAAGGAGTGGTACTTCTTCAAACAAGAGTTAGATACGTAATCCTCCATGAGATGCATCATACCTCATCCACACGGACATTATATATCTGAATTGTTGAATCGTCCATGCCGATGGCAATAATATTGTTATCTTGTGGGTGGAATGCAAGAAAAGTCGCTGCTGGTGGTGGTGGCATGAAAGTTGCCATTGTCTGCATGTGTCCATAAAAATATTATATGCTTATTCAAATCATTGACAAATGGAGAGAGAGAGAGAGAGAGAGGAAAATCTTTCTTGCTCCCAACTCTAAATGGGACAGAAAAAATAAAGAAAGAAAAGGTATTCAGCTTTCATGGGTTACCTTAAATGTCATCATATTAAACAATGAAATCTTTCCTCCAGATGCTGACATTACATAAGAATCATTCTTGGATAAAGCAAAACATGGTACAGCCTCTTCAGGATTTGTATCAGCAACATCATTTGTCATAAGAATGCCACTTGATGGTTGCCACAACTGAGGTGGTACACTTGCAGTTGCCTAGAGAATGAAGCGACAATAAAAAAATTACAATACAAGTCATTACAAAGTATTCTTTTATTAAGAAAAAAAGTTCACAAATGATGAGTGGAAATCATTTTGATGTACTTGTACCTTGCCATTTGAATTACGATCACTTCGCTGCCACTTCCAAAGCAAGTGAATAGCATTTGATGCTAATGCCAAAATAACATTACCTGAATTTGTGAAGATTAACCTTGATATCTGTAACAATCACAGAAAAAGCTGATAAGATAGGACCCAACTAAAGGAGATGAATCAAGATGAATCCAATTTCGGGAATAGAGTTGCTCTTTATCAAAGTGAATGGAACCAAATAGGCAAATACAATAAAAAAAATAAAAAAAAATTGCAAGGCTAGATTTTCAAAGGGTAATTTTGATAGGGATAACTATAGAAAATAGAAACAGGAGAGCAACAGTATACAAGTCCTGAACACTGCACATTTTATGCAATATCAAGGGCATTTATTCAATAATTTGACTTTCTTTCTTCAAAATTAGACACATCTTGTAAAGGGAAGCAGAATAATGCCTCTTGTTTCTAACCAAATGTGTTAGTTCACTTAAATTTACTCCAGCAAACTGCTTCATTTTGAATTAAATCTCATTGTGATGTTTCCATCAAACCAAGGTCTGCAATAGAACTTTAAATCACCATCTTAGTTATAGGATAATCATTTTCAAACAATTGTGGCGTCCATCTTCTTTTAAATCTCCTAGGACTAGGTAACCTTATGTAGCATTTAGCTGACCTAAATTAGATTAATCAACTCACCCAACAATTACTTAAAAGTTGCATCAGCAATTCCGGACTTAAGATAGTAGGAACCAATATCATACGTTCATATTATCAAGCTGGATGCAATTACACAATTTTTCATGCACCAAAGATGATACATTTGTTTGCATGTTTTGCTCCTCTCTCAGAAGTGCATTTCATTTCATTCTCTACTCTTTTCCTTAACAGACTAACACAACTGTTAATCACAATCCTGCACTGTTAACTTTAGTGGAGAAACAATTTAGAGCATGAAACTTCTCAGCAAAGCAATGATATCTTAAAATAGTCAAATTCTTAGATCCAACAAAAGATAGAAGCGAGAAGACTTGGATTTTTTGTTCTTGATATATGAGATAGTTTGAAAATGGTAACTATTAGATAAAACAAATTTGTCAAATTATAAATATTTTGGGGTTTTTTCTGAGGATGCTAATTAACTGAAATCAATAATTGAGAACTAATTGATATTGCACCTCTGAATTAATAGGTATTGCTTAAGTTTATTTATAATTCAATTGGACCCTGCCAACCTCTGGATGCATGAAAGAGAAAAGTAGATAAAGCAGAATCAGGGAATACCACCAATTGGCCAAAGAACAGTGGCACTGAAAAAGATGCAAAAAAAATAAAACAATTACTTGGCTGGGCCACAAATGTTATCAAGTAGTCAGCCTACCAGCATGTTAGAAAATCTGTGATGCACTAAGGTATGTGAAAATTTCTATACCTTGGTCACCCTCAAGCTTTCAGGAAGCCTCAAGGATCGGCATTGAGATGGCTCACTGATTTCAGTGAGCTTCCAAATCTTTGATTTATCACTGGATTCTTCTGTTATTCTGGGTTTCACATCCCCCAAACTCCTGACATCACCATTCTGAAAGAAGACATAAAGGAGAAACCACAAAGTCATGCACACAAGCTACGCTACTCAAAGGAAAAACAATGACGACATAACACAAAATTGTGAAGTGCTGGTGGTATAAAATTTTGATGTTGGTTGTAAAAGAAAAAAATGTCTAACCGACCATTCCAGCAATAGCAACCACAGAGGCACTTCTGTCCGCAAGTCCAGCACTAGTAGCAGCGGCAGCTGTTGCTGTAGCTGAGATTGGATTTATTGTAGGCTGAAGAAAACAACACATAATAAGAGAAGATTTAATTAAGATATTAAAACCACTATAGCAAATTCTAATCCACTAATGAAATTAAATGAGGTAATAATACTGCCTTGGGGCCTTCAGGTGTTCTTGAGGCATCATAAGAAAGATTCTCCAAAGTGCGCAACAATCGAATACCATCTGAATTGGCCAAAATCTTAATCCCATTATCATTGGTGGAAACAGCCAAGAGAGAGCCATCCTTGTTAAAGCGGATGCGTGGGCTTGCCTAGGAATTAGGAAAGGACAAATGTAAGTAGCTACTATCTTCCAATGGTATAAAACTTAATTGAACATAATGAACTTACTGGAAGGCCTCCATCAGCATCAAAACTGGTTAAAGGTTGAACATTGTCCATATCCCAGAATTTGATAGAGAAATCATCACCAGCAGCCAAATACCTATTCTTAGTTGTGTCAAACTGCACAACACCTAAAGAACGTTTGCGGAATCCTTGATAGGTCCTCTTCACAACCCCTTCACTTTCATTCCATTCTACAATAAATGACTCCCCATCTTTACTGGTGCCACAGGAAAATAGCCTACAATATACAGCCACCAAACCAAAAAGGCAAGTAGAAAAATGAAACACAACTTCCTTTATCCTGATAATTATAGACAATTAGCGGAAGATTAATATATGAGTTATGTTGTAAGCAAACTAACCTTGTACCATCAGCACTGTAGGCCATGGTTGTGCACCAACGACCAGGAGCTTCATAATCAACCCGTGATCCCATATTATCATACAACCATGCCTTTATCTTTCCATCTAGAGCTGTTGAAAAGATAAACTGAGGCAGAAAAAGTCAAAAGGAGGCATATCAGGCAAAAGAATGGACATAGGTACATGCCCATGGTACAAATGTGAAGAGCGCAAGACATCTAAAGTAATAAAGCAATATCCTTACCTGAATACTTTCCTTGTAATGAGGGCAGACAGAATAAACAGAAGCCTCATGACCTTCAAAGGTATACTGCTTTATACCATTGGTAGCATCCCACACCTAAAATTACAACATGAAATTAGATTTTTGTCCAAGAATAATTATCAACCATGTAAACTGATAAACAAACCTTAATCGTCTTGTCATCACCACAAGTTATTACACAAAGTTGCTTATTCGGATGAGAGAATGCAATATCGTTTACTCCACCAACATGAGCATCAATCTAGACCAGAAATTTCAAAATAAACAATTTCAGTCAGGCAACTCAAACTCAGCAAGAGGACTAAAATATCCAAGATAACTAGCTCTAATACCTGCAGATGATGTCGAACCTCATCACCACCATTGTAAGAATATACTTGCACAATGTGCCTTGAGTAAGCAACTCCTGTTTTCCGAACAGGTATGACATGTCAATCAATGTTCCCACACTACCTAGAGATATACATATAGGTTCTAGCAGATTAAACATAAACTAATTTTAACGGATTCAATCTCACCAAACAAAGAACCATCAGGGCTCCAAATTACACGATTTACAGAGACAGCAGGATCTTTGACTAGAGCAGCCTGAATTCAAGAATATAAGTCATGTTTAGTATGTCTAATTAGCAAGTACACTAAACAACACTTTAAGGCACAAACCTGAAGAGGCAATGAACAAGTACTAAGATCCCAAACTTTAAAGTTCTTTGAAACAAGCCGCTCCCGAGAGCCAACTTCCCACAATGCTATGTCTCCAACATTGGTACCAACTAATTCATCATATTCAGAATACTCAGAATTCGATTACCCATGATAGAAACACCAGCCAGCTAAAAGCAGGAAAACAGATGCAAATATAAATAACAAAAGGCAGAAATATAGCAGACCTAGAAGTAGAGTCTGTTGAACAGGATGGAAATCCATGCTCATAGGAGATGAACCCTGATTCAGAGTTCTTGCAACAGCCTTCGGCAGATCATCAGGTGCATTGAAAGTTTGACTGTGACCATGGCCAGGAAATGTTACCGGCAGCACATTGACAGGAAGATTTACCTGCACAAAGTGAGCAAAGATCAGTATATTAACCTAGGCAGAAAGAAACACGACTTTAATCACCAGACACCTAAGCCAGCAGCTAGAATGCATATCAATTAAATTTATTAAAGTAAAACCAGGGTACCTCATCAGAAATCCCCATGGGCCTTGTCCTTTTGGAAACATGATCAGAGTCCCCAGATGGGTAGTCTACAGACGGATTAGTTGGAGGAGTCCTTGGATGCTTCAATGCAGCTACAAGTCAACAATGAAACATGCCTAAAGTTAAAAGAAAAGAACTAGGAGGAGGAATGATATCAGCATCATGCTAGAAAGGAAACCTAGAGAGGAAGTGACAACAGAAGAAAACAAAAGAGGAAGAAAAAACTACCTGGTATTGAAGAAGCACCAAGACCAATAGCTCCACCAGAAACTGCTGGATGAGTTATAGTTGAAGGATTAGACATCCAACCTGCAAGGGGTGCTGGCACTGGTGCTGCCGTAGGTTGAAAAGGCTGAAGATGTAAATCGAGAACATTAAGAGAAGGATTTCGACAGTGAAAGAGGTACTTTTATGCTACTATCTAATATGGATACCCACCCCATGAGCACCTAAGGAAGGAAATCCTCCAGCTTTCGGTAAGGATCCAAGAAGTGGATTGTTGGCAGGTGATGGTGCTCGTGCACCATTTGGCTGTCCACATGAGTGATCCACAAAGAGAGTTTTTATATCCGGATTTGGCCTGGGGTTTTTACAAAGTTGATGCTGCCAATTCAAGCTGTAATCGCACAAGAAATCAGCTGTCCCCTAAAGCCACAACTATAATAACTTGGCCTTATTAAAAACATCAGTGCCAGTAAGAACTAAGAACTCAAGAAGAGCAGCAATAAAAGTTTGACTTTTTTTGAGAGAACAGCAATAAAAGCACAGGCAATAGGAAAGTAATTTGAATGACATGCCATACGTGTGAATTAATTGCATAAGTAAAATGTAAATTGCAAAATAGAAGGCCCCCCACCTTCCCCACCCCCCCTCAAAAAAAGGTAAAAAGTTTAAATGCAAAAGCTGAGGCAATAAAAAACTAACCTTAAATGTCATGCCATATATGTGAGTTCATTGCATAAATAAAATTTACATGAAAACTAGAAGTTCCCCTCCCCCCACCCCCCAATCTCTTCAAAGCAGCTAACACATCGATGATAAAGATCTAACAATAGAAGAAAAATTACCTCTGATTAATGAGAGTGCGTAACCTTGAATTTTTAAGGTTAGGGAACTGCAATTTGTCACGGAATAAAGGATTTGCTTCGATAAGCTTCTTGAGTTCAACTAACATGATTGCTCTAGCAGACTTTGTATCTCCATATTTTGACAACTGTTCATTCTCTCTGTTATGAAAGTAATGCAGTCTTCAGTACATTCACTGTTATTTATTTTACATCAAGACTTGAACAATTAAACAAAAGCCCCATACCTGAAATTCTCCAACGTCAAAAGCTGAGTGATTTCCTTAAAAAGTTCCTCATTAAATGTAGCAAAAACTTTCAAATCCTTTACTAATATCTCCACAGCCTTGGACCGATCATGCCTAAATAAGATTTATTCCAATTGTCACTGAATTAGTGAAACTTTACAAATTTTCAATGATTAATAAAAACAAATCAAAATTGAAAAGTATGCAAAAGCTTACTTATCCAATGCCTCAAGATATTTCTGCTTTCTTATCTCGAAAAAGATTTTCATGGAATATCGATTATCATCTACCTTGGTGAAACCAGAGAGGTATTTTTCAACCTCATCCCAATTTCCATTATGCACCTCATCCTCAAAATATTTCATATTAAAGAAAAACCCAGATTCCTGTTCAAGCCTATTTAAATTCAAATAATAAAAACCATTTATAAGCAGAAATCATTACATTTCAATTTATCAGTTAACAACAAATTCTAAATCTCAGTAAGTTTTAAAAACTAATAAAATTAACATGCTATTTTCCCTTTAAAAAAAAAAACTTACTTGTGAACAGTCTCTTTAAACTTTTCCTCATCTAGAAACTGTAAGATCAAGAACACAAGCTCTCTACTGAGAGATGACATCGTAGCCGCCCCGTCTTCAATTTCCAACGATGAAACAAAAATCACCAAATATAAACACTTGATCTGCAAAAGAATTCCAAAAAATACAAAAAAGTATCAGTCAAAAACACCTTTAAAATCCCATAAAATTCAAAAAAAAAAAAAAAAAAACCTAAAAGTTAAAATTTTCACATGAAACTAGTTCATTCAACCATCTTCAGCTCTAAAAGAAAACTTTGAAATAAACAAGAAAGAGGTAAATTCTAGGGTTTTTTTTAATCAAAGAGACAAAAAACGAAAAAACACATAACTCTTATACCAGAAATGCAAGATGCAATTTTTCACAATAAAAATTAAAGTAAAAAAATTAATAAAAAAACATGTTAAAGCAAAATAGGAGAATAAAAAAACACAAGATTTTTTTAGAAACTTACCTTATACTTTGAAAAGATCCATTTTCAGACAAAGAAAGAAAAAAGAACAAGCTTCCTCTCTCTGGCTTAAAAAAATAACCCCTTCCATTAAAAAAAACCAGGCTGCCAGAGATTGTCTTTCTTGTCTAGAAAATTATATTCCTTTCATATATTACCCAACTTAGATGCTTGTAGAAGTGGTGATTTTTTATAGGAAAGAGGAGACTATGTAAAGAAGATGATAAGTCAACGTGCTTATCAGATGAGCGCTTATTGAAAACTATAAGTCCAGTGATAACCATTATGGCTTATTACAAATACAGTGGAAAAGATGACCCCACTTAGCCGGCGCGGAATGAGAGGCTATTTCACTTCCAGTTTTCTTTCAAACCGTCGATTAAAAATATTTTTTCTCGGATTTTGATCGAACGGTAATAATAAAGATGAAGGTAAGGGTGAGCAGTAGGGGGAAAGAACTAGGAAAGCGATATTTTTCTCAATCCTAAAGAAGCGACAGCCTTTTTTTTCTGAGGGGGGCCCAGGAAGTTTGACCCTAGATGTTGGTTAGTATTACGGAACCTGCCATTTCAACGGAAGAATGGAAAAACAAAAAAATGTGGTACTTAAAATATCACGTGAAAGTTGAAAACACTGATTTTTTATCATGTCAATCATGAATTTATCGTGAGATATCGGAGCGAGAAGTTGCTTTTGGAAAGCAAACAATAATTAATTCATTGAATATTGTTCAAACAAATGGGATTTAATTGAACCGATAAGAGTCATACACCTTTTTTCGAAGAGTTAGGTTTAATTTCGACTGCTAATAATTTCTTTGATAGAAAATATGGAAATTTAATATTATTTTTTTTGTTGAAATCTTAGATATATTATAATCTTAAAATGAGATAATTTTCTCACAAGAAAAAAGTTTAGGTTGGTTTCATAATCAGAGGAGTAAAAAAGTCTACCCTTGATTGGTTCTAACATGGAAAAACAATATAACCATAAAGATGACTTTAGTTTATTTATGGCAAAAAATCAATTATTCCACCAAAATAATTCAATCCAATGTCCATTTGCCGTTGGAATTCCATTATTTTACTATATTTCACTTGTATTTGTGAATAACACTTCCTTTTTATGGAAATTAATCCTTTGAAATTTGTTTGTCTCGTAACTCTTTTCCATCATCCAAAGTTAAAATCATCATTGCCCAACAAATGCCAGCTCGGCCTGGTTTGAACCAATTTTGGACATGCAGCTTGTTTGTTTTATTGAAAATAATTTTTTGAAAATAAATTTTAAAAGATAGATTTTTTTTTTAAATTTAATATTTTTACATTTATCCATAATAATAATAATAAATGTTATAAATATAAAATAATAGTTCATAATTAAAAAATACAACACAATAAAATCATTGTAATAAAATCTTACAAATTTAAAATATAATAAAATAATTTATATATTATTCTTACACAAAAAATAATCTTACAAAAGTTACAAAGCATGTCTACAATAATATAAATGGTAAGATTTTATCTAAATAAAATAGTTTTTAGGTTTACAAAATAGTTAATATTATTCTTAGACATAATAAATCTACAATAATCATAATGAGCCTACACAAAAAAATGCTTTTCATTTAAATAATATTAACATAAATATTAAAATATTCGAAATTATATATTATTAAAATATTGAAATCATTTATTATTAAATTTATTATTTATTTTAATAATAATATTTAATATTAAATTATTAAATTATTATTTGTATTAATATTTTAAAATATTTAAAATAGAATTACTTTTCTTGAAAAATTGTTTCTATTAGTATAATAATATTTTAATATTATTAGTTATTATTTAAATAATAAAAATATTTACTATTAAAATAGATATATTTTATATTGAAAATGTTTATTATTAATTTATAATTAAAGTATTATTTATTTTATTTATTATTAAAATAGTAATATAAATACATTTGTCAATAGAATATGGAAATAATATATTTTAAATTAAAAATATTAAAAAATGATTTAAAATAGTCATAATAGTAAAATAATATTATTATATTAAACAAATAAGAAATCATTTACTATATAAAATTTATTATTTAGTACTAAAATAATAATATGATAATATTTATTATTGAAATATTAAAAATATTTATGTTTAATAATATACAAAATGTAAATATTTCAAATTAAAATATTAGCAACCTTTAAATATTAATATTAATATTTTGATTTTTAATTTAAATAAAATAAAATTACTTTTTATTAATATAATATTATTTTGAGCCAAATCAAATTAATTTCGAGTTTAAACAATCATATCCAAAGTTCAGCTTGATTAAAACTAAAAAAAAATTAAAATTAAAATATTAAAAGACTTTTAATATTTAAAAAATAATAATTTCTTAATTAAAATTAAATAGAATATTTTTGTTAATAAAATAATATTTTAGAACGAATCAAATTAAGTCCAAGCTTAAAAAATCATTTTTAAGGTCAAACTTAAATTAAACTATGCTTATAAGTTTGATATATGGTCCTACTCATAAACAATTCGTTTTCGAAAATTATCTTTTTTTTTTAAATAAGAAATAATTTTCAGAAAATTAGCTTCATTTTCTATTGACCAATAAATAATTTTTCATTGATTAGTCAATTTTTTGTTAAACAAATATAAAAAATGTAAAATTTATTTTTGGAAATCATTTTTTTATACAAATAGAGTCGAATTTTTAAGTTTGGGTTGATTCAATTCATAAAATAATTAATATTATTTATGTTAATTTAAATATATATTTAAAATTATTAAAATATTAAAATAAAAGTAGTTTAATATTTTAATAAATAAATTTAAATTAAATGAATTTTAATAGGCAAATTGGATAAGGTCATAGACGAGCATTTTGAGGTGCCAATCGACTCCTATCCAATTCAACTTATAAACACTTCTAGAGTATTTTGAAAACATTTGTTAAGGTACTAGCATGAAATATAAGAGTTGACAATTTTTATAATTATTTTCAACTCATTAATTGAAGATATTACTTAGTGTAATAATCTTAAAAAATATTTAGGAAATTTGTCCGCAAAATACTTAGTTATAAAAATATTGTTTATTTGCTATATTTATCTCACCTTAGTCACCATAGCTAATGCCTAATGGATAGTAAATGTTAAAAGAAATTTAAAAAAAAAAAAATCAAAAGCAAGGCACTAGCATCTGTTAAAGTTATTCTCCAAAAAAATATTTTCCTTTCAATGCATAAAGGTCATATAGAAATCTCCAACCAAAACAAAACAACATAAAAAGAAAAGGACATGCATGAGTTGATAAAGTTAAAGGTATTAAAATAAAGAAATATTAAAACATCATACGGTACATAAAAGTGTCCGTTGCATCAACATAAAACAAGTCTTTAACAAAGTTAGGAGGTTTCACAAAAGTAACAAAGTGGCTTCATTGCCAATTAAACTATTACAAACTTAACTACTAAACACAACAAGAGCATTCGCACATTTATTGCTCTCCCTAAAGACATAGAGAACCTTCTGGTTACCAAGCTCCTTCAGGAGCTGTCGCAATTAAAGATAAGAAGTTGAAACATAGGGTTAAGCAAACTCTGACTTTTAACCATAGAGATGATAACAGAAGCATCAAGTTAAATTTCAAGGTTTTGGATGTTAAGGTTCTTGACTAAGAGTAAGCCATCCTTACATGCCCATGTCTCGGCTAGGATATTGGTTCCGAAACCAATAAATCTAAAAGATCCCCAATCCACTTCTCATTATGATCTTAAATAAGGACGTTAGCATCAGCTTTACTAGGATTCCCGAAAGAAGACCTATTAGTATTTAACTTACACCAACGGACTCTTGCAGAAACCCATCAGATGGGAACAAAAGAGTTAGAAGTGATCCTAACATCTTTTTGATTCATGGCAAAGTACTTTCCTGCACTCTCGGACACTTTCCAAATAATGTTTGTTTTGCTCATAGTGCCTTTAAAAATTATATTATTTCATTCCTTCCAAATTTCCCATAAAGTATGAATTTCAAGTCCCAAAGGATCCCATTATGGCAAAATCCATGTTTGCATGATGCATTTCTCTAACCCAAGTTCCCACATCTAGATCAGGGGTGGTAACAAGGTGTCCTACTTCTCTCAAACCATTCCAAATGTTCCTGATCCACCGACACTCCATGAAAATATGTTTGATATCCTCTAAATGTTGATTACAAAAGGCACATGCATACATCCTATATGTTAATCCCTCTTATATATCCTATAATTTAGAGGTGAGTAGTCGATCAATTTGGTCAGTTCGATCTAAAAAAATTAATAACCGAATTAATCGATTTTTATTCTACCAGTAACCGAACCGACCAATAAAATTTTAAATAATCGATTTAATTGAACCGACCAAAAATCGGTTCGGTTCGATTAATTCGATTAAATAACCGAATTTTTTTTTATCATTTTTTCTTATTTTGAATAATTATTTAGCTACAAATTCAATCCAATAAACTTAAATTCACATACCATTCAAACTAAATCACTAAAGAATTTAATAATTTCTACAATATTTTGCAAGAAAAAAGATAAATAAATACTCATTTAAACTTGTTTAATCAAAATAAATTAAACAATAAGTTTTAAAAAGTATTACTCTAACATATATCAAATAAAAAACAAAGCCATCAATACCTAATAATTGTCATTTCAACACATAAACAAGTTTTCAAGGGTCAACATGCCAACTTAAAAATGCAAATCAAGTAAATATAGTTTTCATAACTTTGATGCAAAACATAAAAGATATTTTAAGTCGGCAAATTGAGCTAATAGCTCATACAAAACATAAACAAACTAAAGACACTCCGCGTTGGCAAATAGATATAAAAGTTCATAAAAAACATAAAACAAGCTAATTAAATAACATTCCAAGTTCTAACAACATTCTTCATACATGAACCCCATAGCTTCAGTGCACATCCTTCATTATTTCCTAAGATGTTAAAGAGATCAAAACCTTAATTATTTGTCAAAGAATAAAATAAATATTTTCTAAATGCAAATATTCATAGAAATTAATAATGAAATTACCTCAAATGCTTTATGCACCTTTTTCTTAATCAATTACTGGATCTAAAGCAATTTTTGAAAAATCTAAAAATATATAAACAAAAAATAACAAAAATAAGCTTTAAACAAATAAAAAATAATAATACTTAAAAAATAAATGATGATATAAATAAAATGTTACCCAAATCCATTTTGTCAAGCTGTGTCAAATCATCTTCAGGTTGAAATGAATCAAGATTAAAAGATCTACGTAACCAATCTTGAGCACAAATAAGGGCTTGCATAATTTTAGGAGTTAAAAAGCTTCTATATGCATCAAGTACACGACCACTAGTGCTAAAAGCAGATTCAGAAGCAACTGTGGATATAGGAATCGCCAATACATCACGAGCTAGATGGGAAATGATAAGAAACCTATGGCTATTCAGTTTTCACTAAGTTAAAACATCAAAGTCATCACTATCATCATCAAGCTTCTCACTCAAATATTTAGGCAATTTTGATTTATGTTCATCTTTGCCATGCTCAATCATATACCTCTTGTACTTTGACTTAAAGCTTTGCTTCTTTTTTGTCATTCCATTTCCACTTTCATCATCGGTGGGCTGTGATATTTGGCTTACTTGACTACTTTCACCAACTTGCTCAGATTGAGGTTCTAACATTTTTTTTGTATTCAGTAAACAAGTCTTCTATTATTGGTTATACTTTTTTAATCATCAATGAAGCTTCATCAGAAGAAAACATTTTCATGAAGTAATATTCAATAAAAGAAAACTTTTTTTAAGGATCAAGAAGAGAAGCAATATAAACCAACATATTCATCTTTTTTATATTTCTCCAATACTTATCATATTTATCCTTCATTTTCTTTGCCATTGGATTCAACTCAACATCAGGATTTAATTGCCATTCTCGCAAAGTGAAATAAATATCATATATATCATCAAGAAAAGTATTAGATGTGACGTAAAAAGTACCTGAAACTTTCACGATGAAATCATAAAATTGTTGTAAAAAAAGATAAAACTTCCTAACAATTACCTAATCATTTTGATCGGGCACCAAATCTCCTATCAAAAGCTCATCTCTATAATAAGGATCAACATCATCAAATGTATCAAATGTCTTTTCAAACTTTTAAGTTGCATCCACCATCAAATAAGTAGAATTCCATCTAATGCTAACTTTCAAACAGAATAAACTTTTACTCTAAATATATTCATTCACAACACATTCTTTAAACTTAGCTAACCTAGAAGGTGATTGTCTCACATATCTTATTGCCTCTCTAACACGAGCAATTGTTTCATTCATTTCCTTCAATCCATCACAAACAATAAGATTAACAGTACGTGCAATGCATCTCAAATGAAGATATTTACCTCCCAAAATACTAGTTCCAACATTGTTAAAATTTTTTCTCAAATATGCAATTACAACATCATTAGAACTAGCATTATCAAGTGTAACATTAAAAATCTTATCAATCCCCCAATCACACTAACGTTTTTCAACCGTCTTACCAATAACTTCACTTTTGTGACTAGAAATGGGATAAAAATTTAATATCTTTTTATTTAGTTTCCAATATTTGTCTATGAAATGAGCCGTAAAACATATATAATTGACCATTTGTAATGAGGTTTATATGTCAATGGTAAGAGATACTCTTGTAGAAGATGATTTCATGAATTGCTTCAAATGATTTCATGAATTGCTTCAAATGAATCTTTTCATCAATATAAAGTTGATAATAATCCCTAGCAACTGTCGATCGTGATGGTACAAAAAATCTAAAACATGCAACTGATATGCAATACTTAAATCCTTCTGACTCCACAAAGCTAAAGTATAACTCATTTAAAATGATCATTTTAGCTATACCTTTTCTAATAGCATCTTAATTAAATTTCAATGTGCCTAAAGATTTCGCTCCTCCTGACAGCAACACAGATTCCATTTGAGTACCATCATCCCCACTAACACGAGAAAGCTTTTTACAAGAATTCATATGATTCTTTAAAGCAGTGGTTCCATTCTTTTTAGGATAAGCAAAAAATTCTATATCACAATAATTACACCTAACTTTACAATTACCTTCATTGTTAACAAATTTAGTAAAATGATCCTATACATCTGACCATGGCTTAGATGCTCATATCATCAATTTAGAATTTACAGTTTCACTTTTTATTACTTCATTATGTGCAAAAAATTGAGAGGCTGATTGTATTTGATTAAGTGTAAAATTCAAAGTCATATCATTCACTTCATTTGACATCTTCAAAAAAAAAAAAAAACAAGTGATCAAATTATATCCAAACAATAAAAAATAAATAATTAAATTATATTCAAATAATAATAAAAATAAAACTATATTCAAATAATGAAACAATAATAAAGTAGTGGTCACACAATTATTAAACACATTAGATATTCAAATAATGAAATACTATGTTGATCAAACTATATATTAATTGCTTGTTTTATCAACGAACAATTTAAGTATCTAGCATAGTTTAGGTTAATTTATTTTAGCCTTTAATTTAAGTATCTAGCACAATTTAAATTAATTAGTTGCTTGTTTTAGCTTTTATGATAACTTAGTATTCAATGTTTAAGGCAAAAAAGTATAGGTAAGAAATAAGAAGTCAAAAACTCTTTATTATGTCCATTATTGACAACTCAGAATTCAATGACTTTGGATATTACTAGTAATTTGTAGGGATTATAATTTTTAACCATTCAAAGTTTGATTTAAATGATTCATAAGCTCTATATTAATCATTAATTGTTGTGAATTGTGGTAGTTGCATTTATGTCACTAAAAAATTCAACATTTCAATTCATTTATATAAAAAAAATGAAATATTATTAATTTCACTGATTTAAATTTAAATTATGATAACTTTAAATATAAATAAAAAGTAAATTTTTGAAAATTATGTCAAAATTAAAAAGGTATGAAAAAATGGAAATATATTTTGAGGAATTTGAGGAGTATGGTATTTTTCAAGAGTTTATTTTATGCTTTGATGACAATCACTACTGGGAACTATAATTCCTAAGAGATCTCACTCAAAAGAGAAAAGAATACCCAAACCAATGAAGCAAGTCGAGACATTTGAGGTTTGCCAAAGAGGCTAAAAAGACTAGTAAAGAAAATGGGGCTTTTATTTCATTCTGCCAAAAGTGCTAAAGAGCACCAATAAAGAAAATGAGGCTTTTATTTAATTCAATTTGACCTTTTATGGGCACACCCTAGGGTTTAGGTTGGCACCTCTTGCTTTTATGCTTTAGCTTAGACCAGACAGAAAGAATATAGCTCTAAATAAGGACATGTATGAAAAAACTTTTGCCTACTCCTCACTAGCTTCAAGAAGCAAGAAGAAATTTATCCTATCTTGGCAACTGTTATAGTATTATGGTAAAAAAAAAATAAAGGTTATCAAGATTCAAGAACTTATGATGGTTTTAAGTTTTATGCAACAAAAGAAAATCTCTACAACTGTTTGATCTTGTGTAAATCTTGCACAGTAAATTAGATGGAGCAAGAGACTAAGAGAGAAACAGTCAAGCAAAAGACTAAGAAGAAGGCAAAGATACAAAAGACTGAGAGAGAGTCAAATAACAAAAAATGAGCACGATATAGGTGGGGTGGGTTAAAAAAAGTAAGTTAAATTTAAGGTTTTTTTAAGGGGAATATACATATTTATCCTTAGTTATTATAAGATCGGTTAATTCGATTATCAATTTTGAAAAATGATAACCGATCGATTTAACCAATTTAATCACTCCCAAAATCGACTATAATCGAAAATCGACTAGACTAAATTGAAATGACCATATTTCATTAATTTCGATTGACCAAATTGGTTTAACCCGATATCTACTTACCCCTATCCTATATGTTAAGCCCTCTATTGATAAAAAATGATCGCATTGGAAAGATCTCATGCATGCATTCCCAAATAAAGAATTAAAGCTTAGAAAGAGTTCTAAGTTTCCAAATCTAGTCTTACTTAATCTCTCTATGATTGGTTGAGGTTTTTTTAATATATCGTAATTAAATTGAATGATAAACTTTCCACTTTTAGATGTAGCCTAATAAATAGCCTACTTAATCTCTTTATTGATGTTCAAATGCCCTTGGATAAGAGACCTTATACATTTCAACTCAGTTTAATTATCTTGCCAAAATGCCGTGGTTAAGCCATCCCTAATTATCCAACCCATTTCTTTCTCTACAATCCCACCAACCTTTCTTATAGCTTTTCAAGTTATCAAAATAGTAGAGCTTATCTTGGTGGTGTTTCCTTATTGGAGATATTTAGTTTGTAATGTTTTGACCCATAATCTGTCTTTCTCATGGATGAATCGTTAAACTAGTTTTGCCATATGGTTTTGGTTTTAGAGTTTAGTTTCTTTCACACCCAGCTACCATCATTCTTGCACCATATGACTTTTTGCCAATTTAACAAATGGATTTTCTTCTTCTACTTAGTGTCTGCTCATAAAAAGCTTTTAGTTATCATGTTTAGCTTATTACAAATACTGGTAGGTAGGGCTTTACATTGCATATAATATACAAGTATAGATTCCATGATGAGTTTATTAGGGTTAGTCTATTTGCTAATGATAGTAGATTGGCTTTCCATTCAAATAGCTAGCTCTTATCTTATCAATAATGAAGGTGTAATCATGTTTACTGAATTTACCTTTATAGAGAAGGAAACTTAAATGTTTGCCCATATTTTTAATCTCTCATATCTCTAGTAGGTTAGCAATATCATGATGTCAGCATAATCTTCATGGACATTGTTATTTCCTTATCAACTCTCCTAAATAACATGATGTCATTAGCAAATATAATATGAAAAATGATTGAGCCATTACAAAAAGCTCTACATGGAAATCACTTTTTGTCTTTACTAGCTTCGGAGATCCTTAAGCTAAAAAATTCCATACGCGTAATGAACATGTACAAGAGAAGGGATCCCCTTTATCTTATACCTCTGGATAGTTGAACTTTTTCAACAATCCACCATTCATTGAGATAGATATTGATGATAAAGATATGCAACTCATTATAAGTGAAATCTAAGGCTGTGGTAGGTTAAAAAATGTGAGGATTTTACTGATGAAGCTCTATTTCATTGAATAATAAACCTTATTAAGTTCTAGCTTAACTACCATATAATCTATTCTATCTATTTTTCTCTTAACTACATGTATCAATTCTTGTATAATTATAACATTTTCACATCTTTTTCTACTAAGGGCAAAACTGGTTTGGAAAAAAGATATGATCTTATTAAGAAGTAGCCAAGTTTTTATACAATTATCTTAAATACAATCCTATAAAGAATGTCACAAAAATTGATTGGTCAAAATTGCTCAATGCATAATATGCTATTACATTTAAGGATTAGTAAGATCAAGGTGCTATTTAGTTCTTCTTTTACCATTACTGCCTAAAAGATCTTGCAAATGGTTTCATAGAGCTTTCCTTTAACAATGTTCCAACAACTTTTATAAAAAAAAAATGTGTAAACCATCAGGACCTAGGGCCTTAAAATCTTTGAAGGACCATTGTGTTTTTTAAATTTTCAACTCAGACATAGATTTAAAAAGCTTAGTTTGTCCATGACTAAAAATTGTGACAAGTTGCCTAGGTCCATTATGAACCTTGATGTTGCTATCTAAATAGGAGGTTTTGAATAGGTGTTGAAAGTGATTTTCTACATTGTTACTACCTCTCTTAGTTCAATAACCTTTCTCTTGTTGAATTTCTAAACCCAAAAGTCTATTAAACTTTTATCTTTTGATGGTTGAGACATGGAAAAATGATTATTTCACTCACCATCAATAAGCCAGCTAACCCTTGATTTAATGGCCTACAAATCTTTTTCACCCTTAAGGATTTTGTTATACTTTTTTCTAAGTTTCCTTTGTAGGTCAAGTAGGAATTTGATTTATATCCTATGCTAAGGAGTTATTAATTCTTACCCAACGAGCAAGTAGCTTTTTTTTTTTTAACACATTGTCGAAAATGTCTTTGTTCCAATAGACCATATCTTTTTTTACTTTATCCACGGTATCCACAAAAGATCATTAGCTTTGGTTCCTGTTATGATGAATAAATGGTAAAAAGCTGAGATGGTTAAACCATATCTTTTGTCATCAGAATGACTTTAGCCTGAGCTGAGGAAATTTTTTTTTACATAAGAATAGGAACGAATTTATATTTATATTCAATAAGGGCAAAAAATATATAATATTGAATATATATATATATAAGTTAACCAAAATGCATCTACTGTGTATACATAAAGATGCCATATTATGATTGTTCTCTATGAGTCTTCATAATTTGAAAGCATTGTAAAATCTTTTCATTATCAATATTACAAAATATATCTTTATCTATATATATAGTCAAATAATCATTTATCCAAGAATCTCTCATTCATTTACACAAATAGTTCTTTATATTTCTAGTAATAGAAAAAACTTTTTCAATCGATATAGTTGAAATTGGTAAAATCAAAGCTAATTTAACAAGTATACCAATGAGTACATAAAATATTTCTTTGCCTTAACAAGTTTTATAGAAAGGTCATTGATACTTTTCAAGCTTGCAAACTCATCATTAGATCTTAAATCAACAATGTAAGTTTCAAGTTAGTTGTCAAGAATTAGTGGTTAATATTAAAAAATTTGATTTGATGAAATTGAGCAAGACAGATCAACTTTTCCTTATTAAAAGTTGCAAGAGAATCACAAAGATTTAAAAAAGCCACACAAAGAAACAATTCCATATTCACATTATTAAAATGATTGTTGAGCTCTTAAAGTTACATATCAATTATTATGTAAAACAACTCAACTTGATAATGATGTAAATTTCTCATTGTTTGAGCTTTGCATCAAGGTCTTCCACAAGTTACAAACATATCATCCATATTTGGGATGACAATAATATTTTTTCACAAAATAAAGAAATCTCATTTTACAAATATTTTCATTCATCATATTTCATCATTAGTAGTGATTACTTCGCTACTCTTACTAATGTTATTGCATTCACAATATCTTGATCTCCCATTTGTAATACTAAGGAAAATTATTTGTAATCTCCAAAATATTTTTCATCAAATGCAAGTTAAAAGCAAAATCAAAAGATTAAATAGAATCTAATAAGACAAAAGTTCCACCTTTTTGCTCTAAGCTATTCACATCCTTTACAACAATTTCATGCACATAAATAATGGAACTAAACATAAGGATCAAATTTATCAAATACCTATAATGTGAACCCCATTGTGTATCTCCAGCTCGTTAAAAACTTGTTTCTTAATTTAAACCCATTCTTAAAGAAAGTTCATCGACTTGAAATGCCTCAACAATTTTATCAAGTTTCTTTTCTCAAAAGACTTCATTTTGTTAACATGAACCCCCAACAATATTGACTACATTTGTCTCGATGTTGAAAAGTAATGCAATTTGAACATAATTCTTTATCATGATTACAAGTGTCAATTAAAGTTGATGAGCAAAACAATAGACATAATAAGCAGACACATTATCTTTCATGATCAAAGTTTTTAAATTATTGAATTCACCTTACATGTTGCTTACTTCATATAACCTTGCCCACAAATCCTTGACATACTCAAATTATACTTAAAGTATAATGCTCCAATGGCTACTATAAGTAACAAAACAGTTGTATCACTGATATGATTATACCAAGAAAATGTTCAATAACATGCCAATTAGAACTACATAGCATAAAGCAATATCAACTTGTTTTTTTATTAAAACATCATGAAATTAATTAAGCAAAATGAAAAATAATCTATCTTTAAGGTCTTCCATAATAATATTGGTAGTCTCAATTGATACGACACAAACAAATCATTTTGAATATCATGCATTATCATTTTGGAATTTTTTGGTGCATTCTCTAGGATAACATTTTTTATAGTTTCATTATGATTGGTAAAAAATCTAAGAAACTCAAGAAATTTTTCTTAACTGTGAAAATTTTCAATTTCATCTTTATCAAGAAACACCAAACGTTGACATAAAAGAAAGCAAGTGCAATCAAGTGTCAAAGTTAACAACCTCAATAATGTTTTAGTGCTTGATCGGATTACTTTGCAAAAGCAAATTCTATATTTTACTTTTGATTTAAAAAATCTTGACAACATTTCCAAGCTTCGTTATAAGCATTATTAGGACCTCTAACATGAATTTCAAATCTTTCTTTCTTTTATCAATTTGTGAATCCATTTGAAACAAAACAATAACCACCTGCTTGCTTTTCAATATCCGATCTATAAAGATAACAACATAAATAAAAAAGTGACATCCTTCTCTATACTATATTCCAACCAATTAGCATAATATTTGAACCATGTAGAAATAAAACTATGTAATGCCTTTCCAATTTTTGTTTGGGAAAAATTATGTTTATAAGATAAACATAGACCTTGTAGATGATTTTTCTTTTTTCTTAACTTCTGACTTTATAATTTCATTAAATTCACCTAAAATTAACCAAGGTAAATTATGATGATTTGCAACAATTCTTAAATTTTCTTACGATAACATTCTTTTATTTACCTTAAGCCTAGCATAAATAAATGACAACCAAGTATGGTTAGAAGACCTTACACTCGTCATCACATGGAGTTCCTATTTCATGGCACAGATGTCATTGAGCTCAACTAGATCGGACCTCCATATTATCCATATAGCTTATAAAATTGTGTCTCTCTAAGCATCAAAGAGAAGTCGATCAATAATTTGTCACACATCCTCTCCACAAACCCTGTTTCTATAATGATCATAATTTGAAGGCCTTACAAATTTACCAATTCTTGAGTCTTACAAACAGACTTTGGGTTTTTAGCTCCCATACAGTTTTTTAAAAGAATTTACGTTTGTTTAGGTTTGAGGATTGTGGTAGCTTACAAATAGCCTCTAAAACTATGGAACAAATAAGCCCTCCATTTAATTTTATCCTTATACCAATCTCTTCACTTTTGGATGCGTTTGACCTTATGAATGAGAATCTCTTTCTCTAGTAGAATGAAAGAGCTAGCACAGACACATTACTATTTTATGTTCAGGTTGGTCTTCACTTTCATTGCCATCTGTTAAGTATTGTTCATCATGATCTCCAAAGAACGATCTGATAGTTGAGCTTCTTGGATTAACAAAACCCAAAAGGGTCGATTCAGCCTTTCTTTTGTCCATGATGAAGTTTGATAAGGAATTAAGCTTGATTTCTTCAAATGTGACGTTGATTATAGGTAGATTAGTAAAAGCACTATTGGCCATTCATGTTGGTTCTCTGTCATCGTTTTTGCTTTATTTTTTTTTTAATCATGAGTGGATATTGACTTTCTAAACCTTTCTCTAGGACATTTCGTAAAGTATGGGTATGGGCTCTTTAAATAAATGGTTGATTTTCCAAGCATAAATAAAAACCTTAGGATGAGTAGGGCCATGCAAAATTGCTTGCTTATGAAATCATAAGTTCCCTTGCCATTGTTTGTAAGTTGGACTAGTTCACAAACATACTTTGGCATTTTTTCTTTCTTCTTCTCCAATTCATGGAAAACCATATCCTCTAGCTTCCTGACCTTTAGTTGAAAGCTAGTTCCTAATTTTTTTTTTGACAGGTTACAATTGAAGGATACATAAGTTGGATTTTGCTCTGTGTTGCTTGTGATCAAGGATATTGTATCTTGAACTCTTGAGAGAGACTTTTACATAATGTTTCCTTTAATTTTCTATGCAACGTATGTATGTTATGAGACTTTTTTTAGATTGCATAAAAATGATTGGGTTAATATCTACCATTTTTATCCTATTTAGTATCCTTATTTGTTCAGTTAGCTTATCATGAAACAAATTGAAAGTGATAAGGCTTATACTTGGGAGTGAAAACGATTCTCTTTTATCACATTTACTTTCATAATCGACCTATCTTTACCAAAGTTATTTACAGGCACCATTTTACTAACAGGTTGCAATATCCATGTTTCTTTGACCTTGCCTTGCCTTTCCATTTTAGTGCTAGGCTTTCCTCGGGTGTTGTCCTCTTTGTTAGGCTAAAAAATCTCAATCCAATCACATCAATTGAAGCGAAATCAAATAATCAATTAACCACACAAGAGATAGCAATTTAACTTAGTTCGACCCAATTGACCTACATCCACAGATGAGAAAAAAGATCCAATAGTTATAGAGAATTATAAACATATAATCTATATCAAGCACTCACAGTTAGTACCATAAACACTTTCAATCTCTTCTAGTCTTATAGAGTATTTTCAACCTAAACAAACACATACCCATTTGTACTCTTTCAACATAAATAAACATATAACCATATGCACCCATGCATTATATCTCTGTGGATAATCTCATTCTTTTTAGTCCACTCAAATATACATACCCATAAAAACATCAATCTCTTTTAATCCTATGGGATGTCTATCCCATAAAGCCTTACAACTTTTTTATATATTTTTCTCATATCTAACCTTATAAAGACTTCACCTATTTATAAGCATGCAAACTTACCTATTAAAAAATTTTTTTCTGTTATAATTTTTTTTTACAAGTCTTCTTATCCATCAAGTAATATCTAGCTAATCCAAATAAATTTCTTATGTGATTTGAGTCATTATTCTTAACAATCTCTACCTTGACTCAAATTTCATCAAATCATCTATCTTCATGCTAAACATGTTTAACTCCACTTATAATATAAGTCTCACAATCATCTTCTCTTGTGTGTCTTCACGTTTCACACAAATTAATCTTCAAAACACGAACTTGAACTTTTTTTTGAATCAAGCTCTTTTGGACTTACCTTTTCTTATAGCTTGAACCATGCTGTGATACCACTTGTTGTGGATCACCACAACTATGATACCACTTGTTAAGCTAAAAAGTTTCAATCCAATCACATCAACGAAAACGAAATCAAATAATCAATCAACCACACAAGAGACAGTAATTTAATGTAATTTGACCCAATCAACTCACATCCACAAATGAGAGAAAAGATCCACTAGTTGTAAATAATTACAAACATATAATCCATATCAAGCACTCACAATTAATACCCATAAACACTATCATTCTTTTTTAGTCCTATGAAGTATTCTTAACCTAAACAAACATATACCCATGTGCACACTTTCAACACAAACAAATACGTATCCATATGTACCAATGCATCATACTTATATAAACAATCTCATTCTCTCTAGTCCACTCAAACATACATACCCATAAGAACGTTAATCTCCTCTAGTCCAATGGGGTATTTATCCTATAAAAACATTGCAACTCTTTTATATATTTTTCTCATATTTAATCCTATAAAGACTTCACCCATTTATAAGCATACAAATTTACCTATTAAAAATCTTTTTTCTTTTAGAATTTTTCTTCTACAAGTTAAACTTATCTATTAAAAATTTTTTTTCTCTTAAAATTTTTTTCTGTAAATAATTTTATCCATCAAATAATATCTGACTAATCTCAAATAAATATTTTATAAAATTTGAGTCATTATTCCTAACATTCTTTTATCTCTTTCTTGTAGCTCATTCCTAGCTTTATGATTCTCCTGTTGAACACTATTCCCACTATCACGTGTTGTATCATGTTGTGGCGAGACTACGGACCCTTGATTACCAGTTGAACCTTTGGTATCCTTAATCGGTTGTTTGCTATGTTGTCTTCTTTTATTACCATCCATGGCCCAAACCCTTTTTCCTCGATCTCACCACCGTACTTATCTGTTGCCACTGTTTGTGGCGACCCTAGTTTCTTGCTTGTAGGCATTGCATGACATATGACTTTATTTTCTGGACAGAAATCTTACGATGTCGCAGCCTTCCACAGTAAAAACACAACATGCCAATACTTTCATAGACAATCACCTGCCTCTTTCCTTTAACTATGATGTATTTAGGTAACGGTTTCTTCAGGCTTATTTGAACGCATATCCTCGCGTACCTACCCCTTTCCCTATGTCCATCAACTCTAAGTAGATCACCAATGTGCCTGCCTATTTTCTTCAATATTTCAAGATCAAAATATTCCCCTGGCATTTCTAGCTACCATAGCCAAACCGCAACTGAAGAGAACGATGCCTCTGAAGCTCTAAAGTTTAGTTCCCATCTTTTTAGGTATGAAGTGCCCTCCTATGAACCATGGACCTCCCTTTAATACAATTATAATTTTCACTATTCTGAAATTTCAGAAGAAAACTATCTTGGCCAAGATCTACAATATATGGGCTGTCTTGTAGCTTCCATAGTAGATTGATTTTCAGTGTTAAGTATTTGTACGCTACTGTTTTCCCAAGTACTTTAATAATGAGCGAAAGGGCCCTTCTCTCCCTTACTCTTTTCTTTTCATCTACACTCGGGATAATTACAAACTCACCTGCCTCTGTGGTTTCCTCTGGATTGGGTTGGTCTTCATATGGCGCCGTCTCCATATCCTCACAGCTGGGCTCCTCTTCCATAACATTGTATGATCCATATCCACCACCTAGGACTGAATCTCCATAAGACATTTTCTGTTGCATTTCCTTTTCACTTGAAAATTGTGATATTTCACTTTCTTAGTACTCCAATGAAGTTCCGCAGGTTCCTCCAGTGAAAGTTCAGTGTCGGTAATTGCTTCACACTCCATTTCACTAATTTCTCAAACATGTTTAGCTTACTAACACAATGGTTCCTTTGATTGTCAAAAGTACCTATCCACCAAATATATATATAAAAAAGTATTAACATATCAAATCAACTTTAACGCCTAAATCATTAGAGATTCATAATGACAGTTTAAAATTTTTTAAACATATCTACCTATAATATATATATATATTTAATTTTATTAACGAAAAAATATCTAAAAATTTTTTTTAATGATATCCAAAAAATATTTTTTTCAAATTTTTTATTTTCTAATTTTTTAAAATATCTATAAACCTATTATTAATAAGTTGCATTAAATATTATATTACCAATTAATTATTTGATTATATTCATTTTTTGCATGTCAGATGAAAAATAATAAACAAATAATAAAGGAAAGATAGATGGAAAGGGCAATGTACCAAAGGGCAGAAAAGGTAAAGATTCTAGAACAGACGTGCTATGAAGGAGAGTGAAGACCACGAGCCACTTATGCCTTGACAACTTGGTGGTGTGACTTTGAGTCAAGTGGGTCCCACTATAATTAGTCCGAAGACATATCTGATATGATATGTACTGTGCAACTGTCCCCAGTGTTTGGACTTTTCCACTGTCACTCAACGCGTGCGTTTCACGTTTTAATTACTAATTATAGATTTTCTTTTGAAAAAGAAATTGTCAAAGTCTATTATTCTCCATATTATTTTCCACCGTATATGGTATCACATATCAAAGTAAATTCTTGATCATGTTTAGATCTTGTTGGGCCATTACGAATTAAGTTAGTTAGTATTGTTTTGGTTTTGAATAATTTTTTTAAAATTTTAATTATTTTATATTTATAAAAATTAACAAAGTTTTATGATATATAAAATAATATTTCATAATTATAAAAAATTTTAAATGAAGAACATAATTTTTTGTTGCTACATATAAATATTTAACCCAATGCAAAACTAAGATTAAAATGATATCAAATTATTAGATATTTGAAGTAAGAAAAACAAATGTAGAGATTTTTTTTAATTTGTATTCATATATTTATAAAATTTTGAAATTAAAGGTCCAAATGCTTTGATTGAAACGTGTCCTTATCACCAACTCCAAGCTATCCACTCTTTTCCTTGATATAGACAACCAAACTAACACAAGGAACGGACAAAAAATAAAAGGTAGGATTGTGACAAGGAAAGCTCCAAATATTCCATATTTCTAAATTCAATAAAACTAATTAATGAACAATAATTAGTTGTTTATAAAAAAATTATTCGTTTTAGTTTTCAAATTAAGATTTTGCTAATGAATATATTTTTTGAAAATTATTATATTAAGTTTTTAAAAAGATTATATTAAGTTATTTTTTATATAAAATTAGGTTGTAATATAATATAAAAAAATAATTAAAAATATTAAAATTTGATTTTTAAATTTTTGTTGAATGTCATTTTTTAAATTTTATTGAACTGAGTACATCTTGAATTTATTATATTAAATTATTTATCAATGCATTAAAAATCATCAAATTAAATATCTATTGCTACATTTAATTCAACACTATTATTATAAACAATATATTAATTAACAATAATAACAAAACCCTTTAAATAAATTCCAATAAATCTTATTATTTAGTTACTTTATGCCTAACTAGTATTTTCCTTACAAAATATTTAGGTTATGTTCAATCAACATTTTTATTATTTTCCTTTTACTTTTTGAAATGTTGTTGTTGAGGGAAAACAAAAATAAAAAATATAATTCATAATTCATTAAAATAAAATGAACAATAAAATTGTAAAATAAATTATAACATAATTATTTTATAACGAATAAGAATTGTGCATTTTGTTGTCTAAAACGATGACGTATTTCATCATACTCATTTTTAAAATACTTTTTTTTTACCCAAATTCAAACTTTTGAAGCTTCTTTCCATTATTTTTTTTCTCTATTACTCTTCTTAACACTTGTCAGTGTCATTCAATAGGTAGGATTTACTCATAAATTGTTACAGTCATACTTACAATGGTGATTAAAGTTGTATTATAAATTAATGGATAAAAATAATTGAGAGTCAGATCCACTAAAATAGAAGCAAAGTAATAATATAAGAAAATTATTTTTGAAATTTTTAGATTTTATAAGCAAAATTAATAAGATGATATCAGAGTATTTGACTGATAGTTATTATATTATAATTATATAATTAATTAATTATAATAAAAAATTATGTAAAAATCTACTATTTTAAAGTATAGGTTGGATTTTAATTGATTAATTACAATGTAATTATTGTTGGTGGGTGACATGCACCATTTATAATACATTTAAAAATAATAAATTAAAAAATATAAAATATGTGTTAATCTCTTAATTTTACTTACGAAACTAAAAAATTATAATGATAATGTATTAAACATAATATAAAAAATAAAAAAATTTAAATTTAAATTTTCTTTTTTTTTAGTTAATTCCATCCATATTTTCCCTTCTTATTATCATAACTCACATGCTAAGGTCAAAGTGGAGTGAAAATATTTAATATTTTGTTTATACAAATACCAATAGGTAGATTTATTTTTTTTTATTTTTTTTTAAGAAAAATTTAGAGATAGATAGATTGTTCAATCCTTCATATCAAAATAAAATGTATCATATTTAGACAATCTAAAATAATTGATTGCAAGTCGTGCATTCGAAATACTCCAACAAATAACCATTGATAAAGTTCAAATTCAAAATCTCTTTGTTGAAAAAATTGAATCTAACCAATTGAATCAATCATTTATTAATAATAGATAAATTTATTTGTTTGACCAAAATATTAGGTGGATTCCGTGTTTTGTTTATTCGAATAACAACAAATTCTCATTAATTAGTCAAATTTCCTCAGTTGCAATCTTGTTGATAGTCAAATTGTAGATTTCCCATAAGTTAAGGCAAAATTTTGATATAGACTGGAAACCAGCAGGACCTAATGGTCAATAAATCGCACTTCATTTTGGACGCCATTTTCTTTTGTAATACAATAAATTATCGTCTGCTCTTCTAAATTTCCTTGCATTTATTGAGATATGGAACAAGTTCTGATAAAGTAGAATTAATAATATCTTTTCAAGTTTTTTGCAGGTGATAACTGGGGACGGAGAAACTGAGAAATAAATAACAAAAAACCACATGCTCAAAAAATCCTACATCATCGAAACGTGATATTTTAAAAAATTTATTTTATAGATAAAATAATTTTTTAATTTCAAAAATAAAATTAAAAAATTAATAGTAAGATATATTTTTAAAAAATCAATCAATTAATTAATAATTTAATTTTTCTAGTAAAATTTACAAAATCTTATTTCAAAAAAATGTATATATAATAAACATTAAAATTTTTTAAATTTTCTTCAATACCATTCACTTATTTTCCACAACTTGGCCCAATAAAAAAAAAAAAGTTTCCTTGGATCACTCGAAATAAAAAATTAAAAAAAATATTTATGTATAATTTATATGTAATAATAGGACATATTGCATGTGTGCTATAAATGTCATTCTTTTTCTTTAAGATGTAATTAATTGGGAGTAAATGGATTGCCAATTCTCTCGAATTAGAACAACATGCTTCATACTTCAAAGAGGTCTACATTTAAGATTATAAATGTTTGTGAATCGGTTTTAGTTGACTTCAAATCGATACCCATATTTAATATTAATAGTTTGCACGTTTACTTAGATTTGATCTAACTCAAAATTTTAAATTTTAAATTTTTTAAAACTCGACTTAAATTAAAATAATAAATTTTTAATTCATCAATTAAATTTAATTTATATAATAAAAAATTAAAAAATGTGATTAAATTAAGTTTAATAAGATTATATTTAATTCACATATATATAAATTAAAAATTAAAAAAATATATAAATTAAAATAAAAATTATATAAAAATAAAAAAATGAGTTTAATAAAAAAATATTTTTATTTTTAATTTATATACATGTAAATTAATTTTTATATAATTCACATAATATAAAAATAAAAAATATATATATATATGAATTTAGATTTAGTCAAGTCGGACTTTAACTTTAAATTTTTTGTTAAAGACCTAATCTGAAATTTAAACAGACATAAAAATTATGTCAAAATTCATTAAAAAAACTTTAATTTTATGTTCAAACCTTCTTAAAATTAGACGAACCTTTGAAATTGGACAAATAATTTAACTCTTGAACATGTCTATTCAAGATTAACCATTAATAATCTATTTAATATTAAGAAAATGGCATAGAATAAATCTATTTAAATTAAGTCACCAAGTACATTAAACCCACTAGGTTTGCGAGCTTGGCTCAACCTTCAAAGTTTCATCATAATTTTTCAAGCTCAAATTAGGCTTGTGAAAATAATTTATTTTATAATTATTTTTATTTTTATTTAATTTTAAATATTAAAATAAGAATATAATAATATTTTTATATTAAATTTAAATTAAACAAGCTTAAAATGAGTTTTATTTGACAAATTGAACCAAACTTTGAACAATACATTAATGCTAATGGAGCTTGACGGATCCAGTCTAGCTCATAGATACCTGAATAACATAGTAAATCGATTGTTAATCAACAATCACAATTTCTCCATCTATATATATACAAATTAATATAGTATTTGATTGATGATGACACGTTCAAAACATTTGATAATGACACCTTAAAATCAAGACAAAGAAACGTGTTGATAAAGCCAGATATATACGATCAATATTTGATCAATCACAGAGCTTTCAACGATAACTCAACTTGAAAGAGACCATGCAACCTTTGAGTTGGGTTTGATATGTGTGTATCTCTAACTTTGTCGAATTAATTTTTAACCAAAGAGAACTGTGTGTTGGATACCAAACATAAATAGATATTGTTTTGTTCCTCAAGTCAAACCATGGGTGTTCCATAAACCCATAACCTACAAAAAAATTAAACATTTAAAAATTTAATATCTTAGAGATTTGCCAAAGCATGCAAGCAAGATTTTTCAAAAGAAATGAATTCTTATTCAAAGTGTGTATACTCGCATAAATAAATTCACGCTAATCTGATAATTAAGGATATAATAAGATTTAAACTCAAAATCAGTTATATATTATTTAATATTAACGATTTAATTGAATTAATTATTTATTAAAATAATCAAATAAAAAAGCTTTGTAAATGTAACATATGGACTACTTATATTTTAAGTTATTCCATTATCATATATGGCCAAAATTTCCCCACTTTTACCTTTTAAATAATAGATTAATTATAATATTGAATATAGGGTTTAATTCAAATGATTCATCATAAATTCTTATAAGATTAAAATTTGATCTCCAAAGCTTGCAATTTCCCTTCTTTAATTTCTTAAACTATAATCTCCCTTATAAAAAAAATTGTGATACAATGTTAAGTGTTAATCTTAAATTTTTATTTAGTTGTTTATCATTTCTGTTTTTATTCACTAAGCTAATTAAAGGAGAGTGAAACAATTTAATTAAGGCAGTGTTTGGATAATACTTTTTTTATTTGTTGTTGTTGTTGCTGTTTTTTTTTTTTTTTTTTTTGTAAAAAAGAATAAAAAGAAAAAAAATTATTATTAGTAAACAAAAGACATATAACTAAAAAACAAATAGCAAAATTATTAACTAACAAAACTTAAATTACTCAAGTAATATATATGGGAAAAATAAAAAAATTGCTATGAGATTAAGTTTATTAAAACTTGAGCTGTAAAATAGTAATCCTCGATTTGTTCACTCCAAAACTTCATTTATTAGTTTTATTAAACTTTTTAAGCTGAAACTTTTCAAAGTAATATCATTAGAGACATTAAAAAAAGCATAATATTGTTTTGCATTGCCCCGCTCAGACAAATTCTTGATGAGATTTATCTTCTATTTCACACTCTTACTATATTTAGTAATTTATTCAATGTGACAATTGTATGTATAAATGATATATTAGTACTTGCAAGCTATTTAGGTTTAATTTGAATAAAACTTAAATTCTGCTCGGTTATTATCGAGTTGAGTAGCTCGAGTTATTGATCGAGCCGAGTTCGAGTATTCTTACATCCAACTCGAATTGTTCGTGAACTTAATCAAACTGTTATATTTTAATATATTTTAATTATTTTAATTTATAAAATATCTCAAATTTCAATTCGAGCTCGAGCACAAATAATTAAAATTTTATCGAATATAAGAATCGAAATTATTTTTATAGGTTAATTGAGTTTAATCGAGCGAACTCGAATAATTTGATTTTTATATTGAGTCAAACTCGAGTTAAAAAAATAAAATTCAATCGAATTCGAATTAAGTTTCTAGCATCGAATTTGAGAATCGAACTTAAACTAGAGCTTAGTACTGTATTGACTCAAATTCGATCGATTACATTCTCAATAACAACGACTTGTTCCTTCCCTTTTTTTATTATTTTTTCTCAAATTTGATAACTTTATTATATGTATGCAAATAAATTTGTGGTAATAGTATTTTTTTTTGTAAAGAAAAGGAAATTTTTATTTTGAATTTTTAAAAATATCCTCTTCTCTCTTATAAATGTCCAAATGCATTTTTATAGAGTAAATAACTTTAAACATGATAAGATAATATAATGCAAAAATAATATTAAAAAATAAAAATAGTAAAATTTAAAATTGGCAAAAATAATATATAAGTTTACAAAATTTTAAATATATGTTTATTATTTAACATATCAAACACAAATTATAATAATATAATTTTTATATTTACATATATTTAACATAAAATAAATTAATATAAATACATAAATTATTAATCTAATTTTTTAAGTCTTTTATTATTATTTCATTAAAAAGAATTTTTTTTTTAAAAAAAGGGCAAAGCTTAAAAGTTACTAATATCCATACTATATCTAAATGCCAACGTATGGCTAAGATGAAAGCTGTTACCATCTATACTTTATTTAGGCCAAAAAGATGTTAAAACTTTATAAAGCACGTGGATCCACGCGCCATTTGTCTGGACTATCTGTGTGTATCCTTTAATCCACTTTTGATATGTCCTTTCCGCACCTAATTTTTACAAAATTAATTCAAAATTTTCCCAAAGCTTGGGTCACCAGATCCAGAGATATTGAAGAAACTAATTTCTCGAAGTAAAATATCGTGATATGATACGAAATCTTGGTCGCTTTTCCATTAGATAATTTGTCAGTTGTCAGTCGTCAGCCGGGCCTCTTTATGCTTTAATCACTTTTTTTTGTTTATTATTTAAAATTAGATTAAAATATTAAAAATTTCCGAATCATTTATTTTTAAATAAATTTCAATATTTTTTATAAATATATGGCAACTTAAAAATGAGAAGAAAATTATAAGAGTTAATAGCGTCCGTCTTTAAGCTTTTAATTTAATAATTAAAAACACTTAAAAAAATTAAAAATTTGATTTTGAATCAAATTTTTTCTTTTTCTCTTATTTGTACTAATATTTTATTCTTTTGACGTAACAAAAATATTGACGTCCGCTTTAAAGAGGAGTACGTCAGCGAGTTGCTCTGTTCGGCAGATGATATTTAAATTTAATAGGCACCGTGCATTCATGCTACGTCATGGAACGTGCAATGCACGCGCATTCACTTTGTGGAGATTGACATTTTGAAGCACAACACAAAAGAATATTTTTTTTATTGTTCATGACAAAGGATAAGTAATTAGTTAGTTAGTACTATTATCATAGTTATTATTATTATAAAATAATAAGAATCTTTAGACGTCCTTCCTTTTTAATTAAAGATTTATCCTTTTTATTGAAAAAAAATTCTTTTGCTCCAAAATAAAATATTTGGATTGTAGTAATTGTTATGAAGTTAAAAAAAGTTTTAATTTTAATATATTTAATATTTAAATTAAATTTTTTTATAAAATTACACTTAATTAAAATATAAAAAAAATAAGAATTTTAAATGTTTTTAAAAAATATAATTTTAAGATATTTTAAAGACAAAAAAATGGAACAAGTACTATTTTCATTGAAGTTTTGAGCATGTAAAAGGATTAGGTTTACCACTTTCTCCAAAGTTTTAACTTTGTTTCAATTTTTTGCAATTATAATGTAGCATAATGTTATTATTATAAAAAATGATCTCATATATTACTAATAGAGTTTTTTAATTTTATTAATAAAATTAAAAGATTATCATATATATATTTTAATATATATTTAAAAAATAAAATATTAATATAATAAAAAAGACAAATGTAATATTTTAATATTATTTGTGAAATTTAAAAATATTGTGAACAGTGTATGAAGGAATCCTATTATTATTTACATAAATTTAAAGAATGGATTTATTTATCAATCTTTGCATGAATTTACAAATTCGTAAATGAAAATTAATAAACTTTTGTACATTTGTTCAAAGGTTGAGTTATTCACACCCACTTGAGTTGAGTTTAGGGCTAAGATTTATAAGCTTAAGAATCCCACCTACCAAAATGTGTTGATCAAGTAAGTCTCACCAACAAAACGAATCGACTCCACCTCATACAAACTACGAGATCACTCCAAGAACGTTTTCGGTATCCAAGGATCACTCATTTTTAAAATCAAAGAGTCAAAGGGGAGATAGTTCTTCGTTCTGGATTCTCATGCAACTGAATCCTCTAGAATGACAAAAATCTGTTGTTAGAATCTGATTCTAACGTAGCATCTTTTGAGATACTATACATCATTGTCATTATGTTTGGTTTGGCAATAATTTGGCAAGGTTTTTTTTTATAATCCAATTATATTTGGTACAAAGTCATGTTGTAATTAGGAGTCCCTTTCACCCATTCGTTTTCTTTTTCCGGCCAAGGTTTTCAATATGCATGAATGAGAATTGCTTAGGCTTTCATTGATTTAGAGGCCTAGTCCTTTCCCTTAGATTAGTCTTTTAGGATTTGGGTCATTGCATTATAGACGGACGTTTCTTATAGTTAAAGTTTTGCACTCACTGCTTCATTTATTGGTTTCACTTCTTTGATTTCATATATCTATACTTTATATATCCAATCTTCTTTTCTTTTTCCGTTCGATGAAGATATGGATATATTTTATGTAGTCTCTAAAAGAAAAAGATTACGGGGTTTTTTTTTTTTTAAATGTAGTCTATTTCCGAATTTTTTTAAAATTTTGAATATATATTTATTAATTTGTATATCTTTTGTTTTTAAATTTTTATTTTTTCTATAAATAAGTTATTTATTTATTTAATATGTAAGTTGTTTACTTATTTAAAATGTAAGTTATTTATTTATTTAACAAGTCAATTATTTACTTATCGAATATGTAAATTGTTATATAATTACTTATTTATTTAACATGTAAAATGACTTAAGAAATAATAATTATTTACTTAAAATGCAATTAATTGAGAGCAAATGCAAGAGGTACCTTCTCCTTGGAATCTAAGAAAATTTTATGAAGGGCATTTGGTTTACAAATTTTTAGATTCTGAAGAGAATAATTTTAAGAGAAAGTGATAATAAAAGGAAATGTGTGATTCTAACTTTTGTTGACCTACAAAATGCAAGATTTTTGTATTTGATTTAGAGAAATATATGGTTACCTAATAAAGTCTTTTATTATATTATCCTTGATGGCATATGAATAACATGTGACATTTATAACACGTTACACATGAATAATACATTATTTTTGTTAAAATTAAAGAATTTTGAAAAAAATATTTTTTCATATTTTCAACAAACATAATTTTATAATTCTAATTATTATCTTTACATTGATTAGCTCTATGAGGAGAAAATACATGGATTAACTTTTGCGATAAGGTCGATGTGAAGGTTGAAAAGGGATGGTAAACTCCTCTCGCGAGATTTCAAAAGGCAGAGTCTCCGAAACAAATTTTATAAGTAACAATATTAAGTAAATATATTTTGGATTTTATATATAATAACATTAAGTAAAGATGTTTTATATTTTATTTTAATTTTGTTATGAGTAACAACATCCGGTATTTTTTATTTTAAAAATGTAGTTTTTATTAAAATTTCAAAATTTCAAAAATAAAATTTTAAAATCCATTGTATTTTTTATGCTTAAAATATGGTTTTCATTAAAATTTTAGAATTTCGAAAACAAAGTTTCAATATCCATTACGTTTTTATGCTCAAAACGTAGTTTTTGTTAAAATTTTAAAAATAAAGTTTTAACACCCATTACGTTTTCTATATTCAAAACATGATCTTTATTAAAATTCTAAAATTTCAAAAATAAAATTTCAACATTTACTATAATTTTTATTTTAAAAATGCAATTTTGATTAAAATTCTAGAATTTTGAAAATATAGTTTCAACATTCACTTCGTTTTTATCTTAAAAACATGTTCTTTACTAAAATTTTAAATTTTGAAAAAATTTTAAAATTTTGAAAACAAAATTTCAATATCATTATGTTTTTTTTTTTTTAATCTTAAGAACGTGATTTATGTTAAAATTTCATAATTTTGAAAACAAAGTTTCAACATCCACTACATTTTTTATTTTAAAAATACTGCATTTGTTGAAATTATAAATAACAAAAATTCAATTTACTTTGTAATTTTAGAAGACTAAAAATGACAATACAGTTTGAAAATATAATTAAGTAATGGTAAATGAGGTAAAAATTTTACTTTCCACTGAAATCTAAAAACACCTCAAGGATATTAGAGTTTTTGATTTTCCTACTTTTCCTTTTTTTAAACACTGTTGAGAATTTTTAAAAACTCAAGAATCATATTCTATGAATCAAACTAAGGAATCAAATTGTGAAAATAAGATTTTGATCAAAAATTATTTTTTCTTCGAGCCAAACACCCCTTAAAGAGAGGACGATTTTGAATTTTCATACTTTCTCCTTTTTTAACATTGTTGGGAATGTAAAATTTCTAACAAAAAAGTTAACTTAAATCAAATTAAAGAATCATCTTACACAAATAAAATTTTGATAAAAAAATTGTTTTTAACAAAACACCCTTTAAAATATCTTAGAGATTTAATTGTTATAACATGTTCATTGAATAGGTATTTTTGAGTTCTACATGTTAAAAATAAATCTCACCACTTCAAGGTTCTTATATCATTTTGAGTATTTTGACATATCATTTTTTTCCAAGTTTTATCTCTTCAATCACATCTCTTTAATTAGCGTTTCTTAATTATTATATACAAAATTATTTCATCTATTGACAATGAAAGCTTTAGACTTCATCAATAGGATTAATCGAATAACATATATTCATTTAAGATTTATTAAAAATATTAAAAAAGTAATTAAAAAAAGTGAAATTTATAAGGTTTTCAATAGGCATGAATGAGAAATTGCTTAGGCTTTCATTGATTTATTCGAGAGGCCTAGTCCTTTTCCTTAGATTTTTCTTTTAGGATTTAGGTCACTGCATTATAGACGGACGTTTCTTATAATTAAAGTTTTGCACTCACTGTTTCATTTATTGCTTTCACTTCTTTCTTCCCATGTATCTATAATTTATATATCCAATCTTCTTTTTTCGTTCGATGAAGATATGGATATATTTTATGTAGTCTCTAAAAGGAAAAGACTACGGGTTTTTTTTTTAAAAAGTAGTCTATTTCATATTTTTTTTAAAATTTTGAATATATATTTATTATTTTTATATCTTTGGTTTTTAATTTTTTAATAAATAAGTTATTTATTTATTTAATATGTAAGTTGTTTACTTATTTAAAATGTAAGTTATTTATTTAACAAGTCAATTATTTATTTATTGAATATGTAAATTAATGTTATATAATTATTTATTTATTTAACTTGTAAAATGGTTTAGGAAAAAATAATTATTTATTTAAAATGCAATTAAGTGAGAGCAAATGAAAAAAGTACCTTCTCCTTGGAATCTAAGAAAATTTTATGAAAAGGATCTGGTTCGTAAATTCTTAGATCTTGAAGTGAAAATCATTTTAGGAAAAAGTGATAATAAAAGGGAATGTGTGATTCTAAGTTTTGTTGACCTAGAGAGTTCAAGATTTTTGTATTTGATTTAGAGGAATGTACGATTACCTAATAAAAACTTTTACTATTTTATCCTTGATGACATGTGAATAATATTTGAAATATATAACAAGTGACATCTATAACACATTATACGTGAATAATACATTATTTTCATTAAAATTAAAAAATTTTGAAATTTTTTTTTTTCATATTTTCAACAAATATAATTTTACAATCCTAATTATTATCTTTTCATTGATTATCTCTATGTAGAGAAAATACACGGATCAACTTTTGTGGTAAGGTTGATGTAGGAGTTGAAAGGAGATGGTAAACCCCTTTTCGAGGTTTTATAAGGCATAGCCTCCAAAACAAATTTTATAAGTAATAATATTAAGTAAATGTATTTTAAATTTTATATATAATAATATTAAGTAAAGATGTTTTATGTTTTATTTTAATTTTGTTATGAGTAACAACATCCATTATGTTTTTATCTTCACAATGCGATTTTTGTTAAATTTTTAGAATTTCGAGAATAAAATTTTAACGTCCACTATATTTTTTATGCTCAAAATACGATTTTCGTTAAAATTTTAGAATTTCAAAAAAAAATTTTCAACATCCATTATGTTTTTATGCTCAAAATGCAATTTTTTTTTTAAATTTTAAAATTTTAAAACTAAAGTTTCTAACACCCATTACATTTTTTATACTCAAAGCATTATCTTTATTAAAATTCTAAAATTTCAAAAATAGAATCTCAACATCTCTTACATTTTTTATTTTAAAAAATGTGGTCTTGATTAAATTTTTAAAATTTTAAAAATATAGTTTCAACATCCGCTATGTTTTTATCTTAAAAATGCATTCTTTGTTAAATTTTAAAATTTCAAAAATAAAGTTTCAATATCATTATGTTTTTTATCTTAAAAACGTAATTTTTGTTAAAATTTCATAATTTCAAAAACAAAATTTCAACATCCACTATATTTTTCATTTAGAAAAAAATGTATTTGTTGAAATTATAAATAACAAAAATTCAATTTACTTTATAATTTTAAGAGACTAAAAACAATAATATGGTATGAAAATATAATTAAGTGAGAGTAAATGAGGCAAAAATTTCACTTTTACTAGAATCTAAAAACACTTAAGGGATAACAGAGTTTTTGATTTTCTTATTTTTTCCTTTGTTAACATTGTTGAGAATCTTAAAAAAACATAAGAATCATCTTCTGTGAATCAAATTAAGGAATTAAATTATGAAAAGTAAGATTTTGACTAGGAATTTTTTTTCTCGTATCAAACGCCCCCTAAAGGAGGATGGTTTAGAATTTTTGTACTTTCCATTTTTTTAACATTGTTGGGAATGTAAAATTTCTAACGAGAAAAGTTAACCTAAATTAAATTAAAGAATCATATTACACAAATAAAATTTTGATAAAAAAATTTATTTATTTTAAACAAAACACCCTTTAAAATATCTTAGAGATTTAATTGTTATAACATGTTCATCGAATAGGTCTTTTTAAGTTCCTTATGTTAAAAAAAATCTCACCGCTTCAAGGTTCGTATATCATTTTGAATATTTTGACACATCAATTTTTTTCCAAGTTTTATCTCTTCATTCACACGTCTTTAATTAGCGTTTTTTACTTATTATATACAAAATTATTTCATCTATTGACAATGAAAGCTTTAGACTTCATCAATAGGGTTAATCGAATAACATATATTCATTTAAGCTTTATTAAAAATATTAAAAAGTTAATTAAAAAAGTAAAATTTATGAGTTTTTTTTTAAAAAATTATTTATGACAATCTCTTAATCTCACTTATGAAATTTAAAAACTTCATCGACAATGTATAAAAAAATGAACTTTTATTATATTATATTTCTAATTTATCTAAAGATGATAAAATTAGATTTGTTAATTAGAATATTCTTCATACATGCTTTAGTTATGAGATAACAACATTTACTTAAATTAAAAAATATTTTTCATAAAAAAATATATTTTTAATGACATTTTAAATGTAGTCAACAACAATGGTTATTTTGTGAATTCAAAAATTTTTCTATATTTGTGCTTATACATATACAGAATTAATCAACTTATAACTTACAAGTCAAGTCCGATAAATAAAAAGAAATGATATAATAAAACTTAGTAAACTAGTTAGTGCTAATAAGGACCCAGTCAAACCACTGAAAATAGAAATTATTTAATAAGAGTATATTATATTAGAAAAAGGTGTAAAAATATGTAAAAATATTTTTTATGTAACTTGATCTTTCTTTATTATAAGGAGAGGGATTAACTTACATCAGTGTAAAACTAAAAAGTTTTATGCCTGTTTTTAACTATTGATTTCAATAAATCCAAAAAAAATAAAAAGAGAAGTAAAAAAGGAAAAAAAAAAACTTAGTCTCATCCTTAAAGTTATTGAAATGAATTGATAAAAAAAAGTGTAAAAATGTGTAAAACTTTTTTTATGTAACTTGATCCTTCCTTTATATCAACTTACACTAGTGTAAAACTAAAAAGTTTTACATTTTTTTTAATAATTAATTTCAATATATCTAAAGGACAAGAGAAACTGTAGACACCTAATTTGGTCCAGACCCGGATCAATTGGGCCTAGTCCAATGGGGTCAGTCAAGCCCAAAGACTTAGGCTTAATTATTTTTTCATTTATATTATTTATTGATTTACTTATTTGTTTTTCTTCTAAATTTTTATTTTTTCTTTTTCAGATTAATTTTAGTTATTAGATGACGATAATAATCAGAATAATTAAAAATAAAAATGGGAATGAATTCTACAGTGAATTAGGCCATTAGAGAATCATAGTTGGATTAAACTAATATAAGATAAATTTAGTGACTAATCTGATAATCCAAAAACCTAATCAGAAAGGAAATTCGAATTAATCAGGGATTCTAAGATTGATCTTATAAATACCTATTGATTAAAAGCAAAGAACACACGAAATAGAAGAAAACAAAAGCAAAAAGGGTTCTGGTGAGTTAGAAGTAATTTTAGGAATTTGTGAGAATTTTTTAGAATTTTTGGCAATTTGTTTTTGGAAGATTTCTGGAAAATCCAGATTTCAGTGAATTTTTCGACGAGATTCAAGTTTTTCGGTGATTTTTTTGATGAAAAACTCAGTTTTTGACAATAAAACCCAAAAGCTGGTAAGAATTCCGTTAAAGTTCTTAGTGACTTAGAGAGAGAAATAGAGGAAAAGGAAGGAAGAGAGAGAACGGAGAAGTAGTCTGAGAAAAAAGAAAATTTTCATCTTTTATACCCAAGCGAAACGACGCCGTTTTGGGACGTCGAAAGTGGGTAGGATCCACGCATCACCCGAAATCTAACCTGACCCGCAATGTATAGACCCGCCAACCCATTTTATTCAGCCTCTGTTGAGCCACTGAGCCAAGCCATTTCAGCCGTGTTTGTCTCTGGAGTCGCGTCCCTGTTAAGCCATTGAGCTGAGCAGTGTCAAAGGTTTTTTTTTTCTTATTTATTTATTTATTTATTTATTATTATTGCATATTTATTTATTGATTAAGTTAGAATTATTTGGTATTCCTTAATTTTTTGTTTTTATTTTTATTTTATTATTTTTTTAACAATTTTCCTAAATATAAAGTTCCTAAAAAATATTTTTGAGAAAAAATGAAAGTAACAATTTTTCTTGAAAATAAAATTAAAAAAATATTTTTGAAAGAAAGTTGAATGTATCAATTTCCTTTGAGCACAAAAATAAAAAATATATTTTGGGAGGAGAAATTTGAAAGTATCAATTTTCCTTGAAAATAAACGTGTTTTAAAAAAATTATTTTTAGAAAAAGTTGAAAATATCAATTTTCCTTGAAAAAAAAGTGTTCTAAAAATATTTTTGAGGAAAAAGTTGAAAGTATCAATTTTCCTTTAAAAATAAAATTGTTAAAAACTATTTTTAAGGAAAAATTGAAAGTATCAGTTTTTCTTAAAATAAAAACTTCTAAATGCTTTAAGAAAAAGTTGAAAGTATCAATTTTTCTTATACAAAAGCAATGAGTTTTTTTAAATGAAAAAAAAAAAGGATTTATATCAAAAGTTGAATCATTATTCTTTTATTTTATTTTATTTTATTTTTTTCTTGAAACTTTTTAATGTTAAATAATCTGACGATGGAGTCTCTGCAAGTGAAACAGTAGTTTTCTTATATACTTTTAAGGTGAGGGGATTTTCTTGATTTTTTGTCAAAAGTGTTGGAGTTAATTAAGAATAATTTTCAATAATTAATTATTTGGTAAAATTTTTAAGGCTTATTGGATAACACGAAATTAAGCTGGTACCATCTTTTGATTGACGTTGTGAGAGTGTTATAACCTTCCTCACTCGTAATCGAACTCTCGAACCCTGTTCTGGTTAATAGGCCTGAACTTATTATTTTAGGGATCCTTAAGCTTAGGTGTTCCTTTAAAGGATAGATTTCTTAGGTGACCAATCATACCTAAATAAAAAGATTAGTGGCGACTTCTTAAGTCAATGTCTAGTGATAGATTCCTAGATTTAGACGTTATGACAGTTTGGCGACTCTGCTGAGGAAATTTGAGAGTCAGGTCAGTAAATAAATTCGTGTTATCCAAAAGCCTAATAAAATTGAACCTTTTGTATAGATTTTTTATTCATTCATATTTATTTACTTTGTTAATTCTGTCATTCATATGCATGTGTATAACATGAGCTCTATACTCGAACTCCATCTCTCTAGGAAGGAGTAAAGTACCTATTACTTTTGTGAGGTTTTAATGCCTCTACAGTGGCTAGCGAAATACTCTAACTCAAATTGAACCTTTTTTATTTGTAGCCTGTAATGGGTAAGGATTGGGGTACCTTACTAGTCTGTAATGGATGATGAAGTAAGAAGCAATTTGAAAACCTTTAGACTTTAACCTCGAACCATATATAGTGAACCTTAGAAGTACCTAACATATAGATAGAGCCATATTTTTCCTTTAGAATTGACCGGAAGCATAGGATTTATTCCTCTTATTGTGTGTGACGTTTTAATTTATTTAGCTATTTATCTATTTATTTCTCTTTATTTGATGTACTAACCTCTTCTCTTATTCATGTTTGCATGATCCATACTCATATCATAAAGTTACATAAAAAATATTTGCCTGAAAGATGGTATTCAACAACGAGTTTTTCATGGACTCCATAGAACTACTAGTTTGCTTGTCGTCTGTATTAGCTCATTGTAAGTCACCCAACGAAGTAAAGGTCCAATAAAAAAAAGTTCAACTAAAGATGGAGGATTGTTTACCAATCAGTTATGCTTCTACCTTATCTCAAGAGATATCTATCATTTTCAAACAAAACAATCTAGAGGATTTGATTGATATATGGAAGAAGATAAGTCCATCAAGATAAGAAAAATTTTGCTAGAGACATGGGCATATAGCACACCTTCTTGCAATAAATGTCGATAATCAACTAATTAGAGCTACAGCGTAATTCTAAGATCCTGCATACAAGTATTTTATCTTCAACGACTAGTTTGCTTTTCGTCTATATTAGCTCATTGTGAGTCACCCAACGAAGTGAAGGTCCAGTAAAAAAAGATTCAACTAAAGATATGGGATTATTTACCAATCAGCTATACTTCTACCTTATCTCAAGAGATATCTATCCTTCTCAAACAAAACAATATAAAAGATTTGGTTGATATATGAAAAAAGATAAGTCCATCAAGACAAGAGGAGTTTTACTAGAGATATGGGCATATAGCACACCTTCTTACAGAAAATATCGATAATCAACTAATTAGAGCTGCAGCGTAATTCTAGGATCCTGCATACAAATGTTTCATCTTTAATGAAGTTGATATGATACCAACCATTGAAGAATATTTGACTTTGTTGGGTCTACACCTTAAAGCTCTTGACAAGATATATGTCAAAAAATACAAGTCAAGATTTTGTAAGGATTTGGCCCATCTCATGGGGATAGACAAAGAGATTGTGAATTCTCATACAGAGAAGAAACAAGAATAGGTTTGCTTACCTTGAAAGTTTTTTTATGATTTTTTAGTGTAACATGCTAATGAAAAATGAGGGTTAGACGTATTTGCCTTAGCCATATACATAATGGTGATATTTTCAAAGGTTTTGGGTTATATTGAAATAGCAGTGATTGACTTCTTCAAAAGTGTGATCAATGGTTGTAACTTTTCAACGGTAATATTAGCAGAGACTGTAAGATCTTTGAGTTACTATCATCGGAATAGAGGGTGTTATATAAGCTGTATACAGTTATTGTATTTATGGATGAAAAGTAATTTTGAATGGAGAAAAGATTCTTTCTCGAAGCTTTATATCTGTAATCGAGCTTCAATTAAAAAATTTTATGAAAGTAGGTGGTTAGAACAAAAGTTTAAAAAAGAATGGGTACCTTTCATACAAAAATTGATAAGTGCCGAAGTAAGATGGTTAGTCCCGTGGATGAATCATTAACATATGCTATATTAGTGTAGAGATAACACTGTGGTCCCACTTCTAGGTTTATGGGGAACAACAAGTTATGTGTCACTTCTAGTGAGAAGGTAGTTTGGGGTAGAATAATTCATTCCTATGACGTGTAAGCTTCATCAATCTGATTTTTCTTATAGTGAGCCAAAAGCATTTCAAAGGATGAATGAGGTGATTAAAGTATGGAGAAACCCCCGTTGAGTGAGTCTTAGACTATTCACTGATAAAGTCATTTAGGGGTATTTGGTTTAGAGAGTAAGATAAAGACAGGAAATGGTATTCACTTATGAAAGCTTTCAATTGCCAATAGGAAAAAAGCTTGAAGAGACACTATCAGAATTAAAGCTTACGACAAAAGAATTCGAGACTGAAAAGGATAAGTTAAAGCAAGAAATCCAAAAGCTTCAAGAGGAAAAAGATCAATGGAAAGATAGAGCTGAAAAGCATGAAGTCAAAGTTTGCAAGATTGCTAAAGAATATGACACCGCTGTCAAAAACTTAGCAGAGTTACACCATGAACATAAGAGGTTGTGTGTAAAGGTAAGAGCTAAAAAGATAACAATTACTGAGCTGACAAATGAAAATAAATGATTGAAGCAAGAATATACTGAATTAGAAGAAGAAAGTACTCAAATATAGATAAAGAATAACATGCTGAACAGCTACCTAAGCAGGTTGAGACAAAGGTTGAATGAATAAGAAGACTATATTACTGCATTTGTTAGAGAGCATATAGAGTTATCATACCAAGTTTGGTGTGGTAAAAAGAAAAACCTAAGAAGACAGAAGTACATTAAGCACTTAACAACCCAAATTTACAAGGGGTCTGTAAGGCAAGAGAAATGGTCGAAGAGGCAGAGGCATTGAAACAAGTGGTGGCTCCAGTAAGAGAACATAGGCAACATTTTCTGAATTTTATCGAGGAAGCCAGAGATCAGTATGAACAGATCAAATGATTTTATGGTTATAACTCTAGAATGATAAATTTTATGTAAACGAAAGTTCTTCGAAATAAATGAAATCTTTTGGTTGAACACTATCTTAAGGCAAATGTTCTTTGCATGCATACACCTTCATTAATTGTATTTTCATTCATTACATTTAACAAAGTAACTATGAGATAGTCATATAAACTTGCTAATTTTAAGATATGGTATTTAAGGTTCAAGGATAACTTCATCCAACAAGAACCCCCCATCGATATAACACAAGAGCCAGAGCTAGATAAATAGAGCAAAAAAACTCTCACCGATTTAAAAAATTAGAAAAAACATAAGAAAAGGATGAAAATGAGTTGAGTAGGATTTTAGAAGCTCTTAACAAGTTAAATAAGGGAAAATGGATAGAAGAGAACACAAGCCAATAGGGCCCTCAATTACAAGAAGTGATCGACCCTCTATATCCTTTAAATTTTGATGCACAACAAGCACAGATCATATAGGATATACTGTCATAGTAGTTCACATATCTTGTTTACCCTAGAATGCCATCAACTTTAAACCCAGGGCATTATCATAGCTATGTGAATCCGATCTTTATTGAAAAGATAGTATAACTAATCCAAGTTTTTAATCGGGATGACCTGAAAGAAAAAGAGAAAGAAAAGGCAAATGTGGTGGAGTCTCGAGAAGATTCGAAGATTAGTATGCTTGAACAAAGGCTACAGGCTATAGAAAGAATTGAGTTTTATGGTTCTATCGACACTGCTAGGCTTTGTTGAGTCCTGGATATAGTCATTCCATCTAAGTTTAAAGTACCAAAATTTGAGAAATATGATGATACGAAGTGCCCAAAGACTCATATCACTATGTACTGTCAGAAGATGACAGCCCATGCTCATAATGAAAAACTATTAATGCATGTTTTTCAAAATAGCCTTATAGGTTATATTGCTAGGTGGTATATCTAGTTGGACAAAACTCACATCTTATCTTAGAGCGATATGGCCCATGACTTTATTAGTCAATATTGACATATCATGGATTTGGCTTCTGATCATTTGTCTTTATAGAATATGAAAAAAAGGCAAATGAGTCTTTTAAAGAATACGTTCAGAGATGGACGAATGTAGCTTCTCAAGTGCAGCCTCCTCTAACCGAAAAAAAACTACAGTGCTGTTCATCAGTACTTTGAAATCTTCTTATTATGAAAAGATGATAGAAAATGCAACAAAAAATTTCATCGACATGGTGATTTCAAGAGAAATTATTGAGACTGCCATCAAGAATAACAAGTTAGAAAGAGAAAAGATATTAAGTAAAAAAAACCCAAAGAAGAAAGAGACTGAAGCTCAAACTGTGAGCTTTAATAGACAATAATTTAGGGGTTATCAACCCTACCCACCACAAGGATATCCTTCATATTATCCTGCTGTAAATAACACTTCTCTTTACCCATACCAATCAATCCCTCAGTCATCTTACCCCCAAACATATCAATCCTCTTTTAGGCCTTAAAATATCACATATAGTCTTAACACTCAACCTATTTCTAGACCTCAGACCTGTCCAGTTAGCCCAATAGATGGATCACGAGAGCAACAAACTACTCGTGAAAAGCCTGTGTTTGACCCAATTCTCATGACCCATATAGAGTTATATCATGAGCTTTACAATAGTCATCTGATTGCTTCTAGCAAATTAGAGTCACTCAAGCCACCTCACCCTAAGTGGTATGATCTCATAGCCCATTATGACTATCATTATAAGATTGCTGGTCATTCCACTGAAAATTACACTATCTTAAAACACAAAGTGCAACGGTTAATCAAGGATGGGATGATTAACTTTGATACATGAGGGGTAACTACACCAAACGTTATTGGCAATCTTTTGTCTAATCACAATGTGAATGTTCTGAGTAAGAAACATGAGCGTCACTTGAAGAAAAAAGTGAAAAATATTAAGACACCTCTTAATCAGCTGTTTGATGCTTTATAAAAAGCTAACATGATACAATCAATGAGTTCACACAGTTATTATAAAGCATATATAGCAGACACTAGTTGTAAATATCATAGTGGGGTAATTGGTCACTCTATCGAAACTTGTGAGTAGTTTCACCAAAAGGTATAAAAAACTCTTGGATTTATACCAAATGAAAGTCTATGAAGAAAGAGAAGACTCAAAGAGTAATGAAATATCTATGACTGACAAGCTTGTAAAACTGTTTTCAAAGCCGGTAACAATTCACTGTGGGAACAAGCCAAAGTCAATCATAGACAAACTCATTCCCAAGCTGGTAACTTTTAAAGTTTTGCTCCATTCCCATATAAGGATGATAAAATTGTACCCTAAAAATATGACTGCCATACAATAGTTCAGGGGTAAGAAGAGAATGCCTCTAAGATTGACGCCTCCAATATAACTGGTGTAGGAGGTATTATCCAAAGTGAAAGATGCTACACTAAAAAAATATTAAAAAATACTATAAGAGAGAAAACTAAGGTTGGAGAGGAACAAAATGACCCGAATATAGCATTAGAAGAGGAAGGCCAGAAGTTAGTGTCAGAAAAAAAGCTTGTAAATTTTTAAAGTTAGCAAAACATAATGAATATCAGTTGTTGAATAGTTAAACAAAATGCCAGCATGAATCTCATTATTATCATTGCTATTAAACTCAGAACCACACCATCATTGCTATTAAACTTAGAACCACACCAAAATGCTCTATTGAAGGTGTTAAACTAAGCATATGTGACGCATAATGTGTCTATTGAGTATGTGAACCATTTAGCTAGAAACCTGATCATGCCAAATTATATATCATTTAATGATAATGAGATTTTTCCAGAAGGAAGAGGAAGTGCCAAGGCTTTGCATATCACGGTTAAGTGCAAGAGCCATATCATAGCTAAGGTCCTTATTGATAATGGCTCTACTATCAATGTCATGCCTATATCAACTTTGGTAAGGCTACATATCATTTACTCTCATATGAAAGACAGTCAAATGATCATGCGAGTCTTTGATGGGATAAAAAAAGTTTTGAGAGATATCAAAATGCCTTTAAAAATTGGGCCGTGCACTTTTAATGTGAAGTTTCAAATAATGGATACCTCTTTATCTTACAACTGTCTGCTAGAAAGGCCATGGATTCACATGATAGGTTGTAACCTCTACCCTACACCAAAAGATTAAGTTTAATGTAGAAGGTCAATTGGTAGTGGTATTTAGGGAGAAAGACATGCTACTGACTTAACCTTTGAATGTTTCATATATGGAAGCTATTGAGAAAGTGATGGAACACTCTTATCGATCTTTCAAGTTAGTCAATTCTGTGGGTGAAAAATTTAAAAGTCAACCTTTTTCAAAGATAGTAATATGCCAAGTCATCAATAAGGGCTGGTATCTAGGAGTAAGACTGGGTAAGAACTTACAGGGAATAAGATTTGTTCTAGGCTAGCAGTTGACTACTATTTATACAGAACCTAAATTTAGCCTTGGTTTGACAAAATATCAACTTCATGCCTTTGGTAGTTGACTACTATTCTTAGACTATTAAGGCAATTGATTGCTTACATGACAATCAGCTGGTTTCCTATATAATCTTCTTATATGATTCTTTTTAACTTTAGATTTACCTTAATTTATTAACTTAACTTTCATTTCTCTTTGATTAAGTTTATTACGTAATCATATTTTCATATTTTGAAAATATTTTCTAACATTTCTTACCAAGTTCATGAGTATAATTTTATTTAAGTAAGACCTTGAACATGTTTTTTTAAACTCGACTTAATTTGATCTGACCCAAAATATTATTATATTAATAAAAATATTTTAGTAAATTTTAATTAAAATATTTAAAAATATTAATATTAAAAGTCTTCTAATATTTTCATTTTAAATATTTCTATAATTCTACTCAAATAGAACTTTGGACATAATTGTTTAAACTCAAACTTAATTTGATTTGACTAAAAATATTATTATATTAATAAAATATTTTCATTTAATTTTAATTAAAGTTAAAAAATTAATATTAAACGTTTTCTAATATTTTAATGTTCAATAATATTATATTATAATTTTATTACTAAATAATATAAAATAATATAATAAATATTATTTCATTATTTTAATAATTATTATTATTTAATATAATAACATTATTTTAATAATATAAATATTTTTAATCATTTCTTAAAAATTTTAAATTTAAAATATACTATTTTTATATTTTATTGAAAAATATATTTATATTACTATTTTAATAGTGTAAATATTTTTAACATTACAATAATAAATATTACCATTATTATATTAATAGAAATAATATTTTAAAAATATTGCTATTTTATATATTTTAAAATATTAAAATAAATATTAATAAATAGTTTGTTTCAATTTTTTTAGTATTAAAATAATATTTTAAAATGAAATATTATTAAAATATAAGTATTTTTAATTATTCAAATTTTAAAAATAAACAATTTCAAATAATGATTTTTTTACTACTTTAATAGTTATGTCAATATTATATAAATGAAAAAACATATTTTTCAAAAAACAACTAAATAATGAAAAATATTTTTCAATAACTCATCCAAATAATAAAAATTCTTCACTTTTTTTAAAAAATATAAATATTTTCTAAAAAATTATTTTCTGAAAATCCATTTCTACCAAACAAATAAAACTTTAAAATCAATTAGCAATTGGTGGTTGGTCTTATTTACATATCAATGTTTTAAATTCAAAATCTCTAATTTATTTAAGAAGAGATTAAATACGACCTAAAAGCTTCATGAATTAAGTTGAGCTTGATCGACATATTGAAAATTTAAATTTGTGCTCGAGCTGGGCCTTGCTTACCCATTAAAATAAGTTTACAGTTAAAATATTAAAATTATAATATTATTCCATACATTTTAAAACTAAAATTTATTATTTATTAATATAATAGCATTTTTAATCAGAAAAAATCCTCTTTAACTGCTTAAAAGGTAAAAGTTTTCACTATTATATTAAAAGATAATAAATACACTTCCAATTAAACTTATGATTAAAATTTAATGATTTTAAATTAAACACAAAAAATAATTAAAAATAAAAACAATTTAAACAAATATTAACCGTACATTTAATTAAAAGTGCACTTATTATGCATAAACTTCCATTATTTTTAAAATTATGAAGAAATTTTTTTAACCTTTCTACAAAACCTAAATATTATATCTAAAGTCCTAGTGTGTGAGCATTGCTTAACAAAAATTTCCACACTAGCATCATCTTGAAGCAGACATGTGACATAGCATCACCTTGAAGCAAGATAAATCCCGCTCAATAAATCTAAAACATGTTGCCAATCAGGACTTCACAAATTTTTTGGGTGAGATTTTTCCTATATAAACTTACCACACAAGTCCAGCCAACCAGAATTGAATGGAATATTTTAACCTTGACATCATAAAGGTTTCCGTATGAGTCATTTCACATTGTATCGAGCACAAAGAAACCAAAATGAAACAAATAGTAGCAGTAGGAAGATATAGATAGTGGACAAAACATTTGGAAAAGGAAATTGAAGAGACCTCACAACAACAACAATATCATCGTCGTCATCGTCCTCGTCGTCGTCATCATCATCATTAAATCTATCATACACATGCAAAGAAGCATGTTTATAAGTAAAATGTTCATAAGCATTTTTAAAAATTGAAAAGTAAAAATATTTGAAAAAAATTTTATTCTAAACACTGATCTTAAAAATTTTTTTGAATATTTTTTCGTTAATAAATTAATAAATTTATTAACAATTTTTTATACAAATTATAAATGATACTCTGAAAAAAAAAATCTTAAATCCACGCTTATCACGCATCTTTTGCTATCCCCACTATATATTAAAGTAAGATATCTTCTCTTTGTAATGAGTTTTACGTCAAAAACTGCTCCATCTAAAAATGTGCGGAATTGATTCTAAACTCTTTTAGAATCAATTGTCATTGGATGATAATCTTCTATGATTGATTTATGTTATAAGTAGTCGTCTATTATCAATTGATCTATGTCATAAGCAGTCAACTGTCATCAAAGAAGAGTGAACTATCCTATAAGAGGTTAAATATAGAAACTTTTTTAAATTGAAAGGAGGCGATTGCTCACATGTTGAATGCATTCTAAATGAAATAAAGAGTTGACTGTTACATGGACGAGTTAACTATCCTACTTCTAAAAGCATTCTGAAAATTGAAAATACAAAGAGGCAGTTGACTGTTTTCTTGAGGCAATCGACTGCTGTATATGAAAAGTTATAATTTCCATAAATGCGAAAAATAGTTTTTCTTTGTATGAAAAGTTTGATTACTCAATGAATAAATATCTCTATAATCTTTCAAAGAAACATATTTATAATCAAAGGAAGTGATATTTAATTTTGAAACAACATAATCAAAATGTCACAACCTTAAAATTCAATCTCTATAAATAGAGATTGACATGAATTCATTTGGAATTCAATTCAATTCAATCCAATTCAATATTGAATTACACGTTTCTTTCTCCTATTTATTTCTCACTTAAAAGCAAGTTACTTTACCATTATTTGTTGCAAAAAACTTTGCAAGTATAAAGTTCCTACTAAGATGTATTTAGTGGTTTATTATACTAGTGCAAAGCATAAACAAACGAGGTTTTATTGTGTCTTGGATGAGTTTCAGTTCACCCTTTTGCATTCTATAATTAGTTAGGGTGAAATAATCCTTAAGGAAAGTAACATTTACAACTCGTTTTGAAGCTATTTCGTTCATGATTGCAAGTCCATAATCGCTTAACTCCAACTATTCAAAAAGAAGGCTACAAGAAGTTCACAAGACAATGAAGTATCAAGTTCTATCCTATAGTATATTATCTTTCTAAATAGTAGTTTTATCCATAATTTTTTTCCTAACTTATCTTTCCCTTTTCAAAAAAAGAAGATTGACAACCCAATTTTTTGTCAAGCAAAGATAAAAAGGTATAAAAATCATTTTGTACAAAATAAAAAAAATGAGCCTAAATTAAAAACTTGACATTCAAAATCTTTCTTGGTCAAAGTTGAGTCCCCAAACAATAGTAACAAGATTTTAAAAGTTTTCAACTAAGAAAAATAAAATTAATGGTAAATCCCCAAGTTGTACAAAAACATACAAATACATTTTTAAATTTAAATATTAGTTTGTGTTAAAGTTATACACAGGTTTTTACATTTTTCTAAGTTAATATCTCAACTAATATCAAGTTAATTAAATTAATAATGTCTTTTATTTATCTAACTTGTAAGATTTAAACTTTAATTATTGAATTAAAAATCCAATACTTTATTTGAAAATATTGATGCTTGTTGCACTTAAATCCCAAGAGTGTCTACTTGAAAGTGAGTTAGAAAGAGGCAACAAAATCATCACTTCATAAATTTTAGAAAGAAAAAATATTAACTATACTATGGTTTTTCATTGACCATAAGTTCACAAAATTTTTTTACGGTTTGCACTCTTCTTGCACCTTTAAATTTAAAATTATTAAGAAATGATTAAAAATATTTATATTATTAAAATAATAAAATATTATTCGATATTTATTAATAAAATTGTAATATAATACTATGTACTATTGAATATTAAAATATTAGAAAACTTTTAATATTAATATTTTAATTTTTTAATTAAAATTAAATGAAAATACTTTTATTAATACAATAATATTTCAAGTTGAATAAAATTAAATTCAAGTCCAAAGTTTGACTTAAATAGAACTATAAAAATATTTAAAATTAAAATATTAGAAAATTTTGAATATTAATATTTAAATATTTTAACTAAAATTAACTAAAATATTTTTATTAAATTAAGTTTGAGTTTAAAAAATGATGTTCAAGGTCTGAATTGAATAGAATTATACTCACGAGCTTGGTAAATAATAGAAAATATTTTCAAAATATGAAAATATGATTAAGTAATAAACTTAATCAAAGAGAAATTAAAGTTAAGTTAATAAATTAACTTAAGGTAAAGTCCTAAAAAGATAAAAAAAAAATGATTCTAGACTTAAAAAAGTCATATAAGAAGACTATATAGGAGAGTAGTTGATTGCTATGTTTAGAGAAGTTGATACTTTAATTGTCTCGGAAGAGCAATCAATTACCGAGAGCATAAAGTCAACTACTTTGTCAAACCAAAGCTAACTTAAGTGTTGTATAAATAGTAGTCGATTGCTAGCCTACAATAATCGATTGCTATGTCTGGAAACTGTATGGAATTGATTCCAAAAGAGTTTGGAATCAATTGCCATTGGATGATAGTCTTCTAGGATTGATTTATGCAATAAGTAGTTGATTGCTATCAAAGCAAAGTTGACTGCCTTGTAGGAGGTCGAATGTGGAAACATTTTAAAATTTAAAGGAGTCAATTGCCTATGGACACTTAATTTTCTCCAAATTGTTTCAGGTTTGTTCAAATTTTTTTTTTCTTAATTTGCATGCTATGATTTGGATCATTCGAGAATTTTAATTAAATTTATCTTAAAACTTATCCTTTTAATAAAATTTTAAAGTTACTTAAAACTTTATTAAGAAAATAATTTTTTTGGATCAACGAAAACAGTTCAGGTTCGAAAGTCGATTATATGTAGGGACGGATTAGAATCCTATCTTTTGATTTTGATTAAAATGGTCTTAATTTTTGTATTTAAAATTAATTTTTTTAATTTTTTTTTGTAAAAACATATTTTTTAATTTTTTAATTTTTAAAAAATCAATAAGAACCTTACATATTGAAAAAAATTCTCAAAAATATTTCAATACTTGGCAATATTAATAAGAACTTTCTCACCTAAGGAATTTTTAAGAGTTTCTAGTATTCTCAAAATCCTTATCATTGGCAATTCATATTTATCATTAAAATTTATATTTAATAAGCATATTTTACAATATGATATCTATAATTTAAAATCAAATAATACTTTCTAAAATTTATTTTTTATACTAAAATGAGAAATCATTATTAAAATTTATTCTAAATGCTCCAATACATTAGTGACATTTTAGATAAATTTTTCTATCTAAAGATTCTTAAAGAATCACTACTCGGATTTATTTAGAATCTCATCTTCGGAGATTTCAGTTTTTTATAATTATTAAAATTTAATAATCATGTAATAATATAATTATCTATAAATAAGTTTATTTCCTAAAAAATGCATACACTTATAAATATTTTATATGTTTTTTTATCTTTTTTTAAGAAAATTATTCAAATTAAAGAAAAAAATAAAAATCTTTGTATTGAAAAGAGTTTCTAAATATTCCAATATTTTGATAATTTTTAGAAGCATTTTCTCACTTAAAGAATTCTCAAGAATTCTTACTTAGACTTCTCAGAGTCCATTATCAAAATATTTTTTATTTTTAAAAAATATTTTTTTTTAGTAATTCTTCTTTTTTATTTTTAAACACGTACTATTTAAAAATTTATTATTTAAATGTGCATAAAAAATAAATAGCTTAGTAAAAATATAAAAAAATAAAGAAAAAAATTACCCAAAAAGACTAGTTAAAGCCTGTCAATGGTTCGAAGTAGTTGAACTCGATTTAGGCAAGGTTCGATCAATTTTTTGTGATTCAACTGAATCGGCACCATGTTGTTGGATAGAGTGGAAATAAGGTTTGGTGCGTGGATCTTGGATTTGGGTTCTGACCAGTACACGCAGGTCAGCTTCTTTTTTTATTATTATAAGTAACTATTTTTTTTTCTTTTCATTTCACACACTTCTTCTAAAAAAAAAAAAAAAACTTAAAATACTCTCCCCATCTTTCTAAAACAAACTCAGTAGTCAGCCATCCTTTCTAGATTTTGACCAACTTTGGTTGTGCTATCATCGTCATCGATCATCGTTTGACATTCTTTTTGGTCAAAATTTTCACTGTAATCTTTTTTTGGCCTTTTAATCATCGTTCCAACCTTAGTTTTTCTTAAATTGCCTTTGCCCTTTAACATCCTAGATATGAGGTTAAAGCCCAAACCTTCAAATTGTCATAACCTATTTTGTCATCGTCCAATTTCACCAAATTTTTAGTATATTTTTCTCCTCTTCCTTTTTTTTTTCTTTTAATTATTCCCAATTACATAAAAAAAAACTGCTACTATTCAAGCTTTTCGTACACCATTGATGCTATAAGCAAAGAATGGTGGTTCCATCTTTATCTTGTTTTCATTGATCTTTCCTTTCTCTAGAACAAAATCAAAACCCAAAGCCTCACTAAAGAACTTTTCAACCAAAGTTCTCTATTTGATTTTTGTGATTTTGGTTTTTTTTTTTGTTTTTTTTTTATGTGGATTTTTGTTAGGTTCATTGGGTTCTTAAGTTAAAGAGGATTGGGGAAAAAAGTTTTTTAGATTGGCAAGTGGTGATGATTTTGGATGAGTGAGAACTTGTAGTGGTGGTCAGTTGGAACCATATGTTTATTTTAACCTTTTTTCACTTTTATCCACTTGATTTTTTAGAAAATTACCTAGAAATGTTTAGATCTAGCTTTTAAGTCCTCGGATTTCACCTTAAAAAAACTCATTTGCTCTTTTCTATTTGAAAATGAAATATTAATCTCCTCGTACTTATTTTATAAAAATTTAAAGGTGTAAATAGAAGTTCCTTTATTAGAAAAGTGTAAAGGTTAATATCATGAATGATTTTAAATTATAGTGAAATATTTAATGTAATATCTAAATTTTAAAAATTTTCAATGTAATATTTGAATTATGAATCTATTAACTAATTTTTAAAGTTTAGATACCATAAATGAACATTTCACTATAATTTGTGGACTATTTATGATATTAACCCAAAGAGTAACTAACTTAAACTCTTTTCTCATTTATTTTTCTTATAGGAGTTGACTACAATTAAATTTCACCCACGTGTTTATTTTAACCTCTTTTTCACTTTTATCCACTTGATTTTTTGGAAAATTACCTAGAAATGTCTAGATCTAGCTTTTAAGTCCTCGGATTTCACCCTAAAAAAACTCCTTTGCTTTTTCTACTTGAAAATGAAATATTAATGTCCTCTTACTTGGCTCTTCTATTGCCGACTTCTGTTATTCTCTCTTTATATACTTTTCATTTTTTTCATCTATGTTATTCTCTGTTGGATGATGTTGTTATTTAATGGTATTATTGTTATATGTTAATGTTGTTAGATGATGTTGTTATTTGGTGGTTGGAATATTAGTTATTGGTCGAAGCGTTGTTAAGAGTGTTTATTTTGTGATAGGGGTAAAATTGGTTTTAGTTAATTTTGTTTTTCTAGTTTCATAGAATAGCAAATCTTAGGGGGAGGGAGATATTTGCAATTTCGATTAAACTTGGAATTGATAAGATCTTAGAAAATGTATTATCCTATCTTTTTTTAAACAAACAAATGAATGGAAGAGAGAATAAGAAAAGAAGCTGAATAAAATCTCAATTCCTTTAAATCAAACCCATTGTTTAAGTTTTTAGATTTACATTTTCAAAAACTTTTCAAGTTTTTAGATTTGCATTTTTAGAAATTTTTAAAAACATTTGAATTTGTGTTTCTCAAAGCTTTATTTGCATTTCTTAAAACTTCAAGATTTGCGCTTGTGAAAATTCATGATTTCACATAAAATATCTTATTTTTTATTTCAATTTATTTAACATTCAACCCAAATCTAACAAAATCAAAGGTAATTTACCTCTAAATTGAAGTCTAATAACTTGATTAATTCTAAAACTTGTGATTTTGGGATTAGGATTTGAGGGGTCATATTGAATTGAAAATGGATAGAGAATTGGGGAAATAGGTGTGAAGGGTGTTGCGGGGAAATAAGAAATGTGGTTAAGGGATGTAATGAGTAAAACTTAATTGTTAAAATTTGAATTTTGGGTTTAAGTAGTAATGAGATGTGAAAGTAATTTTAAGGGTGTAAATAAAAGTTCCTTTATCAAAAAAGTGTAAAAGGTTAATATCATGAATGATTTTTAAATTATAGTAAAATATTTAATGTAATACCTGAATTTTAAAAATTTTTAATATAATATTTGAATTATGAATCTATTAACTAATTTTTAAAGTTTAGATACTACAAATGAATATTTCACTATAATTTGTGGACTATTTATGATATTAACCCAAAGAGTAACTAACTTAAACTCTTGTCTCATTTATTTTTTTATAAAATAATTACGATGGTTTTAAAGTTTTATATAGATTTTTTTTAGATAATTTTAAGAACACATTCTCGTATTTTAAATTTTATTTCCAAAACTCTCTATACAATGATAAAATCTTAGTTGAAAAAGAATAGAGCTTCTTTTTACTAATTGAACTAACCTATTGTAAGTTTTTTTTTTTTTCATTTTAATTGTTGTTTGTGGCTTTGTGTTTGCATTTTGTTTTTTAAAATTTCTTTATTATAAAGTATAGGTTGGTAAAAAAAAAAATTATACTTCTAGGTTCCAAATTGAAGATATATTTTTTTGATTATCTCAAAATTATTCTAATTTTTTTAACAATTATAACTTTTATCTTTTTATGTTTCATATTGTGACTTTTACCTATATATTTTTTAAACATTTTCGAATTAAAATGGATAATTAATCAAAGTTATAAAATTTTAAAAGAAAATAATATAAAAAATTGAGGTAAAAGTATTTTTCTTAATTTCCTTATCAAATCAAATGTGAATATTCAATTTAATACAAAAGAAATACTATAATGTAAATAGTATAAAATCAAATAAAAATATAGTCATTTTAAAATTGAGATTATAATATTCTTTGTTATTCCTAAAAGTAAATAAATATAACTTTTTAATTTTTTAAAGAAATATCTCACTTTTTTTTTCAAAAATGTAAAAGGTACCATATAATTTGTTCTAATATGTTAGGTTAGAAATTGAATAAGTTATATAGAGCTACCAAAATGTTAATTCACATGAAAATTAAATAGGTAAATTATATAATAATCAAATTTCAACACTTGCAACTTCTTCTTTTATTTTTAAATTATAGTTTCTTTTATATCAAAAATTAAATAAAAATCTTATGAAAACAAGGATATTGTAGTTAGTATTTTATTTCTCTATAAAATGGGATAAAATCCAACATTTAAATTGTTTTTCCAACCTCCTTTTTCTCTTTTACACGAAATTTAAGAGCATTTTTTTTCATTATGTGTGAGTTTGATTATTTAATTATATTTTAATTTGTTAGTTGATTATTTAGTAATTGTAATTTGATTACGATATAATAATTGAGTATTCAGTTGATTATATGTATATAATATTTGATTATAATTGTAATTAAAAAAACAGTCTATCATTACTTATTTTTCTTCTAAAAACAAAACCATGAACCATAATGTTGGTAATAATTTTTGAATTTATATTTAATATACTATTAATGTATAAAAGTTATACATTGTTAGTAAATGACATAAATTTAGGAATAATTTTGGAGTGTATATTTGATACATTATTAATATAGAAAAGTTATATATTGTTAGTAAATTGCATAATTACATTTCATAAAAATAATTTTAAAATCCTTAAAAAAAATACTTAATCTTAAAAATATACTTAAAATTAATTTTTATATAATATTATCATGTAATTCGTGGAAAATATATCAAATACAAATATATCATTGGGAATGCTAGAGTAGCTGAAGTAGCACACTGGGTGAGGCGAATTCTTCGGCCTTCGGAAATTTTATCTAAGTTTCTGGGCTCTTATAGATGGGTTAGGCCTAAATGAATCGAAGTTGATTTGGTTCAATGATTTGGGCCTTGAGGCTAGAGGTTCACGTTACGTTGGAAAACGTTTTTAAGTGTGTTTCGATAAAAAAAAAAATTGAAAATTTGAAAAATTTAGGAAAAATGTTTTAAATTATATCAATTTTAAATAGAAACTTCTAATTTCATTTTTTATAAATATTTTTTGAAAAATATTTGAATATTAAAATTTAATGAGATAAAAATAATTATAATAAAAAATAATAATGTTAATAGTAAAAAACATTGAGAAAAATATACAATAATAGTGAAAATTACTAGTGAGAATTTTAAATTTTATAAGAAATTTGAAAAAATTATACTCCTTCCATCTCAAAATATTTGGGTTGTTTTGACTTTAATGTATTTAATATTGAAATTAAATTTTTTTTATAAAATTAAAATTTCATAATTTTTAATGTTAAAAAGTAAAAAAAATTAAATATAATTTTAAAATATAAAAATAAAAGTTTTATATGTTTAAAAAAAAGACATAATTTGAGACATCTCAAAAAAAAAAAAAAAGACAAAGAGAATAACATATTTATCAGTTATAACTAAATTAATTAATAATGTTATTAAATAAATACATAATAATCTATTTTGTTTATAAAAATAAAAAATTTATTACTGCTATTTAACATAATATTCCTTCCTAATTTATAAATGACTCACAACTTATATTCCCTCCACAAGTTGATTTACCTTCACATTGGTTGTTGATTTTACTCTTCATCTCATAAATAATGTTTGAGTTTGATTATACGTGATCAAACTTTTTGACACTTTGGTCATTGATATTTTAATAAATAAATTAATTTTAAATAATAATACATAATAAATAAATAAATTTTTAAATATTATATTAATCATTAATTTTTATTTAAATATCATATTAAAAATTTTTAAAATTAAAATAATATTAAAATTTCATTAAAATTCAAAGATTATACATGATTTTATCTCATTAAAACATTATTATTTTAATTTATATTTAAAAAGAAATAACCTTTAAACTAGTACGGATTGGACCTTGGATAGGCCTTTTGAAAGGTCAACCAGCCTCGTCGTGGTAGAATCGCAAGCTACCAGCAGCGTTTAGATCTTGCCACGTCATTAATTCTTTTAATGATCTGACGTAGCGGTATCCAAAACTAGAAATCCAAAAATCTGTCTAAATATATCCTCCAATGACAATGCCCAACATCCTTTTATTAATGCCCAACATCCTTTTATTTTTCTTTCTTTCCAAACAAATTGCTCTCTCTCTTTATCTCCCTTGAAAGCTGCGAAAAACCAGAAGCGGACCAAAACGGTGACCCACCTCCGATCTGCTGCTTTTCTCTTGACGCTTTCCTATCTGTTCAATTTGATGCCCCCCATTTTGTAAGTTTTAATCCTTTATATCCTTCATCTTCAAAAATTTTCAACCTTTTCGGTAATTTGTTTGTTTAGAATGGATAGTAATTATTCGGCGATACCTAAAGGCTCATATGTAGAATTGCAAATACAAAATGAACCCCAGGATTTTAGATCCCAACAAAGGTTGCTCCTTTCTGATGATGGAAACTGGTTAAATGATCCCAAGGTTGTTCATGATCTTGATGATCTTAATGATGCTGATGATGCTGATGGTGATCTTGGTAGTGAGGTTGATGATTATACCCTTGCTTTAAGTAAACCCAATAAAGGGTCTGGTATTTCTGGTGCTGTTTTTAACTTAACTACCTCAATTATTGGTGCTGGAATTATGGCTTTACCTGCTACTATGAAAGTTCTTGGGATTGTTTTAGGGGTTGTTTTGATAATCTTGATGGGAATTTTGTCCGAAATTAGTGTCGAAATGTGGGTTAGGTTTGCGGTTTCGTGTAAAGCTAGATCATATGGGGAAGTTGTGCAGGTTGCAATGGGGAGAACTGCTAGGGTTTTGTCTGAGATTTGTATAATTGTCAACAATGCAGGTGTTTTGGTAGTGTATTTGATTATTATGGGTGATGTTATGTCAGGTTCGGTTCGTCATCTTGGGGTTTTCGATCAATGGTTGGGACATGGTTTTTGGGATCATAGGAAGTTGTTAATTTTGGTTGTTATGGTGGTTTTTCTTTTTCCACTTTGCGCATTGGATAGAATTGATTCGTTGAGCATGACTTCAGCTGCTTCAGTTGTTCTTGCTGTTGTCTTTGTTGTGGTTTGCTTTGCTGTTGCATTTATTAAGCTTATTGAAGGGAAGATTGAGGCTCCAAGGATGAGCCCAGACTTTGGGTCGAAAATGGCAATTTTGGATTTACTAGTGGTTATCCCAATTATGTCGAATGCATATGTTTGTCATTTTAATGTTCAACCTATATATAATGAGCTTGAAGGGCCATCTCCTCGAAAGATGAACAGGGTTGGAAGGATCACGACTGTTCTTTGTGTTTTGGTCTATGCCTCAACAGCTGTATCAGGGTATCTGCTCTTTGGGAAGGATACTGAAGCCGATGTTTTGACCAATTTTGATAAGGATCTTGGGATTCGTTTTAGCACTGCCTTGAATTATATTGTTCGGGTTGGCTACATTCTTCATTTGGTTCTTGTTTTCCCTGTTATCCATTTTTCCCTGCGGCAAACTGTGGATACCTTGGTGTTTGAGGGATCAGCTCCTCTCACAGAGAGTCGGAAAAGGTCTTTGGCATTAACAGTAATATTGCTAGTGCTTATTTATTTTGGATCTACTATGATCCCAAATATATGGACAGCTTTCAAATTTACAGGAGCAACAACAGCTGTTTCATTAGGTTTTACATTCCCAGCTCTTATTGCATTGAGGATAAGTCAACAAGAAGTGGGTTTGAGCTTGAGCAGAGTTAAAAAATTTTTGTCATGGTTAATGTTAATATTAGCTGTAATAGTTAGCATTGCAGGTATAATTGGAAATATTTATACTCTCCAAAGTAAATCTGAATGATTTCCTTCTTAAAGAGTTTTGGGCCTGGTTTCCCAAGGTATCATTTTGATAATTTTGCTTGAAGTCGTGATGAAGTTTAATCTGTTTCTATGTTGCTCTGCTTTGCTTAATAGACAATCAAATGGTTTCGGATGATGGTTGCCATGATGCATTTTTTCAAGGTGCCAGTATGGTAGGAAGTCCCCGGAAGGCTTGGAAGGTTCTGATTATGCATTGTTACAAACACCGTTTTATACTCCTATGAGCAACTGCTACAGGTTACACGGCATATGAAGAATACTAGGGAGGATACTTGAATGGAGCCACATCCCTTGTGAGTTGATTGAAAATTTACAAATTGAACCATGCTACAGATATGCTTAGTTACACATTTCTTGTTGCACAAAAGATTTGAGTATAACCATCTGATGTATGAAAAATACTACAATTCAATTTATTTCTATCACTTTCCTTTTTTATTAGGAGGAAATGTTGTTTTGCTACTGGTAAAGCTCTGCTACTCTACTGTTCTAATTGTTATGATACTTTGTGTTACTATATGGTTACCTTCTATTAAAATATAAAGAATAAAATATTTCTTTTTATTTTTCATGAAATTTCAATGATACTTATTAGTTGGCAAGGATTTCATTCAGCTTTCCCATATTGCTGTTTTTTCCTCTTTTTTTTTTTTTTTTTGTAATTATGTTTTGAAATCTATAGTCCAAACTAGAAAATAAAACTAAAGGCTTTTTCCTTATTTATGATTTAATAAATTTGAGAATATTGAATATATTGTATTCTTAAATCCAAATATGTTTGTGTTTTATGTTTGTTTAAGGGAATGACAAAGAAGAGCACATGCCTTTCTAACTGTTCATCCCTTTGTTACCATTTTGAATAAAAAACTCATTGTGCTAAGAAAAAAAAAAGAGTCAATGCCTCCTTTCTCTATAGATTCACATAAAGAAAATAGCTTGAAGAAAGTTGGGGCCTATCTTTTTCTCCTTTGGTATTTCTAATATAATTCAGGATATGAATTTTGAAAGCACAAAAACTGCATTTTTATGTATCAACAACAGTCATGTAAATGAGTTTGAAAAGGATAATAATAAGGTAAAGAATGTGACCTTTCAATCTAATAATATAATTTAAAATTTTAGTAAAATATCGAATGTGTTTATTAAAAGCTAAAAAACAAATATGTTTTATATTTAATGTGTCGATCTGAATAATGATTTGATAATTTTGTATTTTATATATTTTAAATATAATAAAATAAATAAATACAAATACATGAATTTTAAAATTTAATAATCATCATTAAAAATCAAACCTATTGAAAAGCTACCGGTAAAAGAAAGTACAAAATTAAGTTTAAAACTCACAAAAGAACAGCTAATGTAGTTTTAAGAGGCATTTTCAGGTTAACATCCCAACAGCATCATGAAGTGACCCATCCAGCTCCATCCTGCACATGAGAAATCATGTGTTGAATGGATCTTTCAGGTTCCCATCCTTTCTTAGATGGAGTTTTGACGCTCATAATCGATGTCATTTTCTCCCAGTCATCCGACATCTTTAACCTGTAACTGCTCATCTCAAAACAAGATATGGGGTTGATGATGAGGCAACTGCATTGAAATGCTAAAACCGGTTTACATGTAACAAAAAAAAAAGTGAATAAATATATAAAATATAATTATAGAATTGAAGGAGATAAGTATAATATAAAAAGAAAAAAATGTTAATGTTAGAGAAGTAATTCTGTAATTGGATAACTATACTGTGCTAAAATTAAGAATTTAACTCCAAAATAGAGTAACAAATAAAATAACTTAAATATTAAATGAAAAATTAAAACCGCTTGAATTTAGTTCAAGGGATAAATATGCTGTGTTCTGGATAAAGATTTTATATTTGATCAGTAGTCTTCTTTGTTTGCACAAAAATATAATTATAATTTTAAGTGATGATATAAAATAATAAAGTTATTTTTTATTATATATTAATTTATTTTTTAAAATACAATCATAATTAAATATTACATTCATATAATCAAATGAATAATTAATTATTACATCATAATAATCAAATTAAATAATTAAATAATCAATTAACAAACTAAAACATAATTTAATAACTAAACTCACGCATTAAAATTTAAACTTAAAACCTAATATTATACTTACTATATAACTAAAATTGGGTTTTATATATTTTATTAGCTCATACGTGAGTTCACGAATATCTTTTTATCCAATCAAATTAAAATACATTGTTTTTATACTATGAATTATAATAAATCAATGAATTTTAGCAAGCAAAGTTGGTTAAGGTTTTTTTTTTTTTTTTTTAAATTTAACTACCTCATTTTTTAAAAATTTTTCAAAATCTTTTTTATTTTACAAAATTTAAATATTATATTTCCCGTCAAAGCTCAACTCGATAAAAATGTTATGTGCAGTAATTATTTTATTTAATTATTATTATTTCATTAATATTACTAATTATTGATGAGAATTAAAAAGTGACAAATAGATGGATTGAGTTAAATTTGAATTGATGTATTTTGGATCGGATAATTTTGGATAAAAGAAATCAGGTCATTTTAAATAAAAATGAAACGGAGGCAGCATAAATTATTATAAGCTGCGATAGCACAAATTTAGAGACATTAATTCACATTTTTTTTATACAAAAAAGGTTGTAGATTAAAATATGGAAATAAATTGTATAAATTAATTGAATTAAAATTTAAGTTTGGTAGTCAATATCTTTTGACATATAGCTTACATTATTAATTATTTTTAAATTAAAAAAAAACTTGATTGATTATCAATTAAATTTTAAGTTTGGTAGTCAATATCTTTTGACATATAGCTTACATTATTAATTATTTTTAAATTAAAAAAAAAAACTTGATTGATTATTGATGCCATGGTTATTTTTGCCAAAATTATTGAAGCCTTATAGTTGACTGTTGAATTAAATCTTAGGTTCGCTAGTCAATGTATTTTGACATACAGCTTACACAATTAATTATTTTTAAATAAAAAAAATAACTTGATTGATTATTAATGCCATAGTTTTTTTTTTTGCCAAGATTATTGAAGCCTTATAGCTTACTGTTGACATAGAGATAGAGGGAGGAGTCCATGTTGAAAATGTACGTTTAAGAATTGATATAAATTTACTATAAGAATATAGAATTATTATAATTTGTAAAACAAGAGTCGGGAAGTCATTAATGTTAGAAAATTTTGAAAAAATAGAAATAATAAGAAAGAAGAAATATGGTTTTGAGGTATGAAAAATATTATTTTAAAGGTAATTATGTTTATAGGATACAATTAAATTTTAAAATTCTCTAAATCAGAATTAGTGAAATTGGTCATGTAAAAAAATTATTTATAATAAATGAATAGTTGCAAATTTCTATTCAAAAAATTATGATAGTTTTTATAGTCACATTTGTCTATCCAAACAAGTTTATTCAGAATAAAAATAATATTAATTTATTTTATTTCAAAAATTTGATAAGTAAAAGATTAAAAAATAATTTATTTACTAAACAAGCCTAAGTGCCTCGAGTTTTCAAAGGTCCAATCTTTGACTTTTAAAATTATTTAATCTATTAAAAAATTTTTAGTAAGCCTAAATGACTTGACTCACTCAACACTTAGCTTAATTATTTAAATAACACAAATAGTCTTTTTTAAACTACAAACAAATAATCTTTCTATTCAATGTGGGATATACTACATTTTAAACTATCAAAATCCCTTACTAATTTGAAATTTTGGTGCTTAATCTTTAATCTTTCGTACATTTAATATTATAAATATAATAAAGTGTCTTTCGATTTAAACCTTCAATTAACATATATAACTTGGAATTCTAACGAAGTTAGTTGTGTCTGTAGATTAAGCCTAAACTTCTGGTGTTAAAATTGAATATATAACACACATAATATTTACTTAATCTTTTGTTAAAGGTTTATAATCGCGTTAGCACTATTATGAGCATGCGCTTATCCTTAGTCATAAACATTTACAAGAAAATTTCTAATTTTCTTATTAAAGCAGCACTACTTCAATGTTTGTATTGGTGAAATTTCTTATTTAAGTCCCCATTGCTATAGACATTTAATTATAAACTACATTAAAAGTTTAATCTCAACCTCCATTTACGTAATGGTTATAGACACATAACAATAACTTATTACATATTAAACTTTGTAATTAGAAATTACTAATTCAAAGTTAGGTTTCCATCATTGGTTTTTAAAAGGAATTTTAAACTCATTCCACTTGTGGTGCTTCTTACGAAATTTCTAAGTAGTGCCTTGGTAAGATGATTTGCTAAGTTGTTACCAGACTTAACATATATTTTGGTAATTAGCCTTTTTTTATTAATTTTTTAATATAGGCATATCTTAGATTAATGTGTTTAGATTTTCCATTATATATTTCACTATAAGCTCTAAACATAGTAGCTTCACTATCATAGTACAAGAAAGTGGCTGTCATTGGTTGTGGCTACAACTTTATATCGAGTAATAAATTTCTTAGCCATTTTGCTTGCTTACCTATTGCAGCTAAAGTTATAAATTCAAATTTCATAGTTGAATGTAAAATACAAGTTTGTTCTTGGATGCCCAAATTATTACATCATTTCTAAGAGTAAACATCCAATTTAAAGTGGATTTATTATCACCTATACTAGCGATCCAACTTGCATCCGAATATCTTTCCAAAATTGCTAGATATTCTGAATAAAATAAGCCAAAATCTTTAGTTCTTTTAAAATAACCGAGAATTCTTCCTATAGCTCTCTAATGACTTATACTAAGCTTACTAGTATAACTTGATAACTTGCAAATAGCAAAAGCTATATTTGGCCTAGTACAATGTATGGCGTACATAATACTTCCAATAGCACTAGCATATTCAAGTTGTGCAATTACATGACCTTGATTTTTTGTTAACTTTATACTTATATATCATATAGAGTATTGGCTTCTTTTATATTAAGATACTTAAACTTATTAACTAGTTTCTCAATATAATGATTTTGATTAAGTACAAAACCCTTGGTATGTCTTTTAATTTTAATTCCTAAAATGGTAGTAGCTTCATTTAAATCTTTCATTTTAAAATTAAAAATTAGATACCTTTTGGTTTCATTTATGTCAATCATATTAGTACTAAAAATTAGCATATCATCCACTTAGAGACATATTATAACTCCATATTTTTTAGTAAATTTTGAGTAAATGCACTTATTCACTCTATTATGCTAAAAAAAAAAAAAAACTATTGGCCAATATGGTTGAATTAAACTTTTAATGAGATTGTTTAGGAGCTTGTTTTAGCCCATAAGTGACTTAATTAATTGACAGACTTTATTTTCATTACCTAGAAGAATAGAACCTTTTAGTTGTTCCATGTAAACTTTTTCCTTTAAGTTACCATTAAAAAGGCTATCTTATCATTCATTTAATGCACTATAAGAACTATAATGGATGTTATTCTAGCTACTAAAGCATATGTATCAAAATAATATATGCCTTATTTTTGTTTAAAACCTTTTGCAACTAATCTTGCTTTAAAAGTTTGTATAGAACCATCTATATTTATTTCTTTTTAAACATTTAATTACATCTTATAGGTTTAGATCCTAGAGGTAAATCTACCAAGACCTATGCATTATTGGACATAATTGAGTCCATTTCATCATTAATAACATCTTTTCAAAAAGCAACATCTTTTGAAGTCATAGCTTCATTAAATATTTTAGGGTCTTCTTCTACATTTAGTAGAATTGATGTTTTATTAAGTACTTTGGTTTTATTTCCTTCTACTAAGAAGACAATAGAATCTGGAGAAACAAAATTAGAATGCAAAAAATTCTCTTTGCTAGTTCTTTGGTTCCTTTTAAGTTCAACAAAATCATTATTTTCTTTCCTTTTATTTTTAGTTATAGGAATCATTTTAATTTATTTCTCATCAATTTTAGTATCACATATAAACTTATTTTCAAAAAATTCTACATGAATAGTTTTAACGATAACATTAGTATTCAAATCAAGAAGTCTATATGCCTTTGTATTCTATGCATAACCAACAAAAATGCTTTTAATACCTCTAGGGCCTAATTTTGATTTATGAGGATTAGGTATTTTATAAAAGACAATGCACCCTCACACTTTAAGATAATCCAAATTTGTTATCTTACCATGATTCTAAATTTCATATAGTGTCTTCATGAATTTCTTTGAAAGAATTCTATTTTGTATATTGCATGTAGTTAGAAATGCTTCTCTCTAAAGATTTAGAGGTAATTTAGCATTTAATAGCATATTATTTACCATATCAACTAAGGTTGTATTTTTCCTTTTGGCTAAACCATTTTGCTGGGGTGCATAAAGGGTTTTTGTTTTATGAATAATTTCATTATCTTCACAAAAAAGAGAAAATGAATTTGAAAAATATTTCCTATGCCTATTATTTGAAGAATTTTGATTTTCTTCTTCTTTTGATTTTCAATAATTTATTTATATTTTTTAAATTTATTAAAAACTTCATCTTTTGTACTCATTAGATACAAAAAAGTATAATAAGAACTATCATCTATAAACGTTATAAAATACATTTTTCTCTTCTTTTTAATAAGTCATTTAGCTCACAAATATCAGAATGTATAAGTTCTAACAATTTTGTATTTCTTTCAAACTTAGGAAAATGTTCTTTTGTCATTTTTGCTTTGACATAGATTTCACATTTAATGCCATGATTTTTTTTTATATGTTATATAACCATATATAGACATATGATTCATATATTTATAATTTATGTCTTTGTTGTTGCAAACATGAGCATCAGAATCTAGCCACCAATCAAATGAGTTATTTGCAGTAGCCATACGAACTTCGATAATTATTCCAATTTACATGTTGGTCACCATTGCAACAAGTTTTTTTATTTCTTACTCAACTAGATTTGCCTTGTTTTTAGAACTAAAATCAATATTAATTTTAACATTTTAAAATCTACAACCTTTACTACTAAAATGTCCTTTTTTTCCATAATGGAAACATATTTTATTCTTCTTAAATTTGGATTTCTTGAATCCCTTTTTCTAGACTTTAAAATTATTTTGAGTTTTCTTTTTAGAATTTTGTTCACTTACATGGTTCACATTGGAACCTCCAAGGAAGAGTGCATCTTTTGCACAATTTTTTTACTTTAATTTGTAAATAAGTTTGAAATTCTTCAATAGTGAAAGTATCTATTGAATGCAAAACTTTTTTCCTATGTCCATTCTAAGAAAAAAGAGGTTTTAACAAAATAGCTCCAACTTGAATGAATAAAAAATCTTAATTTCTAACTCACTTAACTTAGAAGCCAAAATTTTCAACTCATGCAATTGGTCCATGATTAATTTATCATTAGTTATGGAAAATATCTAAGTATTTCAAGGCCAAAAATTTATTAGTACATTTCTTTTCATTCGTGTACTTGTGTTCAAGAGCAGTCCAAATTTTTTTGGTGTTTTCATATTTCTATATAGGTAATATAGTCAATTAGGTAATGAATTCAAAATGTAACTTTGACAAACTAGTTCATCTTCTTTACATTTGCTTCTTTTTGCAAATTTGTTCCAAATTAGAGTCTTCAGGAGTTGGTTCTGGAATTTGTTCCAAATTTGGATCAAGTACATAAAACATCTTCAATGCAATCAACAAAAAAATCATTTTATTTTTCCACGTAGTATAGTTTGATTCATTGAAATGATCAAGTTTGATTATATCTTGATTCTGAAAATGTACCTTCATACTTGATTCCAAATCAATAACAATAGGGGCAACAGTAGATGCAGTAGCCATAATAATTGTCTTTAAATTTTTAAAAAAATTTGAAAAAATAGAAATAATAAGAAAGAAGAAATATGGCTTTGAAGCATGAAAAATACTATCTTAAAAGCAATTATGCCTATAGGATACAACAAACTTTAAAAATTTTCAAATTAGAATAAGTGAAATTGGTCATATAGAAAGATCTATTTATAATAGACAAACATTCACAAATTTTTATTCAAAAAATTATGATAGTTTGTATACAAATGGTTACAAAAGTCTATTAAAAAATTTATGATAGTTTGTATGGTCACATTTGTCTGTTCAAACAAGTTTATTCAAAATAAAAAATATTAATTTATTTTATTTAAAACATTTAATAAGTAAAAGATTAAAAAATAAAATATATTTACTAAATAAGCCTAAGTGCCCCAAGTTTTCAAGTGCCCAGTCTTTGACTTTTAAAATTGTTTGACACACTAATAAAATGCCTACCACATCTAAATAATTGGGCCTATTCCAACACTTAGTTCAATTATTTAAAAAATACAAATAATCATTTTTAAACTACATATAAATGATCTTTCTATTCAAGGTGGAATACACCACAACTACCAATAATGAGTTCAACTTAAGAACTTACCCTTTTTATGTTGCATTTGCATATTAGATAATATAAACTAGTGATCATCATGTAGTAATGGCAAGCATCACCTAATAATAAACAAGCCAATTATAATAATTTCAAGCCAAATAGTTTCCAAACCAACAATTAGTAGAAATAATAAATTTCTATTAATTCAAATATTTATTTCTAAATAGGTATAGATAATTAGTTGCACTCTTTAGTAGACATATATGCTTGACTTCTTGAATTTTTAAGAGATTTTTCCAATATTTATATCTAACAAAAGGAATAAAATAGATGGATTAAATAATATATTTTTTATAAAAAGAACATTATAGTTTAAAGATAATAAATAGATTGTAAGTATTGAGATTTAAACCTAAATTTGTTGTATACCATCTCATGTAAGACTCATGTATCAGACATCTAGCTCTTTGAGATTTAGGTAGAAGATAATTTTGTAAATTTTTTTTTTAGAAGTTGCTTTAAGACCAAGATATAAACATTATATTAATTAGATCCTTTAATTGCTAATCAAATATTATAAACTGTTAATTATTTGTTAATATTTAATGATGCCCCACAACACCTAATACAATAAAACAATAATAAATTTCAAGTCAAACTATATCCTATTAGTATATCCATACAACTTTATATTAGATGGATTCTAGGAGGATCCTTAAAGTGACATGCATATTGAGTTTTAGATTTTGTTGGGTTTTTTAATTGGGTTGTAAGTTTGTGTAAGTTTTTGAAGTGTAATATGGGTGTTTGGGACTGTGGGTCTTATTGATTCAATAAGTTGTAATTGTATTGATTTTTAAATAACAAGTAATGTTGTTCTTTCAAAAAATAGGATATTTAATGCAAAGCACAAGGACTATGATGTGAAATTTTCACTTCTCTATGCCTGATACATGTAATGATTGACTATAGGAGTTGTAGGCTTTCAAGTAACATTATGAATATTTATTGTTTCTCTAAAAAGAGGACATTTGGAATGAAAGACACTATGATGTAAATTTTTGCACATATCCATGCCTGGCACAAGTAATGATAATTGAACTTTTTTCTTTTATACTTTTTTTACAGTTAGCAAACTTCGTGTATATTTTTTACTTAAAATTTTGATTTAATTCTTTTTAGATGAATAACATAAAAAAAGGTTCAAGAGAATTCTCATAAAAAAAGGCAAAGAAGGGAGTTTGAAAGTAGTGGAAGAGACGAGATGGGTAAAGGACAATGACGCATGGCTTTAGATCAAACTCTATTGACTAAGCGGTCCTTAAAGGTCAAGTATCTCATCACAGATCATTGTTGAAAAGAATGAAAAGGAAAGAACATTAAAAAGAAAACGGAAAAGAAAAAAAGTAAGGAAAATATTTTTTTATCGGGTCTTACAATAAAACTATATTTAATAAATCAAAAGGCATGCCAATTCAATGTTTTCCTTTTTTTTTTACCTTTTATTTAGTGTTCTTCTCTGGGTTGATGTAATAGGTTATGAAAGCACATGATGTCTTAAAATTTTTTAGACAAGCATTTATGCCATATAGGAAGAAATCTCAAAGAATGTTGATACATATATTTATATGCTCTAGCAAAGTTTTAGAGATTGAGAAGATGAATGGGTATTGATTCTTCTTATATTATTTTGCATATATTTATTACTTTGTTCTTATTTTTTCCTTTTACCTAATTAATTTGAAGACCAATGTATGATTGACTACATAGTATCTCTCTTATTGAATAGAGATTCTCACTTGTTTTTTTCCCCTATTATATATATTAACTTAATTAGTTACAATTTGGTCTAACCGTGATCAATAAAGTAGGATTGGATCCCATAGTATTTACATCTACTTGTAATTTAGGTCTTGCAATTTTACCTTTTTGAGTCCATTGCATGTTGTTTAATTTGGATTTAAAATTGATTATTGATTTTTTCTCGTTATCTTGATTGTTGAATTGTTTTTATACTTTAGTTGGTTGTTCAAGTGTTTTAAATATTTGATTATTATTTTTTGTATTTAGTTCGAGGATTCTTAAAGTTATTTGAACAATTAAGTTAAGGTCTATTTACTTTTTAAATTTGTTATGAGATTTATGTTCTTGGTGCATTAGTTTTGTTTTGATTATTCTTCTTTCTTAATGGCAATATTTGTTTATTATAGTTTTTGTTATTTGTTTGGCTTTATTTTTACCTTTGATTTCCTTACATGTCGTTTAAACTAGTTTAGAATTAATAATTGACATTTATTTTAGCATCTAAGTTTATTTCTAATTTAGATGTTTGCTTATTTTTCCTTTCTGGTGTAGGTATTTTTAAAGGTATATGTAGAATTAAGTTTAAGGTTAGTTCTACTTTGGATTGTTCATTGGTTTCTTGCCAATAAAATATATTATGGTATTCTTTATTTCTAGTAGACTAAGTGAGGAATGTAAATCTCTAAAGCATAGAAATATTAAAAAAAATAAAGAATTAGACAATCAAGCATTTATCTTTTGCAGGTGATTACAATTTATAAATTCAGTCCTTTTTATCATGCAAAACTATCGGTTTAATATCTTTATGCTACCTAAGAAAGTCACTAGACTTCTAAAGCAAGAATCCATTTTATTTATTTATTTTTTTATGTTTGAGTTGTTAGATTGATTTTAAGATTTTTCTTTATTTTTGTTGTTTTAGGGATTTTGAAGATATTTTGTCAATTAACTTTAAGGTTAGTTTTTTTATTGTTCTTTTATTGTAATATTGTTACTTTTTTTTAAATAACATGTTTATTGGATCATGACATTTCTATGATGTATGTAAGTGATTTTGCTTTTGATTGTACTTTTGTAGTTGTTGATTTTTCAATTAAAAATTTGAGTTTAACTTCTTAAAATGTCAACAGGCAGGTAAAAAGTTTATTTTCAAACTTAAACAAACATTAAATGTACTCATTTTCAACTTAGATATCTCTTTCAATAATTGAGATTGGTTGCAATAAAGATGGTTGATATCCATTAATTGGAAACTGAGTTAGAGATCTCTTTTAACAGTTTATTTTATTTTCTAATGTCCTACATAAATTGAATAAAATTAATGCTCTATTTTTAGTAATTTTCATGTCAATACACTATTTTCATGCATGTTTATCTATAGTTACTTTTCCTAATGCTTTATTTAAGGTTACTTTCAATATAATTATAGTATTACATATTTGATTCCTAGACATTATATGTGGATTTGATTTTCAAGGCAAATCTTAATAATATTAATTACAGTGCACCATTTTAGTAGGAATTAAGAACTAATTTTGTTATATGTGTTTGCCATCTCATAACATTTCTTACTTCTGACTTATTTTTTTTCTTTTTTTATCTAATTTTTATTGGTTGGAGTGAACTACTCTCTTTTTATGCACATAGGAAGAAAGAATATATATTGATGCTTGAGATAATTGGAAATGGCATGGTGTTTTACTGCTATTTGGTTGACATAGTTGTTAAAGGTGAAGAGTTCTTAAAATTGACTATTAAAATATTTCAAGATTTGCTTACTTGTATTATTTTTGAGTAATAGAATTAATATGATTTTGTTAATTTATTGGGTTATCATAGATGTTTATTTTTATGCAAGTTGTTTATTCATTGTATAAAAAAAATGAGTTTGTTATACTCAAATGCAAGTTGTTTATATTATTTTTTATCCGATTAGAATGAAAATAGAATGGTGTTTTCTCCCGCTCTCTTAAAAGTATGTCAAGTTCAACTATAATACCCGTCATGAAGTGCAGGTGACATACTAGTTTAATTAATTTTGACTATTTTGACCCTTTTTCCATTTTTCTTTATTGCCAAAGTAGAGTCAAGATTCTCAATTAGATATGAAAACCCTTCCTACATTGTAATGTAGTAATAACTAAAGCTTACTTGATCTATATTGGTATTTTTGGTAGCTTCTTTCCTTACAAAGCAGTGCAGAATCTGATTTAATGGTTGCACCAATTACAACTCAAAGTCAACCTTGAGTCAAAATCATCCCAAACTACAAAGAGTCAGTTAAACAAAATTATGAAAAAATAACTATTATAGTAGATAAGGGAAAGTTTTGAAGAAATCCTCACAAATTAGATGATGCAAAATTATTAGGTAACAATGAATAGAAAAAGTTTGCTTTTGGTCTAACCTAGTAGTGATGGCAACATGTCATGACCAAGGTGAGCATGAAATTTTCTATCCCCATACTTGTTTATGATATTTATATTATTCTTTGTATTCATTAGGTAATACTTTTGTACATCCACCCTTTTATCTTACGAATGATGGGTAATAAAAATTTTATCCAAATACATGATTATAATTTTATAAAAATAAAATAATTAAAAAAATTATATATTACAAATGTACATTAAACAATCTCATAAAATCTAAAAAATATAATTTCATTTGATAAAGTGTTATGAAGAATATATTTTTATAATTTATCTATTATTTTAATTATAAAAATATAAAGAGAAATAAAAAATATATATTATTTATATATGTTAAATATCGAGTAATCCGCGAAATGGGTATTACCTCACCCGACTTAGTCCCTGAACTTGATTACTCAATTATCCTAATTGGATACAAAATTCATTTCATATCTATCCTTATCAAGGTGGGAAACAAATAATCCAGTGGTACCAAATAAAATTGTTATCGTATAACATACATTTAATCCATATTTTGCAAACCGGTTTCTATTCTCAATCTTAAAGTTGTGATTGTCCCCACAAATTATTCTTTTTTTTTTTAGATTTGATGATTTTAGATACAAGAAGATAACAGGACCTGAAAATAATGAAAAAGTGACATATTTTAAAATTTTGAGAAAAATCATATATGAATTTGATAAAAATAAAAAAATATTGTGTTTGACATATCAGTACAAAATATGATACGATAATTTTTATATTTACACATATTTGATATAAAATATATCATGATTGATGGCTATGCATTTTTTGAGTTTTTGACAATGTATCATAAGGTCCCACTTATCACATTTTATTTGGCCTAATTTGTCCATTTTTATAGGGGATAAAGAAATGGTCTTCTAAACGACTAAACCCTACATCCACCTATTATTATTCTTTTACTTACTCCCAACATTCATCTAACAACTATTCAATTATAAAAGAAGGAAAAAAACCCAATCCTTATAAAAAGTCCAAGTCTCCCATCTTAGCAACTTCTTCACCATTTTTTTTCTATTTTTAAGATACGCCATTAACTCAAAATTAGTTGGTTTGAATGGCACGAAATCCTATATAAAACTACATTCACGCACCCAAACTTCTCGACATGAGAAGTTTGCTTAATATGAGGCGCGAACCCCACTTACTTAGGACTCCCAAATAGTAAGAGAATAGCACTCACAGAAAGAAAAAAAAACATGTTAATGGTTTTTTTTCTAGTGACATGATATGTTATTAATTCAAAACCACTTGATCTGAGTTAGTGCAAAACATTGTATAAATTACACTCACGCACACAAATTTCTTATTGTGGGAAACCATCCTACCTTTTTTTGTCAGACCATTTCTATACACTCATTGATTTGTATCCTTTTGATTCTTAAGGCATTGACATTCATATCTCACTCATATCATTACCATGGATTGGTTTTCTTAGCTTTCAAAAACTAGCCTTTAAGCCATCCCTTGTTTATGAGCATAGCCTTGTTTTTTTTCCCAAAATAAGCTTGAAAAAGAAGATATAGCTTTATTTCAACCATGAATTTCTCCAAAACATAGGGATATCAATAGCTAAACACATAATGGAAATTCTAAAGCTTGCTAGCAAAGAGAAATGAGTGACTCCAAATCAGTGTCAAGGTTTTTATTGGTAATTAAAAGAACAAAAAGGTGTTTAGCCAAGTATATCAGGACATTGGTTCATAAAGAAAGTTAGTTCTTGTTATTGTTAATCCAAGGAGTAGGTCACGATATGCTAATAAATGAAAAGGTGTAACGCTGAAGAGAAACAAGAAGCTGATAATGGCTACACAAAAGAGGTTGCAGCTTACAAATGATACTCATCTAGGGGTTTCAGGGCTGGCAAGTGCTATGGTTTTCCACTACCAAATGATAGCATAAAATAATCTCAAATAATATTTAAATCAAATATGTCATGTAGTGAAAAATCAAATTATCCCTCTCTTGTGTGAATCTAGCAGGAATTAAATAAATAAAGCTAATAAATAAATCTTCAAACCACAAGCACAAGGACACAAGTAATAAGACACAATCAATTTATGTGAAAAACCTTCCTAAAACAAGGAGTAAAATCCACTGGTAGCAACAAGTAATCTCCACTGTCAAAATAACAGGAATATAATATTCTTTTTAGTTAAAACTAGAGGTATACAACCATAATATCTTAAGATTAAATAATCTTGGTAAAGAAATAATTTTGCAAAAGAATATTGGAGAAGTGTCAGTAAATTTAAAGATTAACGAACACCCACAAAATTAATAAGTAGAAAACTTAAAAATCGATCTCCACCATTCAGACTAAAGAACAATGAGTTATAAACACATTGATAAAAATTTAGTTCAATCAGATAATGGATTAACCTCAACAAACTGCTTGACCGAAACTACATAAAACCTTTTTTTTTTCCTTTTTTCTCTCTACGCTGCCGCATCTTTTTTGTTTTTTTTTCAGCCATATAATTAAAACCCTATAACTAAACATGAAAATACTAAAAAGTCCTTAATGAACGGGCTTTGGTTTAGGCCACTTCTACATGGAGGAAATCAAGCCCAACAAATTTCTCTTTTTCTAATTATATGGAGGGAATTGCCATACTAACGATGGAATGACAAGCTTAAAGTTTTTTCCTTGGTAGCTTAACTAGCTTAAAAGTATTATTCTCAAACAAAGACTTCATCTCATCCTGCATGGCATCAACCCACTTTTTCTTGTGTTCATCTTTCATAATCTCTGCATAATATTTGGGTTCTCCTTTGTCAGTTAGTAACATATACTCATCAACAGAATATCGTGTGGAAGGCTATCGATCTTTAATATATCTCATCAGTAAAACTTCTAGTAAAACCTTTGGTTGAACCTTTGACACTAATGATTATTCATGGGTATCATCACCTTGTGTAGGATTAGTATCAATATCACCTATATTATGTTGGTTATCTTTAACATCTTCAACTTTTGTAGACACATGTGTTAGAGAAACTAGATCTAAGTAAACCAAACCACCACTGCATCATGGAACTGATGTATTAGTCTTTTAAATATCTTGCATGGTTTAGTCTTCAACAAAAATAATATCCTTACTTCTCATAAGTTTCTTTTGTACTGGATCATAAAACTTATAGCCAAACTCATCTTGGTCATATCCAAGAAACACACATTGTCTAGTATTGACATCAAGCTTGGACATCTCATTTTTGGGAACATGCATAAAAGTCTTGCATCCAAAGGTACTTAAGTGATCATAAGACATATCCTTACATAACCAAACTCTATTTGAAACATCAAAATCTAAAGGAACACATGGTGAGAGATTCAAAACACATACAACTGTACTCAAAGCCTTACCCCAAAAAGATTTTGATAACTATGCTTGTGAAAACAAACATCTCACTGTTTCCATTAATGTCTTATTTGTGCTCTTAGTTAAGCCATTCAATTGAAGAGTTTTAGGAGGTGACTTTTGATGTCTAATACTCTGCTGTCTGTAATACTCATTAAAAGGTCGATGTACTTACCCCCATTATTAGTCCTTATGCATTTCAATTTCAACCCTATTTGTCTTACAACTAAAGTATAAAATTGTTTAAACCTTTTAGTGAGTTTCCACTGACTATCATAAAAGGTGTTGCAAAACCCTTCATCATCAAGCTTCCTTATAGAAATCAAATTAGTATGAATATCGATAATAAGTTTTATATTTTTCAAGACCAACATAGTGCCATTATTGGTCTCTAAAAACACATCTCCCATACTAATAGCTTTAGTTTAGCCATCATTACTCACTCTAACACTCTCAAAATCACCAAGTGTGTAAAATGCAAAGTAGTTTTTCCAAGATGTAGCATGAATTATGACACCATTATCAATCACCCAATTAGTCTTATGGCATGCAAGATTAACAGCACCATATTCATATAAAATAAAGAAGTCATCTGTGACAGAGTAACTTTATCAACATCATTACCATCACCATTCTTTTTTCATTATCTTTGTCACTATTGCTGTCTCTTTTCAACTTTTGATAATATTTTCTTATATGCCTTTTCAGACCATAATAATGACACTAAACATTGGTAATTCTATTGAACTTTCTCCTGTTCTATCTCTGTTTTTTGGACTTTTGCTTTTACTCCATTTATTTTCTATGACTAAGACCTCAAATTGTGAGGAAAAAGTCTGACTTTTTTCTCATTTTTTCATTCAAAACACCACTCTTAGCCAAATCCATAATGAAAATATCATTTAGGGTTAAGGTAGATAATGTTGTTCTAAACATCTCTCATGAGTCCAATAATATACCAAGAAGACATAAATCATGTATCTCATTTTCAAATATAAGATTCATGCCAACAAACTAATTAATAATACCTTGATATGCATTCAAGTGATTTGTTATAGGAGTTCCATCCTAATATTTCAAACTTATCGATTGCTTAATTAAAATAGTTTATTATCCCCAGGTTTTTGAGCATACAACTTCTTAAGCTTACTCTAAAGAGTGCATGCATGTGTCTCTTCACTAACATGGTTCAAAACATTATCATCTACCTATTGTCTAATATAACTACATGCCTATCGATGAAACAAATTTCATTCCGCATCTATTTTATTTTCAGGTTTTTCAATGGCAAACATAAGCAAATAACAATCCTTAAAATAAAGTAAGTCTTTCATCTTCCCTTTCCACACATGATATTTTGAACAATTCAATTAATCATTCTACTTGTATTGGCTTCCATTATTTAACATAAGGCACAAATCAAATAGCCTGAGCTCTGATACTATTTTGATAAGATAAAATAACCTCAAACTATATTCAAACCGAATATGTCACGCAACAAAAAATCAAATTATCCTTCTCTTATGTGAATCTAGTAAAAATCAATCAAATGAAGTTAACAAATAAATCTTCAAACCACATACACAAGGACATAAGCAATTTACGTGAAAAACCTCCTCAAAATGAAGAATAAAAACACAGTAATAAATAATCTGCACTATCAAAATAATAGGAATACAAAGTTCTCTTTAGTTAAAACTAGAGGTATACAACTACGATATCTCAAGATTAAACAATCTTGGTAAAGAATCAATCTTGCAAGAGAAAATTTGAAAAGTCTTAGCAAATTTAAAGATTAACAAACACCTTTGAAATCAGTAGGTAGAAAACTTGAAACTCAATCTCCATCATTTAGACTAAAGAACAATGAGTTGTGAACACACTGATAAAATTTTAGCTTAATTGGACAATAGATTGACCTCAATCAAACTACTTGATCGAAACTAGACAAACCCCCTTTTATCCCTTTTTTTCTCTATTGCCACCATACCTCTCTCTTTTTTTTTTTTTCCAGCCATATAAGGGTTTAAAACCCTATAACCAAGCAGAAAATGACTAAAAAGTACTTGATGAATGGGCTTTGGTTTAGGCCACCACTAAATAAACTAAATGGAGGAAACCAATCCAACAAAAACAAGAGAAAATGGATAGAGATGAAGATAGATATTGGTCAACATGTGTTGAAGAGATCAGGTGGGATATAATATTTCATGGTTTGAAACCAACTTGATTTAATGAACATTTTCTCCTGATGTTAAATTTGAATGGTGAGAGATAGAGTTTTTTAGTTTCTTTCACCATATATTTTTTTTCATGTTTTACAAAGATTGGTAATTTTATCTTTTTCTTTTTTAGTGGTGGGTCATGTGAAAGCCAAACTTTGGCACCATGGAGCTTGTTTAAGTCATGAGATTGTTTTCCCTACTTTTTATGTCTTAATCTTTTTATATTTGATAGAAAAGAAAAACACTAGCAATTAGTATCTTTGGGAAAGATTGAAAAAAGCCATTTGTAAGGAATGAAAATATGTTATAAAAAGAAAGGATGGAATTATGAATTAAAAATGATAATTTATTGATCCTAATTTCACTTAGTTATTTAGTTGATTTATAATCAATCTAAAAAGGATATTTAGTAGATTTAGAGTTGAACTTTCAACACTTATAACCTTTTTAATTTGCTGGAGATAAAAGTAGAGATATTATAGTTTCAGATCACCCAAAATTGTACAAGAAGCCTAGTAACCTAAAAGGAAATTTGTTTCTTTTCTTTTGCTTTTTAATTTGGAAAGAAAATTACAATATTGTTTTATCTCACTGGATAGGGTATTGGCACTCTTTACAATGTCTTGGGAAATGAGATTCCTTTGACAAAATTTATTTGCTTTGCTGCATTTCATTCACTTTAGAATCGACTATGGGCAACCAACCTAAAAATTTTAAGATTCATATCAAATAGAGTAAAAAAGTCATATCTAAATACTATGAAAAAGATTATGAATCATGCTTTGATGCCTAGTTTTTCTCTTAAAAGAAAGTATCTTTTTTTTAGGTAACCATAAGAATCTAGCAACTTATGTATCAATTTCATTAAGTTCAATATTAACATTTATAAATTTTTGTTTAATTTAGAATGCAATGATACATTGGAGCCAACATTCCTAAAGCTAAAAGATAATACAATAATTAAAATAAGTGAATTTAATCAAACATCCCTCTGTATGATCACTAAAGGGAATTAACCTAAAAATGTCATAACAAATATATGAGCACTAAGCTCATCAAACAACTTTACTAGGGATAAACTCAAAACTACAATAAAATTTGCACTTGTTATGATTATCACATCTAGCTAATGTAAGTGATTGCCACCATTTTTATTTTAGGGATAATAACTTCCAACTTTCAACTGTCTGAAGCTTAAGGGGATGATGAAATAAACTAGAAAAATATAGCATTTGATAAACTGGTTGTATTCTAATTGTCAAAAATATGCTCAAGATATTGCGTAGCCTACAGATACTAGCTAAAACAAAAAAGGTGAACATGAAACATTTAAGGTTTTAGCATTATAAACTAAGGGTTAATATTACAAATAGTTCTTAAATTATAATGAACTATTTAATGTGATACTTAAACTTTAAAAATCTCTAATGTGGTATATGAACTATGAATATATTAACTAATATATTATTCACCTCTAACATAGTTTGCTCTAAATAATGATAAATAAATAGTCTTTCAAGTATTAACATTAGTTAATATATTTATAATTTAAGTATCACATTAAAAATTTTTAAAATTTAAGTGTCATATTAATATTTTACTATAATTCAAAAGGCAATTGGTGACATTATCCCTAAACATAACAACAAGCAAACCTAAGAAAAGAAATGCGCTTATAAGATTGCCTATAAGCATGAAGTTATAAACAATACCAAAATGTCTCAAGCCAAAAATTTCAGATGCCATTAGAACAATGAAAGAATATTGAAAGCCGTAACTGACACCAAGCAGAATAGTTGAAACACTAAGAGCTAATGCAAATTGAATAAATGCTAAGACCATAACTATTAGCTTGTAGGACATCCACAATGTTTGATGAATCACCCACTCATTTCACTTAAAGTACACATGTCTTACTTTTATCTTGTTAGAGATATTTTCAAAATAAGTGAAAGATTAAATGGAAATATAACTTAGTAAAGTTAATTAAAAGTTAAAAAAAAAAAAATCTAAGAACTTGATAAAGAAGATTTAACTATAGAGTAGTAGACTACTACTCTAAAGGGAATTGATTGCCTTATTCATTTAATAAAGAGCAGTTGATTCCTAACCTAATGGTAGTTAACTACTACAATTGGAAATCAAGACAATTAGTTGTTTAATCTAAAGGTAATTAATTATTTGATTTAGAAAATCTTTTATTTTAGAAAAATATAGAAGTAGTTGATTGCTTTCATAATAAAAACATTCTATCATTGCATAGAAGTTGATTGCCATGAAGAGGAGTCGACTACTATCAAGTCAGTAACATTCTAGAATATAGAGAAATCGATTATCTTATGGTGGAATTGATTGTTTTAAGAAATATTACATTATGAAAATTCAAGAAAGTCGATTGCCTTATAAAAAAGTCAACTGCCCTAATGTACATAAGATTCTGGGACTTGGAATTACAAAGGTGTAGCCGATTGTTTTAGTTTAAAAGTTATAATTTTTGAATGAAACATTAAGTTTCTATTGAATTGGTTTATGATCTTTCACTTGGTAATTATTCACTTATAAATAAGTGTTTGTAATTTATAGATAGATGTCTTCTTAATCAATTAACCCAATTAGTGATTGAAAACACAATTAATGAGACATAACCTTTGAATTAACTCTCTATAAATAGAAGGGAATAGAACACATCATGACATACAATTCACATCTTCAAATTTCTTGTCTCTCATTTTCAAGTTATAGTATTTTAGAGTTAGTTTGTTGTAGAAGACTTAGCCTAAGACTAATATTTTTGATTCTCTATAAGAGTATTTATTGGTTAGATATTCATTAATGTAAAGTATTTTCTAATAAGAGTTTCATTATATCTTATAGATTATTTGACAACACCTATTGCATCCTTAATATTGGTGGGGGCAAATAAGTCTAAAGAAAAATTACTCTTAGAGCATGCCTTGAAGCATTCTAAATTTAAAGTTTGGTTCTTTCGATTCTTCATTCTTGAAGTCTACTAGTGCTAAAAGACTCATAAAAAAGACACATTTACAACAACGTATCTAAGTGCATAAATATGAAAATCTTAATTGTTAGGGGGATTTTTTATGGCTAAAAGGTAATATGGACTTTTGGCAATAGAGAATGCATTATTAACCAAGCAAGGCAATCTTGTTATTTTGACCTAAGCTAACATGTAAGGCCGACTTGAAGTCTTAGGACCCACGTCAACTTGGCCACCTTAATTTACTACTTGAAGGCACATGGAAATGTTAACTTGTTACCTCTCAATTGGGTTGTTGACTGCTAGATTAGGTTAGGCTAGCAATATTAGCCTTAAACCTGTTAGTTAGAGCTGTAGTCACCCTTCTTGACATTCTCACCTTATAGGTATAAATAACTCGTCTCTTTCAGGTACTATTCATTCAATTCCTTCTCTATTTTCTTAAGTTTTATCTCATTCTTTTTCTTTTCGAGCACTAATTTGAGCATCAAAGTACAAATGATGGAGAAACCTTCAGCCTTTGTTACTAACCAACTTTTACCTTATGATTTTAGGTTCTCATCCTTGCTAAAACAACTTACTACTAGCTTTTTTAGGTTCAGAGGGCCTTTGTTTATATTAGCTAAGTTAATCATGGCACTAAAAAAGAGAGTTGCTAAAGAAGGAGGTAATGCTATTGTAGTTAGAATTGATCCCCAGCTCAGCTAACAAAACCCTAATCGAGCTACACAAATGGTTCCAATAATGGATCGGTTCAAAGCCTTCGCATAATAACTACAATCTTTAAAAGAGATGATACAAACCTAACTCCTCTACATATCTTAAAAGAACCAAACCCTACGGCCTTGAGAAACCTACCAATAAAAAAATTACCTAACCATGATTATAATGTTACCTTGTTTGCCTTTGAAGAAGATGAAACTCTTTGGACCTATTATGCCACAATATCCAAACACACTACCATCTAAAAATCTAAATAAAACATCTTAGAACCATAAATAAATAAAGACTTAAAAGCTCAGATGGAGGTAATAAAGAAAGAATTGAAGAATAAACTGTCTACTTTTGATAATGAGCTCAAATTTCAAAAAACTTCTCCATTCATTAAAGACATTAACCGAGCTCTACCACTAAAAAGATTCAAAATGCCTACTTTGAAAACCTATGATGATACCATTGATTCATTTATCATGTTAAGTTTTATAAAACTAATATGTTAATACAGGGAGATAAAGAGCCTTTTATGTGTAAACAGCTCACTACAATGCTTAAAGAGGTGGCTTAATCATGGTATACTAGCTTGGAACTAAGATATATCTTAACATTCATATAGCTTGGTCACTCATTTTTAACCCACTTTGTCAATAGCTTGTAAATACAAAAGACTACATTAAGTTTGATGTCCGTCCACCAAGGAAGAAATGAATTCTTAAAAAAATATGTCATACGTTTTAACATTGAGAGTCTTTAAGTTAAGGATTTAGAGTACACTACAGTTGTGACTGCCTTGACAAGTAGGCTGAATGATAAGGAATGCCACTTCAAGTTTACCTTATCCTTGAAACTATTAAAGACTCTAGCCAACTTGTTTTTATTTGTCGAAAAGTACATCAACATAGAGGCTACCATAAAAACAACCTAGGTGAGAAAGACAAATTCCCTTACTTCAGTCATAAAAGAGAAAGGTAAAGCAGTAATCCTTTAAGAAAGAAAATCTATTGAAGGGTACTTTAAGTTAAGGAGTCTGAGTAAAAAACATAATGATTACATTATACTAAATATATCTTAATAGAGGATTCTGATACAATTAGAAAGAGACCCTGAGCTTAGATGGCCTAAGCTATTAAGGCAAAATAGCAAAAGCAACCTCAACCAAAAGATGTGCTTTTCATAGATATCATGGTCACAATATTGAAGAATGTATTGACATGATAAATGAAATAGAAAACTTTATCAAAAGTGATTGGTTGAATAGATTTATAGATCATAGAATACAAGGATAGGGGAAGGGGAATTTCAGAGACATAGATAGAAGAAGAGTAACCAAGAAGGAACTAAGATGAGAGAAGAAAATGTGATGATTGGGGTAATATTGATCACATGCCTAGGCAAAGGTATAAAAAAAGAAGTGATGTAGACAATAGACCTATTGTAGGTATTATTAATGCTATAATTGGCGAGACCTTAACATGAACAAAAAAAAGTATGATAAAAAGGTAGTTATGGCTATTGGGTCTACGACCAAGAAACTAAAAAGTTGGAAGGATAAGCTAGTCTCTTTAAGCTCTAAAGATTTAAAAGGAATCCAATTCTTACACAATAATGCCATTGTTATAAAGTCGTGATATACAATCATATGGTGAAAAGAATTTTATTTGACAATAAAAGCTTGACTGATGTCTTTTAATATTCCACTATGCTGAAAATGAGGATCACAGATGAGATGGTAAGGCCTTTCAAAACCACCTTGATTGGTTTTAAGAATGAATAGGCCCTAGTAAAAGGTATTATCATGTTATCAATCACATTAGAAATAGATCCAATGATAGTCACCTTAGTCATTAATTCATGGTGGTAGATGTCCCCTCAATAGATAACATGATTTTGGAATGGTCGAGCTAGTTTGTTATTAGAATTGTTAGCTTAGCTTTTCACCTTAAAATTAAATTTTTTACTCTTAACAAGGTATAACAAGTTCAAGGAGACCAGTCCATAGCAAGACAATGTTATGTTATTATCGTAAAGGGAAGGCTTAGAAAGCAGAGTAGGAGCTCTTGGAGACCAAGGCTAAAAATGGAACATAGGTTAAGGTAGTGGTAGGAAAAATAAAGGTCAAAATGTTCAAAGGTAAGAAGTAAGAACCTACTATCTGGGAACTAGTAAGGGAAGTAATGAAATATGCTTTTTTAAGAGCCAAAAATCAAAACAAAGTTTTAAGCTTGTAATTTGTAAATTTTTTTTTGAAATTGAGCTCTTAAGCTAGTACTGAATATTTGGAGCGAAGTTATTAAACATGTTCCATGCATACACTTCCAAATGAATTCTTTCAAAATTCATATTAGCATATTAATACATGAATTTATTTTACCCATTAAGTGAATTAATTAAATACATAATAATTCACATCAAGAATTATGCTTCTTGTAGGAATCAATCCCAACCTAAGTGAAATAAAAAAAATAATTGATCAAAGGCCTGAAAGTGATATCACCAACTAGAATCAGCAGAAAACCTCATACTTGTGTCATTTTTTGAAATAATTAGGAAAAGTGTATATAAACAGAAACTAAGTTTGATAAAAATTTTTTGTATAGTTATTAAGAGATAATGCTGACTTATTTGCATGAACCCTATCAAATAAACCCATAATTGATCTTTCAACAATGGTTCATGATTATATAATGACCCAAACATAAAACCAGTTTGACCAAAAAAGAGATGTTTTCACTCCCAAAAGGTAAAAAGCCATTGAGGAAGAAGTTGACAAAATATTGAAGTTGGATCCATAAGGGAAGCATATTACCCTGAATGGATAGCTAATGCAGTAATGGTGAAAAAACACAATGAAAAATGAAGAATGTGTATTGATTTCACCAACCTCAATAAAAACTTGTCTAAAGGATAATTTACCTATACTAAGTATAAATCGATTAGTAGATGATAGCATCGAACATGGTTTGTTTAGCATCATGGATGCATACCTAAGGTACATTCAAATCAAGATATTGAAGTAAGATAAGGAGAAAATAGCTTTTATAATTGAAAAGGGCTTTTATTGATATAAAGTGATACCATTTGGGTTAAAAAATATAAGGGCAACTTACAAGAGATTGGTCAACAAAATGTTTAAAGATTAGATTGATCAAAATGTTAAGGTATATGTTAATGATATGATAGTAAAAAGCAAGAGCTTTGATGAACTTTTGAAAAACCTAGAAGAAACATTCAACACCCTAAAAAGGTATAATATGAAGCTCAACCTAAGTAAATGCACCTATGGAGTTACGTTAGGCAAATTCTTGGGGTATATGATCAATTAGAGGTTAATGGAAACTAACCCAAAAAAAGTTTAAGCTATTGTAGATAGGAAAGCATCAACTTTAGTAAAATGTATAAAGATTAATAAAAAGATTTGTAGCATTGAACAGGTTTACATCTAGGTCAGCAGATAAGTGTTTACCATTTTTAAAAATATTAAAAAACATATCTAACTTTTAATGGATGCCATAGTGTTAAAAAGCTTTTAAAAACTTAAGGAATTCCTCTCCTCTTTTTTTATATTATCAAAACTGAGGCTTGACAAAGGTATTATACCTTTACATTGTAACAACATATCAAGCTATTAGCTCAACACTAATTGAGAAGAAGAAGGAAAGTAAATGCTAATATATTTTATGAGTACAGTATTAACTGAGGCAGAATTCAATTATCAAAAAATAAAGAAACTAGCCTATATTTTTAATCTCACATAGAGAATGTCTTAACTGATCAACCACTAAGGCAAATCTTATAAAAACCTGAACTATCAAGCAAGCTGATTAAATAAGCAATCGAGCTCAACGAATATGACTTACACATATTACCTTGGTCAACCTTCATATCATAATTACTAACTGATTTTATCATTGAGTGTACCTCAATTGGGCTTGAAATGGAACCTAGTATGGTTGATAGTTAGAAATAAGAGACATGAAAACTTTTTGTAGATACGTTAGCCACTAATAAAGAAAAAGCTAGCCTAATTCTAATTTTTAAAAAATATGTAATTTCAATATGCATTGAAGTTTCAATTCAAGGTTTCAAACAATAAGGCAAAGTATGAAACGCTAATCGCGAGTCTAAAATTAGCAGTCAAATACGAAAGCCTCTTTATGCATAGTGATTCACAATTGGTGGTCAGACAGGTGAATGAAAAGTTTGGAGCCAAGGAAGGAGGAATAAAGAAATACTTGGACAAGGCATAAGTAAGGAAGATACCAAGGTTAGAGAATATATTGGCTAACTCATTATCTAGGTTAGCATATGAGCTTACAATAGACAGCTCAGCACATGTCTTGGTTGAAAAATTACTAGAGAAAAGCATTGATGAGAAACAAGTCGACCAAATAAAAAAAAAGGTCATGGATGTCCCTGAGTAGAGTATATTTGGTGATAGGAGAATTACTTGAGGACAAAATTCAAGCAAAGGCTTTAATTAGAAAAACTCCTTGGTAAACCATCATTAATGGAAAGTTGTGCATGAGATCATTTAATTTTCCATATTTGAGGTATGTAGATGAGAAAGAAGCAGATTATGTATTTAGAGAGATCCATGAATAAATCTATGAAAATCACCTTAAACCTCGATCGTTGGCTTATAGGGTGTTAAGATAAGGGTATTACTAACCAACCATCAAGAAATATGCAATCGACCTAGTTAATAAGTGTAAAAAGTGTCAAAGGTTTGCTAATGTCCAACATTTACCCTTGATTGAGATAACTCCTATAATTAAGTCCATGGCCTTTTAAGCAATGGGGTATCGATATGCTTAGACCATTCACCCCAACCCCTAGGCAGAGGAAATTTGTATTATTGGCTATTAATTACTTCACCCAGTGGTTGGAGTCTAAGGTAATAGCTACCACTGTAGAGTCACCAGTTGAAAAATATGTATGGAACATAATTTATCGATTTGGTCTACCTTGGTCCATAATAATAGATAAAGGGAAACCGTTCGAGAATTTGAAGTTCAATGAACGGTGTTCAAACCTTAGATTGACCTAAAGTTCACCTTGGTCACACATCGTAATCCAATGGTTAGGTTGAGGCAATAAATAAAACTATACTTGAAGCTTTAAGAAGAACTTGGATGATGCCAAAGGAAAATGTGCCGAGGAGCTTCCTAGAGTGTTGTGGGTATTGAAAAACACTACCAAAGTTCCTTTTGAGTGACCCCTTTTAAGTTGGCCTTTGAGACGAAGGCCATGGTTCTAGTTGAAGTCATAGCTTTTCAGTTGAGCTAAGTAATGAAAAGGGGGATGAAAAAAACCTTAAAGGGCAATTTAGATTTGACTAAGGAGCAAAAGGACCTTACTTTGACAAAGATAAGAGGTCTTTAGCTATTACAATAAAAGAGTTCAATTAAAGAATATGCATAAGGGTGACCTGTTACAAAGTTCAATGAAAGAATATGCATAAGGGTGGCCTGTTATATAGAAAAATGGAAGCCTTAAGAATCAATGATAGAAGAGGAAAATTGGTGTTGAACTATGAAAGTCCATACATAAAGAAGAAGGTTGTCTAACCTGAAACTTGTAGATTATAAGATTTAAATGGAAATCCCATCTTAAGGATGTAAAATATGTATAATTTAAAAAATTGTTTTCATAGTGGTTTTAAACCAAGGAAACTTGTAATTATTTGGTTTACTTGTACTAGTGAAGTCCAAGGTAAATAAAGCTTGAAGTATAAAAACTTTTTATTAACTTTTTCATTTGAAGTTTAAGGTAATTACTTATCTTTTAAAATGTTAAAAGACTTAGGTAATTGAGTATATTTTAAAGCTCTTATGAAGTTTCTTACATTAGAGTCGACCTTACACTTGGTAGTTATTCAATTTCCATGACTACAATGATTAAGCTAAAAAGTTAAAGTAGAAGATAAAATACTTATGTTTAAATGCACCAAACTCAAAGATCGAAAGAAAATTTTCATTAATCAGTGATAATATTACAAGTTACATATTGTCGTAATGGTTTTGGGGACCATTAGAAAAATTTGAAACAAAAGATAGAGTTGCCATCAATCTTTTTTGGCTAGGTGTGATTGGTTACTTATGTAAACTTACCTTCTTAATAAAATTTTAAAATTAGTTAAAATTTATTAAAATGATAATTTTTGGGTCTGCAAAAATAGTTTAGGTTTAGAAATCGGTTATGCATTAAGAAAGATAAGCACCCCCACAGCGTTCGTTTAAAATGGTACTAATTAATTATGTGTTATCTTTTAATATTGACTAAAATGGTTTTAATTTTTGGTATTTAAAATTTAATTTTCTTAATTTTCTTTAAAACTATATTTTTATTTTTTAGTATGCTAGAAAAGTAAATAAGAATCTTTCATATTAAAAAAGTCTTAAATATATTCCAATACTTTGGCAATATTAAAAGAAACCATCTCACTTAAGAAATCTTTAAGAATCACTACTTGGAATTCTCCAAAATCCTATCCTTGGTGGCTAATATTTATTTCTAATCTTTATGCTAAAAAAATTGTAAAGTAATAATGTCTATAATTTTTAAAAAATAATATATATTTTTAAAAAATCATTTCTATGCCAGTTGAAAACAAATGAGAAATCTTTATCGATAATTAATCTAAATGCTCCAATACATTGACAGTATTTTAGATAAATTTTCTTACCTGAAATTTCAAAAAAATCATTACTCGAATTTTTTTTTAATCTCATCTTTAGAGATTTTTCATTTGCTTTAATATAAAACAAAACATGTTATAATATTGTTAACTATAAATTTATTTTTAAAAAAATGCATATTTTTATATAAGACTTCTCAAATTTAAGAAAAAAATGTAGCATGAAGATTTTTTTTTTGTCTTGAAAAGAAATTTCTAAATATTTCAATACTTTGGTAATTTTTATAAAACTTTTCTCACCTAGGGAATTCTCAAGAGTCATTACTTAGATTTCCTAGAGCCTTATCATCGAAAATTTCATTTACTTTTTTCTTTCTTATTTAATTTAATTTATTGTTTATTCTAATTGTTAATCTTTAATTATACCAATTTCATTACTAAAAGAGTCATTACATATTATTATTAACATCTAAAATAGATAAATGAAAATTTTTTGTATTGAATATTTTCCTAAATACTTTATTACTTTTGTAGTATTTTTTTTTTTTAGAAAAATATCATCATCTAGAGATTTTAAAGAATTACTAATTGGACTTCCTTAAAATCTCATCATCGAAAATTTTTATTTGTTACTATTAACACTTGTGTTGCGTAAATAAAATGCCAAAAATGGATTAAAGTATGAAAGATTAAATTAAAACAAACCTAAGAATCTAATTAAAAATGTATAAAATTAAACTTGTAACTAAACTTAAACTACATAAAAATATACATATAGGCATGATTAAACTTAAACATACATGGAAATAAGTCTTCATTAGGAACAAAATGAATGCTTTATAGTTTAAAAATTAATTTATTAGAGAATTTTAACTAAAAACCTGAACTTAACTAACAAAAGAAAAGCAAAGTATCATATGCAATTTAACAATCTCATCATCATGGCCCTAACGCCATGGCCTCTTTGCCTTCTATATGGTGTTAATATTATGGCTGTGTTTTTACTAACAATGGGACCGCCTTTTGTACTACATCATCAATAAAAAGTTAAAAAATTTAAACTTCCTATGAACAAAAGGCACAAAACCTAAAACTAGGCAATTGTTGAGATTCTAAACTCATGCAATTAAAAAACTATTATGCAAGAAATGAAGACAAGACTTTAAGATTCTATAGAATTGGCACCCCAAGACAAACATTGTGAAACTAGTTTTAAGAAAAATATATAGACAGTCCATGTTTCTTCCCATTTGATAATTGTTCTTCTGCTAAAATAAAATCTTATGATCATGGACACCAACCACCATCTTTTGTATAAGAAAAGGACTACAACCTTCCTAAAGAATCTTCCCCATGAAGGGCTTTCATGTAGAAAAAACATAACCATGCAAACAAAAAAAATGACACCTTAAGTACATGCAGCAATCCATGCAGAAAAATAAACAACAACAGTGACCATTTTAAGCTTTCAATTTTGAATAACAAGCATGGCAGTCTTTGCAAAAATGATAAAGCTCGTGGCTTTAAGACATAAACCCATACAAGAAGAATAAAAAAAAAATAGCATGAGCAAACAAGATGGAGTTTTAGACATCTATAAAAGATAATGCCAAAATAATAAACAAAATTTTCTCTTTGTTGTACATCATACCACAACAACCCAACAAGGAGGTGCCTTAAACTTGTTTATGCATGAATTAAAACAATCCCTAAGATTCAAGGAAAAGGTTCATCCTTGATTGGTTTTTCTTTGTTTCTACCTCCAACTAGGTTCAAAATTTTTGAAGAAAAAAAATGAAAATTAGACCCATAGTTGCTTGAAAATCAATAGCATTTTGGTTTAAGCTCTATTCTCTCCTAGGTTTTAAAAAGGCACCAACTTTCTTTAAAAAAAAATTTCTTTTCATTACGCAAGTCAAGAAAGACACACCATAATAAGGACCTAAGTTTCCTAGGTTGTAAAGAGAAAATGGCATTGGAGTTATTGGAAAGAACAGAGCTTTCTCAGCATAAAACCTTTTGAAGCTTTTATTTGTTCCTTAAACCAGAAAGTTTTTTTTCTTGTTCTTCGTGTTTTCTAAGTAAAATAAAAATAACCTTTTTAATATCACAATTGGCAGACATGACAAAAAAGAACCTTTACAGTCTTATATACAATAACCAACAAAAGAATGGTAGCCCTATCAAGTCTATGGACTATTTTAAAACTTTTGACTAGCAAGTAGTCCCCTTTATGTTTATAAACCATAGATGAAAAGCATCAATATACCACAACCCTATATAGAAATATACCAATTTTTTAATGCTAGTAAATCAACCAAGAGGGGTATGAAGTTACCTTTCTTTTTTTTAATCTTCTAAAGGCTGGCTTTTTTGTAGGAAAGCTCTTACGTTTCTCCTCTATAAGGCTTCTTCTTTACCATTTTTCCTTAGCTCCCTGACCTCCCCCTCATTCCTCTTTTCCCCTTCAAAAAAAAAAAAAAAAGCTCTTTTCATATCTTTTTTTTTTAATTCAATATAGGTCAAGGGCCAAAGTTCCTTTCTGTTTTTTTCAAGGAGCAATCTTAGCCATTAGATAAAGATTCCATATAAGATCTACTGGTCCCCCATATTCACTACAAAAATTGGATTTTTATAGCCTTTAAACCAAATGAAAAGACCATTTTACTCTCAGTATAAAGTTTTCAATATTTAGGCCGTTTTCTTAGAAATCAATGTTCCCATGCTCATTTTTTGGATTTTAAAATACCAAAAATCATGAAATATTATAAAATTGAGATTTAAAAATTTTTGTGAAAATCTGAGCTCTAAAAGGCCAAATAATGAAAATGCCCCTAAAGGGTATTTTGGTAATTTCACACCTCACTGGGCATTATTGTGATTTCAAATGCACTAAAAATCATGAAATATTATGAAATTGAGATTTAAAAAGTTTCATGAAAATCACACCTTGAAAAAATCAAATTACGAAAATATCCCCTAAAATGCATTTCGATAATTTCACACCTCCCAATGTGTGATTTTGGTTTTCAATGCATCAAAATCAATAAAAAATATTCATCTATGATCTAAAAGTTTTTACAAAAATTCGATCTTAGGAAGATCAAATTACGAAAATGCCTCTAAAGGGTATTTTGGTAATTTTGTACTTCTTCAAGTGCAATAAAAAAATTTTAATGTTTTAAAAAATCATAGATTTTAACTTTAAACCATATTGACTCCAATAGTTTGTGTATTTTAAGGATTGACCCCAGTCCTATCCATTTTGACCAAATTATGCAAATTTAACTTTATTTGACTAATTTTAACTCTATTGATCAAGTTTGACGGGATTTGACTATAGTTGACTTTAAGGTTTACTTGCTTCTCTTATTCTTTATTTTTTATGCATTCATGTGAAAAGGTATCATCCATATAAATCTCATGCGAAAAGTTTGCTAATAATTATATGGGTTTTTTTTTCTTTGTTTATTACAGGCCTAAATATCGATGTATTTTATGGGCTCTTAAAGGGGCATTTTTATGGGGCTTTAAATGGGCTTTGTTTAAGTCTTTAAATGGGCCAACTTGTGGGCTTTTTATGGGTTACGAATGAGCCTAGGTTAATCATGTTAAAAATATTTTAGATAAAATTTGGTGTCTACACATATATATAAATATATATATGAGAAAAAAAAGTACATAAAGTCCTATCCTTTCGCCATACCTCGACGAGGCTCATCGACTTGAGCTAGATCATTTGCATTTTCATTAGTTTCCCTAATTCCCTAATCAGTCTGAATAACAATCGCTATTTTATCAATTTCCATTTCTTCCTTATCCTACTGCTTTCCATCTTGACTTTTTTCCACAATTATGACTTGCTTAGACCTCAAATTATTGATGTCAATCATTGAAAGATAGAGGTTAGCATAAATGTAGTTCACCTTTCTAACACTATGTCAAAGAAGCTTAACACTTGCTTATAAGCAAAGCCAATCTACATGTTGTAAAAATTGTTAAACTGAAAGAAGTTTTCAACAATTTGCTATTCTGCCTCCTTGAAAATTTAAAGCTCACTATTTTCCACCCCAATCGAGGCTTCATTATTTAAAGTTAGATTACTACTGCAAAGACTCAACCGTGGCTTTCTAGACTAACATGTCTTCAAGTTTTTGTCCTTAACTTTTTTGTTGAGCTTATCATTTGTCTTTTGATATTTGGCATTAGAAAGCTTGTGCTTCTTAATAGTCTAGTAAAGAAATTGGTATAATTTTTCATATCTTGGTCGGTCTTGGTAAAATGAGCGAAAGCTCTATACGAGTATAGTAAGGCCTAATATATATTTTTAAAAGTAGATTGCCAAAGCTGATCAAAAATTGCATAAACAAAAAATCGAGCTTGAAGATTAATCTTCCATAAATAATTTTTAAATTAGAATACCTATTTATAACAAACCTTTTTTTTTTGACATAGTGGCCTTAACAATCTTCTTTACCACCTTAGGATTCTCATAGGAGTTCTCCAAGGAGTCGAACTCTATGGTGATGGAAACCCTTTTAGAAGAGGGCTAGAGTTTGATAGTGCAGACAAAAGATGAGGACTTAATCCTTGGTTTTTTTTTTTGGGCTTCTTAGCCATTGTTTTATGAATGAGCTTTTGAATTGTTGTAGGGCTATTGTTATGACCTAACTTGATTATAGAGGTAACAGGTTGATGATCTTGATCCCTTAAAAGGGACAACTAAACTGAAAAGGAGCTTTGCCCTGCCTTGTCCTTAAGGAGCTAAGGTAAATCAAGCCATGTTAATGCCCATTGACCCCTAACTAGTCATATCTACCACTAAAATAAAATTTGAATTGAGAGTAAAAAAATACTAATGCTAAAAGGTTCATTGTGAAAAGTTAGTAAAAAAATTACTATAGTACTTGATCTCCCTAATAACACTAAGAAAAGTCAGCTTATTCACATCTATTATTAATTTTTTTTTTTTAAGAAAATCATTTGTTATGTCTCGTGCCCTAAGCTTGCCATTAGTCAGAAGACCCATCTTAGCCTCTTCGAACAAGCTTGACCTGTTATTTATTTCCCAAACCTTTTTGACGTTCTTAATATAGAGGAAAAGAACTTTTCATGTTTTTATTGAGCTTGGGCAGTTATAAAAAATTCTTTTTGAATGGCAAGTTGTGATATAGTATCAGCTTTTATCACGATGATGCTTTTTAACGGCCAAAAATTATTTAAAATGGCTTATGGTTGGAAGAAAATTGAATTCTTTGCAAAAAATTATAAAACCTATTATGCATCTAAAAAAATCAGGGGTGAGCTGAGTAATAGTTAGATTATAAGCCAAAAAAAGTTCAATAGTAAATAAATGTAAAGGAAAGCTAAGATCAGCTACAATGGAATCTTAGTACACATATATCTTGTCAAACTCTAATGGAATGGTGATCCTATCTTGAGACGTTAGCATTATTACTTGGTAATTTTTAGAAGGAAAATCAAACTTAAACTTTACAGCAATGGTGTGATAAATGAAGCAAAGGTTAGGGCACTTCTTAGGAGTAGTTCAACCTTTTAAACTCTTCACCACGTCTTTTAGGGTAACACCTAAGACACTAGGAGTATAAAAATGAGTAAAAAAATCATCATTATTATCAAAATCTTCTGTTCTCTTTTCACTTTCGCCTTTTTCCCCACCTTGGCTAGTCTTCTCAACTTGTTCAAAATTTTAAACCTATTTAACTCCAAAAGCCTTTTCTCTAGTTTGTTCAGCCATTAAAGTTTGAAAAGGTCTTTGAGTCTAAGTTAGAGCAATGACCTTTACAACATTGAAAAAAGATGAAAATGACTTAAGCAAAAGACTCATTAGAATTAACTGTCTATCTAGAATTAAAACTTGAGGTTAGACTAATATCAGGCTGGATACTAGGAAGGACCATCAAAGGTATGAAGAAATAGACACTTAAGTAAAAGTGTTTGGTGGTAGAGCTAAAAAGGAACAAGGGAGGTCAGACGGGAGAGTCAAACTCACCATGTTTAATGGGACAAAAAGGTTTTGAAGGTCAAAATCAATTGCCATTGAGAACTCATCTATACAATGGAGAACTTTCCCACCCTTAGCTTAGGCATTTTCCTCGACTTGTTTTTGACCCTTAACAGACATTGGGTTTAACTAATAGGTGACTCGGTTATAATCTCTTCATGCAATAATAGAAAAGACATCTTTATTTGAAAAAAAACCTAAAATGGCCAAGCTAACCTTTCCTAATTTCTACCCTAAAGTTAGACAAATTTGAATTAGATGACATTATGAGAGAAAAAAGACATACCAAAGTTGTTTGGCAAAAAAAGAGAAGGTTGGACAAAGAAAAAGTTAAAAAGCTAGAGATCAACAAAAGTAGGACGACAAAAAAGCAAAATGAGTGCCAGAAAGTAAAAAAATAGAGGTTTCAAGAAGGCTTTAAATAGGCAAGTCCCAAATTAGATGAGCGGCCTAGATTAAGCCACATCATTGTACATAAACCAAATATTCCTCTTCGACTTCTCAATTCAAATTCAAAGAACTACCCAACTTTGTAATTCTTACTTAAATTTCTCTATCTTCAATAAATATAGGTTCAATTGAATCTACAATGAGTTCATTTGAAATTCACAACTTTCACATCAGTCGAACTGTACAAATGTTCTTTTGGCCAAGCTATACTAAAGATCACTACGGACATGTCGATTATGCTATATTAACAAAGGCTTCAGGTCATTACATCCAGATCGTTCACATTGAGATTATTATACATATCAACTCAATAGGAATCATGACAAGAAAGGCATAAAAATAACTTTTTTGATGGCACCACAGAAATTTCAAAAATATCCATGCTCAACTCGCAGCTTGGTCTAAATTGTAACAAATCAACTAATGCGTAACTCATAGTTACGGCTAAACTACAATAGATTGGCCAAGCCCACTTCTTATTAGTTTAATCCATTAGACTACTTGATAGGGGGATAAATTGTTAGCAAAATTTTATAGTCATAAAGGTAATATGGAATTTTTGTAATAGAGAATAAGTTATGAACCAAGTAGGGAAATTTTGTCATTTTGACCTGAGTTGACATGTTAGGCTGATCTGAAGCCTCGAGACTAAAGACAACTCAACCACTTCAATTTGCTACCTAAAGGCACGTGGGAACGTTGACTTGTTATCTCCCAATTGGGCTGTTGACATAGAGATTAGGTTGGGCTATAAACATCAAACCTAAGCCCATTACTTAAAGCTTGTGTTACCCAAGCCTGACACTCTTACTCTAAAAGTATAATAATCTTTCTCCTCTAAGTATTATTCATTGAATTCTTTTTTCTCTCTTTTTAGGTTTTATCTTATTCTCTCTCTTCTTAAGCATTGACTTGAGTATTGAAGCATAATTGCAAGAAAAACCTTTGTTTCTAATTAACCTCCCACCTTGTGATTTTAAGTTTTTACCCTTAAAAAGACAACTAGGCACCAGCACTAACCTTCAAAGATATATAAAATTTTAAAATCAATTGAAATTTTTTTATTTCAAATGCATACTCAAATTCGACACTCACCTACTAACATATGTTTAGTTTATCATTCTACAATGGATAAGATTTTGAAAAAGCGAGCTATTACATATGCCACTTCTTTTCTAAATATCAAAACTTTAATTTTTTTTCTAGTGTTTTTCTATAAAAATTAGTCAAGCCTCCAAACATTCTCACATTCATTACAACTCTTTCATACATATTTTTAACTCTGTTAATGTACTTTAAAGGAACTCTATTATATTCTTTCTCTAAGTCAATAAATACTATATGTAGATCTTTTTTTTACCCAAAAAACTTTCAAGAAAAGCCTTAGTAGGTAAATTGTCTCTATTGTGGAGCATTTTGGCATAAAGCCAAATTGAATTTCAAAAATAATGACCTTAAGTCACAAACCACTTTCAATTATTCTCTCATAATGTTTCATAGCATGGCTCACAAGTTTTATTCCTCAATAGTTTGAAGAATTTTGTATATCAACTTATTCTAGTATAAAGGTACTAAAGTACTTTTCCTCCATTTTTCTGGTATCTTTTAAATATGTCAAAATTTGTTAAAATGATTTACATAACATGTGTAATTAAAATTTAAAAAATAACTATTGAAATTTTCTAAATTAGAAATTTTCAAATATTGAAAATTTAATTTCACATAATATGACAAAAATTATAATCAAAATCTAATTCAAAGTATACATTTAATGTGAAATGAAGGGAGTATTATTTCTTTTTAACAAAAGCATGACCTATTAAACTTTAAAAAATTAGAAAGGATTGAATTTGATATAAATTTTGAGTCATTTCCAAATTAGGAAGGATTATTATTTTAATTTCAATAATAAATTATCATGCATTTATTTAATAGAATTATTAATTAATTTAGTTATAACCTAATAAATATGTTATAATTTTTTCAAACCTCTTATAAAATTTAAAAATCTCTCCATTAATATTCACTATAATGTATATTTTCGTCAATATTTTTTATTATAGACATTATTATTTTTTATTATAATTATTTTATCTCATTATATTTCAATATTCAAATATCTTTTTAAAAAATATTTATCAAAATGAAATAACAATTTTTTTTATTTTAGATTGATATATTTTACAATATTTTTCTAGATATTTTAAAATTTAAAAAATTTTCATCGAAACACACTAAAACGTTTCCTAACAAAGAAAGAAGATTTATAAAATGGGTTAAGCGAGTTCCTTTTTTGTTTACCTAAGATTATATAGGGACAAAATCCTATATAGTATTTAAATTATTGAAAATTATTTAATGTGATATTTAAATTAAAAATTATTTAATCAAGTATTTAAAATTTTATTTCTTGCAATAATCTATCCCATGACCAAACACAATTAAAGAAAAATAATGATATAACCATTAACCAATTAAAATGTGATAAATATTAAAAAAATATTACATCATATTTGATGTGACATTGCATGTGATAAATTTAAATTGTAAAAAAAATTAAAATGGAAAATTTTAAAAAGGTGCAATATAATATAAAATATTTTTACTTGATACTACGAAAAAAATAATTAAAGAGAAAGAAATGTTAGCTTTTAAAATTATCCAAAAGGAAATTACTTTTACATTTTTAGTCTCAATCACTAACAAGTGTTTTAATACAAGAGAAAACATGGATTTTTCATTTTTGTAAATTGGTGTCTGAAGTAGCAAAACAAAAATTTCGCATTTGCGAATTGCTAAATTAAAATGGTTTATGAATCTATCAAAATTGATCAACTCTATCTTCATTTCATTTTTAGACAGTTAAAAAAGTAACTCTTACATAAAAAGATCGTAGTAAACCAAGCTGTGACGTTGAAGGTCGGTTTACACAATGGGTACACCTTGTATTAACATTTCATGGAAGGCTTAGTAGTCATCAGCCACACTTCCAATACTTGCCCACCTTACCTTTGTGATTGATCTTGCCAACCTGTTCTTGAATCTTTAAAGGTCTAGGCTAGATCTCCTCTCCTTGGCTTTTTCTTTTTATTCATTTGAATATCTTGGATTTGATCAATTTTCCAAGCTCAAAACTATGTAATAATAGTAAATTTTATAGCTTGAACAATCTAAAATAAGACTTTATTTTTGTTGTTTCTTAGTATTTTAGGAGTGTCCTATTCATGCAACATTTATGAATAATTGGAGAATGGAGATCCTTAAATTTCATTTTATTCAATGAATGTACGATTAGTTATTGCCAAATTAGTTTGACAATTATATGGTAATCCAATATTCCTTCCCAATTTTGGTTGTATTTGTGAAATTCTCCATGGAATTTGCGCCAAAGATATATAACCTTTTTACTTAACATTTACAAATGTTGTTTCTGTTATAAATTAATAAAACAATATATAGGTATTGTTTAGTAGTGATGCAGCTAATTGTTGAAAGTTGAAACTTTTGCCCATTTTTTTTCGTGCTCACATCTATGTTGTTCTTTGTTTTTTTTTCTATAATGTTTGTTATTTTGTATTGGCAAATTTGTACGCTACTTGCCTTGTGCAAATTCAAGTTTCCTTTTTTTGAAAAATACAATCATGTTATTTGGTTAAGTTATATGATTTTTGACATTTTGTTCTCTCCCCTCTTACTTTTTTTCTGTTAGTCATTTATGCTAATTGTTTGATTTTATCTTTAATTCGTGCAAGGCTATATAATGCTTCCTTTTCAGGCCAATTTCTAGTTTCTATATCATGGATATATTTATTGAAAAATGAAACTAAGTAACTTAATTCAAAGAAAATATTGTCGATTTTTGGTAGCATGAGCTTGTATATATAGAGTTGTCTAGAGCTAGTTTTTCTTTCTATATATATGCCTATGTGTGTGTGTGTGAATGTCTTACTTTTAAGTATTAATAGTGGTCGAAGGTTAGGTTAAGCTTTCCTTTTCCTTGTCTTTTGGTGGCATGCATCTCTGGCCATCAATGCAACACCATATGAGAGAAGAAATGTACAAGAGTTTGTTAGGAAAATCAAACTAGTATCACGGGGTTCTAGACTTGTTTCTTTGATTGCTATATCTTTTGAATCACCTTTAACTTCTCTATCCACACGAAGAACTCAAAATGATTCCCTAACTGCCCCCTTTTTTTTTTCTTTCATACGATTGATTGCAAATGTAACGATATTTTCTATATGTTGATTCTTGGTGCTATGTACATGTTATGATTGATTTTTTTTTCTTTGAGATGTACATATAATTATACTAGATGTACATGTCCTATAAGTATTGTGTACATATTCTATAAGTACTACATATCATTAATGTATTTTTTTTCCTTCATTTTAGGATGAAGCTAAAGGGGTGATTAAGGAAATTTTCATAGAATGAACAAGTGAGGGATAACATTGATAAGTTTAACATTTTCTATCACAAAAGCATTTTAAGTTGTTAATATGTGCAATAACTAATAGATATGCACATGACATTGGAACTATATGTACATTTTTTTATTATATGTACATACCTCTTTTATTATGTGCACATTAATTAAATCTCAAAATAGGTGTGTGGATTTATATTGAGATTTGAACCTAACTTTAATTATACTTTGTATTATAAGCACATTTGTTAAACCTTATTATAGGATATATGATATATGTTAGCCTTATACTTCTATTGTATATACATTTGTTAAACCTTATAATAAGATATATGTATAATAATTAAAAGATATGTCCATAATACTAATAAAATATGTACATAGCACTTATAACATATGTACATCACATCAGGAATTGGAAACCTTAGTTAGTTATTGGACTGCAATATTTGGTATTGCATTTAGTGGTTGTTTCCTTAAACCAACTTGCAAGTGCATTACCCATTGTAGGAGAATTAGACATGTCTATGATGAATGTTAATCTTAATAGTGAAATGACCCATATCTCATAGATAGTATACATTTTATTTGCCATTTTTTTCTCTTAATTTTCTTATATGTACTTGGGATGACATCATAAGAACTCTTGTTTTTCTCTTAAATAAACTCTGTTTTTTTTTTCATATTTTTCTTCAAAAGTCAAAGATCAATTTTATCACCACAACATTTTTCTCACATTAAAGGATCACAATACCGTTTTCATGTACACATCTTTAAAGTAAATTGTACATATTAGGTTTGTTGCTTTGTGACCTTTACAATGCTAGAACATAGAAAAGAAATAATATCTTGTGACCTATCACCTATCGGTGAATTCTTATTTCCTTCATTGTATTAGTAAAAGGAATTTCAATAGTAACTCTAGCTCTTTTATTCTCACCTTAAGCTTTATGGTTGCTTTATGTTCTACCAGATTATCTTTTGGTTCATTAAGAAAATGTCTTTTAAATAACTCACTATTACACAAATAAAACAAGAATAATACATCAAATCTACACTATAAAAAAATAGATCTTTAACAGCATTTTTTTCACATTTAACGGTGTTCATAAATGCCGTTACTTTTTTTTATGCAAGTATAGCCGACGTTTTTAGTGGCATTTTTGGCAAACGTCACTAAATTTAATTTAATCAATTTTAATAATTTCATTTGCGGCATTTGGAGATTACAAATGCAACTAATTTTTATTGATTTGTGACATTTTGAGAAAAAAATGCTGTTAAATGCTATTGATTAGTGGCATTTTATATTTCTAACACCACTATATGTATATTTAATGGCATTTTTGATAAAAACGCTGCTAACTTTTTAAAAAAACGGAACCTATTAGTATTTGTTGAAAAACGTTGTTAAAAAACTGTCACTAAATACCAATTTTCTTATAGTGTTATCATGAATAAATGTTATAACTCCAAACCTAAAGCAACTATAGTAAAAGAGGATCAATTTTAGATCACCCATAGAGGAATAAAACCTAATCCATATCATTGCTAGTGAGATTTAAAGGTAGTATAAATGAAAGGTAACAAATATTTAAAACAATATTTATAAGATATTGTAGAAATAATCCACCCAAATTGGGTGAATAAAAATTCTACTTGACTAATAACTACTTATGGTACTTATATTCTTGATTTGAATCAAGATAAAGGAAATTGCCATGGGTAGTTAATAAGAAAATTGATTTTTTGAATTACAAAAACAAGAAAAATGGTTCTCTCCCTTTGGCTTCATTCATGTAAACTGCATTCAACCATAGTGACTAGCGAATGATGAATATAAATCATTCATTATGGGATGAAAAGGATGAATATGTTTATCTAGACTAAAACTGGAGAGGATGAAAGATCATTCATCCATATTAAAGAATGAAGGGGAAAGATTGCAAAAGTAAAAGAATAAGACATTTCTTATGAACTCTTTAAAGAATCTCATATTCGGTATTTAAGGACTTATGTTATGGATAGTGGATAATTTTTGAATGCGTAATTTTATGCACAGCTAGTGAATTAAGTCGAAATTACATCTGTAACACTTTTACAATAATGCTTTCGCTATACTTCCGAAAATTAAGTTTTTCACATTACTTTGATATATGATCTTGTTCATATATTAGTACATTATTATTCATTGGTATTAGAGCCATGCTGGCTTGATATCTAGTTGTTTTTATTTTTTTAAAATAGTAAAATTGTTGACGTGCTCTTATATTCTTATCAAAATGTGTATGCAAATTTATGGAAGTATTACACAAAAATGCATAATTTTGTAGTCAAAAGTTATTGTGAATGTTTTGACTATCCAAAATGCAAGTTGCCATTGTTTTTTGAAATATTTGGATTGAGTTTTATTTCCTTTAATTCAAGCATTCTAATGCTCGATAGAGCATCTAAATGTCCTAAGCAAAATTTTTAAAAAATTAATATTATTGTCTGAAACAAAAAGAAGCATTCAAATGCTTCTTAAAGCATTCAAATAGCCTATATTTTTTGAAACAGAAAACAAGCATTTGAATGCCTTTTCTAGATCATATTGGAATGCCCTTATGTTTTTTCAAAAATCTGTATCAATTTTTAAAATTTTTTTTAAAAATTGTTTTATCCTTGATTAATTTGAGAGGCCAAATCATACAAGAATGATTGAGATAAGTCTTAATCATTTTTTGTCTTATGTTGGCTTATGGATTCATGAATTTTTTTCATTTTTTTTACAAAAATTATTATTGTTTTTGTGAGAATTTCTATTATTATAAGGACTTAGGTGTAATTTCTTAGAGCCGTAAGGTTGCTAATTGAATTAGTACAGTATCATATGGATCCAAATGATAGAGATAAGTCTTAATCATTTTTTGTCTTATGTTGGCTTATGGATTCATGAATTTTTTTCATTTTTTTTACAAAAATTATTATTGTTTTTGTGAGAATTTCTATTATTATAATGACTTAGGTGTAATTTCTTAGAGCCGTAAGGTTGCTAATTGAATTAGTACAGTATCATATGGATCCAAATGATAATGATATTGTGTCATATCATTAAGGGTTATTGACAATATTAATCAGTTGATTTTGTAAGGCAATGTACATGTAAAGAGGATTTAAAAATATACATGATGTTGAATAATACTCTCTATACACTTAGACAAAAGAATCTTTTCAAAGATTTTTAAATGTCTAACAAGAGGAAATGTCTTAATATTACAACTCTGATAAAGAACTTTTGTGATTTTATGAGAAAAGAGCAAAGAGGAATGTGACCTTCTTTATCGGTCCATTTTTCTATAGTGGCACACATAAAATTCTTTGATCTCCATGGATAGCTAATAAAAATGTGGAACTATCATAGGAATTTATGGATTCCATCTTAATCATAAGTGATACGTACTGATTGGGAATATAGTTCAATAGACGTGTATATGTTTAACGAAGAAACTTTTTTATGTGTTCAAAATGTACATATTTTGTGAAGCTTGTCTAAGTGAATGCAATTAATATATGTTATTAATTGTAAGTATCATTATGGTTAGTGGGAGTTTAAGGTATTAATAAATGAGTTATCTAAGAATGATGAATTTTGCATAATGAAATAGAATAAAACACATTAAAAATGGACTTTGGTTATGAACATAATGACCTTTTAGTTTCATTTTTATGTGAATGATTATCATTGTTTTATTTATGACATTGTGGCAAACTAGATATGCATAATGCTAGACATTAATTAGTATAAATATAGGTCTCTAAATATTGAATTGTTCTTTGAATATGATTAAGTATATAGTTACTGAATGAGGAAGATTATGGAATCTAGAGCATGTAAATCGAGTATATGTTAGAAGAATAAAAGGTTCTTGAAATTCTAAATGTTATCCTAATGGAGCCTAAGTATAGGAATATGTGTTAATATAGAATGAACCAAAGGCTTGTCAAGCCTGGATAAATATAACTCCACTACTTGTACTACATTGCTAAATAGTATGGATGATGGTATCATGCATGGTTTAAGGTACCATGATATTGCTAAAAGAGATGTAAAATGCCTTGACAACAAAGTTTGTTTAAAAATAAGGCTAATCACACTCTGACAGATGAATAATAGGTTCAAGCTATAATTTGATCTTTTTCACATAATTGATAGCATATAAAGGTGCACCTAACCCATAATTAAAGTATAATGACTACCAATGATGTTTCTCATCATCTTCAGTTAGAAAAAAATCATATAGGGAACATTTGAGCCTAGTGCTGATGTGTATATAGTACATGCATGTTCAAAGAAAGCAATGGGCTTCAAGCGTTTGCCATATAGTAAGAATAAACAGAAAGCTCCTAAAAGATTGAAAAGTGGTCATAGTGGCAAAGGAAATAGTCCCGAGGCTCAGTTTAAAAAGAGCAAAATTAAAATCAAGTATGTTAACTATGGTAGAGAAAGTTATTTTGCTTGTGAATGTAATGAGACAAAAAAGACTCAAGGGCCACAAATCATGTAGCACGAGACATGAGCAAAATGTATTTATGTAGGAAACAATCAAAAGATTAAAGTAAAAGATGTTGAGACCTACAAGTTAAGCATGTATGATGGAGCATAATTTCTTGTTTGCTCTTTATATTTGATGGAATTTAGTTTATTTCACAATTTTTCTTTGTCTAGGATTTGTTGTGAATTTTAATAACACTAATGTAAATTTTTTTTAAACACAAATTATTATGGATTTGGATGTTTATTAAATGATTTGGTGATGCCAATATTAATATGAATGTTTGGCATGCTAGGCTTGGCCATATGGGTTAACAAAGAATGGATCAATTACCAAAAAAGAAATTGTAAGGCCTTATATGATAAGGTTAATCAATCATTAAGTCTAAATTGTCTAGCAACAAAACTGGCAAGAAAATCATTTAATAAAAAGACTAGAGTTGAAGTTCCATTGTAATTGTACATTTCGACATTTGTGTAACAATGTATGTAAAAGCACGTAATGGATGCTAATAATTCATCACATTTATTGATGATAACACATACTTTAATTTTGTCTATTTGATTATTCATAAGTCTGAAGCTTTAAAGTGCTTTAGAAAGTATGTGTACTTAGTGAAAAATTAATTACATAAAAATGTAAAAGCATTGAGAACTGATCATGGATGTGAGTACTTCTTCAATTAGTTCAAACAATTATATGATAAAAATGCTATTGATTGATAGTTAACTATTCCAATGACTCCAGGACAAGATGGTGTTATAGAGATATAAAAATTTTATTGAAATGGTTAGGTCAATATTAGCTCAAGTGAGTTTGTAAATGTCTTTTGGGTTGAAGTATTCTTATCAGCTGTCCATATATTCAATTGAATATCCTTTAAGTCAGTTATAACTATTTCATATGAATTGTGGATTAGTAAAAAACTCAATCTTAGTAAAAAATGAGTGTCCAAAAAATAGTAAGATGAGTTAAAAAATGCCTTTTTTATGAGATTAATAATGTAAATGATTTAGTAAGTTGCCAATCAATTAATGCATATTTGTGATCTATAACTAATAGTATCTAATCCAAGTGGAAGCACAACTAAATTCAATGAATTTGTTGAATACGTTTCACAAAAATCACAAGTTAGGCGAAAGAAAAGTAGATGAAAGCAATGGAAATAAAAGGTGGAGTTTAAGGTTAAACAATATATGAGAATTGATTGTTCTATCCAAAGGATGCAATTCTAGCCATTATAGCTTGTTTAGATTTAGAGTTACATTGAATAGATGTAACAAGTGTCTTTTCAGAAAGAAAATTGAAAGAGAAATCTATATAAAATGACTTATGGGTTTCATTGATAGAAGTCAATAAAACAAAAGTGAGTAGATGATTAAGATTATTTTATGGTCTTAAAAAATCTTCTAAGCATGGTACATTAGTATTCACTAAGAGATAATTTCAAATGATTTTATTATGATAGATGAAGATCATTATGTATAGTTAAAAGAGTTATAGATGAGTTTGTGACCTTGTCACTCTATGTGAATGACATACTGTTAGTTAGAAATAATAAGTATTTCACTATGGTGACAATTGGTTATCTTCAAATTTGAAATAAAGGACATATGCAAAGCAGCTTAAATACTTGATTTAAGATTCAATAGAGATCATTTCAAGAAATTATTCTCTTTTACAAGAGTAATACATTTAAAAAATTCTTAAATGATTCAGTATGCAATACTGTAAGCCCATTGATACTCCTATGGTAAAAGATGAAGGTCCTAGCCGAAGAATATGTCCTAAGACAACATAAGGTAAAAGAACAAATGATAAGAATTCCTTCCTCTATTGTTATTGGAAGCCTTATGCTTGTTATGATGTGTACGAGGTTGAATATTTGTTATGCCATGAACATGGTAAGCAAATATCAGTCCAATCTAGGTCAATCTCATTGAAAAGCCATGAAAAAGATATTAAGGTTTTTTTTATTGAATATTGGGCTATATTTAGGATCAGTAAGAAAGATACTTGAATAGCACTATCTACATTGAAAGTTGAATTTGTATCATTTTCAACTGTAGTGTAAGAGGTTGTTAGCTCAATTGTAGATAACAATTCAAGAGCAGGGCGAATTGGATTATGTCTAAATTCTTTCCTAACATTGACTTTCAATAAATTTGAATGAAAAATTTAAAATAATAAATCTTTCATGGAAATTTGATGAGATTAACAATAATAAATGAGATTAACAATAATAAAGAAAATTAAAGCACATATAAACAATAATGAAAATAAAATAGTATGGATAAAGAAATCAAATACAAGGATTTATAAAGATTCAATCATTCTCCAAAGGTAAAGAAATCAAACACAAAAATTTATAGAGATTCGATCATTCTCCAAATGCATCTACATTTTCTCTCTTTGCTATCTTACTATATATTAAATATTACAATAGCCTCAATGACTAAGAGTACAACAAACCAAAAATCCTCAATGGTTTTTTCCTAATATCTCACAAATACCTCAACGGTTCCCTTAATCCCACAACCTTAAATAAAATACAAGTCTTTTTGCAAGCTAAATAATCTTACAAAGGTTGGGTGTTTCCCAACTAAGTAGAAGAAAAGACTAAATGGATACCAATGGATATTGAATACAAAGATAAAGAATTTAGGCTTTAAACACTTGGTTTTCTTTGAATTGCTTGAAGAAATTGAATCGATACTCTTTGAGTGTTGTCTCTGGGCTTCAATGATGTTGGAAGAATCCCTTATAGAGAAAATATGCTTGGAGTTGTTGTGAATTGTTTGGAGAAGAAAATGCATGTTTACTCTGGAAAAACTAGCCATTTGAGGTTATCTAGGATGAAGGGATCAATTGAGGATATTAATGGATCGATTAGCTATTGAATTTCATTAAAATTTTGAGCATTGTAGGATAATGGATCAATCCATTTTGGTAGGGGATCTATTCGCTCAGCCTGGTTTTGCATTCGGGGTGATTCTGGATGAATAGTATAGTTGGCTGCATTAGATTATATCTTGTTATCTACTCACTAATTTAATCATATATTAAGTTATACAACTTTAAATCAAAATCTATTTGAATATTTATAAATTAGACTTAAGGGGCTTTCTAACCATATAAAATTTAACATCTAATTCTATATATAAAAGTTATAGCGAATTCATCAATGTAAGGTAGCCCTCTTAGTGAAGACTTGTTCACCATCGTCTTCAACTTATAATAATTGACATGTCCCAATCTTGCAGGCCATAAGTCTACTATTTCATTTCTCCGGGTCTTGTCAACATAAGCTTCCTAGGTGAGCATGACATACATAAAGTCCACCTTTTGTTCCTTCATTATCATTGTGTCAACTATTTGTACTTGTTGACAAACTTTCACATCTTCTAGTTCAAACACAATAAATTTTTTAGAATCTACCTATGGTGAAACGGACGAGATTTTTCTTCATTCCAGATACTCTGTAGACATCCTCCAATTGTACTTACTTCTGATTTAAGCAAGAATCAATCACTGTGTTACCAATGTGAGTAATTGGTAACCGTGAGTTGTTTGCAGTTACTACTACCCCGTTTGCTTTTGCACTCAGAAACATTGCAGAGCTTGTCTCTATCTTCCGTCATATGGCTTGAACATCCGGAATCAAAGATTCAGAAATTTGTCGGCATAATGACTTCACCTCTGTGAAATATTGACCGATTGTCATATCCCATTGCAATATAGACATCAATTCATTTTCTAGCAATCGAAGTCTCACATAATTTTTCTTTGCAAATTGAGAGGTCAAAGAATCCCAAGCTTCTTTTGATGTGGTAACTTCCTAGATATGCTCTATCATCTCCTCTTCAATAGGTGTCTTGAATGCAAACATAGCTTTCCCAAATTCAATATTCGAATTCTTCAAGGGATTAGCATCATCTTGTGCCGGTTGTGCGGTTTCTGTTCTAGCAATGATCTCCCAGAGATCCTGACCTTGCAAGTGTGACTCCATGCAAGTCTTCCGCATACTGTAGTAGTTGTTGTTCAACTTCTTGATACAACCGATAATGTTTGATTCTGCCATTTCTTCACTATGATACACGTAACTACGAGTGTTTCACTTCAAACTGTAATGTATACAAAAAATAATATTGTACGAATAATACTTTTACCAAGTAAGCTCCTTGGAAAGACTGGAGGGCTCACAAATGGCGTTTAAAATCGAATTTTTTTAGAGAAAACTTCCTAGATCGTATGTATTCACAATATTAACTGTTTGTATATGTGAGCAGTACTGTACATATAAATAGTACTGTATAGTTAAATGGTACCTTACGTGAAAGCTTCAAGTTACAACTTTGATACCACTTATAGAATATTTTGAAGTAAAAAGAGCACTTACCAAAAATACTTACTATTATTGAAACTCACTATAACTCAGACAAAAAATACATAGGAAGAACACTTATGTAATTGTGTTTCTTCTTCTCTAATTGATGCAAAACAAATGAAATGGGAGGGGTATTTACTAGTTACAAGGCCAATAAAGTCTAACATGTAAACCTAATCAATGACATCACAAAACATAAGCAATGACCTAAGTTGGTTTAATTTTTTGTATTGATTTTATTATTTTATGAAATTGGCATTGAATCTTCTAACAGGACATATTGGGAAATTTCTTCTTCTTGTTTTGAAATTCTAAACCCTTTTAGTTTTTCTTTCCTGGGTTCTTGTTAATATTATACATGTTAGAGTACTGGTTTATATGACCATTGTATGTTACCTTTTTGTAAACAATGTGTACCAAATAATGTATTCTTGTGTTACTGCAAGTCTATCCTGTTTGTAGTGCTGAGGTCTCGACTTCGGGGCAGAGCTAGTATTTTTGGACAATTCTCTTGGTCAAGCCACAAGGCACCTGCTTGTTTTAATATACAGAATGTACCATCTCTTTATATGGGAAACTTCTATGTTTTGTACTCAGGGTAATATTTATGTTTTGCACTTGTTAACTTACGCCTAGGATTGATGTATTTATATTTTATGATATTATTTAATGAAATTAAATTAAAATTTACATGTTTTTATAATATGTTTCAATGTTGAATATAATTGGAGCAAAAAATATTCATATTAAACCTTATTTTATGTAATTATATATATATAAATTAATATTCAATATTTAGGGGCATTTGTCAAGGAAAATGCCGTTAATTGACAAATGCTGCTAAATATTTGATATTTAGTGGGAAGACATGAATATGAATATTTAGCGACCTTTATCTTAGAAAATATCTCTAAATATTGAATATGAATTTTTTATATATATAGATAGTAGCATTTTTAAACACCGCACTATAAGAAAACTGTCATTTATCAACATTAAAAATTGTCGTTAAAATCTAAAAATCCATCGATATAACTCAATAAACCTTACACCAACTGGCAAAGTAATTATTTCAATTTTTTTTAGTTGTCGGTATATTTTTGTCGATATAGAGCTATATTAACGGATTTTTAACTATCAAAATAGGTAGTAGAGATATACTGACGGTTTGATTCTATTAATAATTATATAACCGTTAGTATAACATCTGTGTGTTCTTATATTACACATTTTACCAACAATTATTGTCAGTTGGTATAGATTTGTATGTTTTGAATTTTCTTATTTATACTGATGGTTAATGTCCAATGTATAGATTTATATATTTTAAATTAATTATCAATATTAATTTATTTATAATTTTAATATGATATAATTTTTAAAAAATAAAAATACATAATAAAATAAAAAATATTTAATAACATTTAAAATAAAATTATAAACAATCAATTTTATAATCCACAAAATAAGAATAAGTCAATAACTAAAATTATAGCATGAAATCACTGACTTATGTCAATAGACCATCACTAGCATACCACATCAATGAGTTTGTGATAGCTAAATGTAAATAAACTCTACTAAAATTAACAATATTTATTTAAAACACAGTTAAATTTCTAAACCTTAATATAGTTGGCGTTTTTAGTGACGTTTTAAAAACCGTCAACAATTGTTTAATGGCATTGGTAGTGAAACGTAGCTAAAAGTCCAACTTCCGGGAGATAAAATGAATATAGTAACTATGATTAAATCTAATGTGATGATGTTTTTTTCTTGTACAGGCAGCACAAGATAAAATAAATGAAGTAAACAAGCAGAATCCCATATCCTTGACAAAGTAAGACTTAGCAAACAAGAGAAAACTTCCGAGAGATTATCTACACCTTTTTTTCTTTCTTTTTCTTGATAAACTTTGATTTGTTCAATGTCCTCCTTTTTTCTTAATTAAAAACGAACACCCTACCAAGGGAAATTGAAATGAACTGACCAATCGGACAACAGTATACATCACATCTATCGCTATGAAATTTTGGATTATTGTTGTTATTTGTAATATTTTAAGTTATCAACATGATATTAAATTAATAAATATGCTTTTTGTCTCCTATAATGACAAGAAACAAAAAGTTTTAGTTACAATTAGGATTCAAGTCAATCATCAATTTTTGTACCCAAAAAAAAAAAGTCAATCATCAATTTGCAAACAATGATTACTTCATTTTTCTTGCCAATTCAAGAGTTAAGAAGCTCTTTCATTAAATATATGATCTCTAGACATCTTATTCTTATGCTCCATTTTCATTGATATTCTAAAAGGATCCTTGTTCTTTCTCCCTTTCATCAATAACTCCTATGCCTATCTTTGTTTATTGGAATTTTCTCCTCTTTATGTAACCACTTTGTTACTATCATAATCTACATGGGTAATATTTTCTCGATTCATTTGTCATGTGATACAATAATCACGCGCTGCTGGGATTGTGTTGCTGGACATGCAATCTACGCATGGCATCTTGAAGAAAACCTTGCTGACTTGAAGACAGCACTGGACGAATTAAAGGACCGAAGGAATGATGTGATGAGGAAGGTCAACTTCGCTGAACTACAAAATTTGAGGCCATTGGACGAAGTTCGAGGATGGCTTTCAAGGGCCGAAACTATGATAAATGAAGTTGATGCACTGTTTACAGATGGCCCTGAACAAATCAATCAATTATGTATGGGAGGGTGTTGTTTCAGGAATTATAAATCTACCCTCAATTTTAGCAAAATAGTGGCCAAAAGACTTCATAATGTTAAGGATCTAAAGAGCAATGGAGCTTTTGAAGCGGTAGCTACAGAGTTACCCGCAGTTCCAGTCGTTGAAAGACCTAGTGACTCTGCGGTAGGCTTGGAATCCGTGTACAAGAAGGTCTGGAGTAACATTGAAGACAAATATGTGGGCATTATTGGCTTATTTGGCGTTGGGGGAGTTGGCAAGACTAGGCTCTTGACCGAAATCAACAACAAGATCGGTGTTTCATCTGGTAGATTTGATATGGTTATTTGGGTAGTGGTTTCTAAAGGATTTTCTATTGGAAGGGTCCAAGATGAAATTGCAAAGAGGATAGGCCTCTATAGTGGAAAGTGGAACGATAAAACTCCTGAAGAAAGAGCTATAGACATCTTCAGGGTTTTGAGAGAAAAGAAATTTGTATTGTTGTTAGATGATATATGGGAAAGAGTTGATCTATCTATGGTAGGGATACCGCTCCCGATTCAAGAAAATGGATCCAAACTAATTTTTACAACTCGTTCTTTTGATGTGTGTGGCCAAATGAGAGCTCATGAGAAGATTGAGGTGCCATGTTTACCAAAGGAAAAGGCTTGGAAATTATTTGAGGAACATGTTGGTAAAGATATCCTTGATAGTCATCCAAATATTTCAGAGCTAGCTCAAGCAGTGGCTAAAGAATGCGGGGGACTACCTCTTGCACTCATCACTATCGGTCGTGCCATGGCTTGCAAGAAGACACCTGAAGAATGGAAATACGCACTTGAAGTCTTGAAGAGATCAGCTAATTTTGTCTTTCCAAACATGGGCAAGGAGGTATATCCACTTCTAAAATTCAGTTATGATAGTTTGCCAAACGACATGGTTCGGTCTTGCCTTTTATACTGTAGTTTGTTCCCTGAAGATTATCAAATTCGAAAACAAACTCTTATAGATTGCTGGATAGGAGAAGGTCTCATGGATGAATATGACAGCATAAGTCTAACTCGAAATCAGGGCCACCACATCATTGGTTCTCTAATTCATGCATGTTTATTGGAAGAAGTAAATGATTTCTGTATAAAAATGCATGATGTGATTCGTGACATGAGTTTGTGGATTGCATGTACGTGCGAATCAAAGAAATGGAAGTTTTTTGTGCACGCAGGTAATCAATTGACCAAAGTGCCAGAGGTTGGGAATTGGAAAGGTATACGAAGAATGTCATTGATGCAAAACAAGATTGAAAATCTAATAGAGGCACCTAAATGTCCTGATCTCCAAACTTTGTTTCTCAATGATAATCAGTTGAAGGTGATACACAACGACTTTTTCCAATTTATGTGTGGCCTAAAAGTTTTAAGCTTGGAAAGAAATAAAGGTTTGAGAGAGTTGCCAGTAGGAATTTCAAAATTGGTATCTATAGAACATTTGGATCTATCATTTACAGGTATAAGACAGCTACCAACTGAATTGAAGGCTTTAGAAAAGATGAAATGTTTGAAGTTGCAGTGCTTATATGATTGTATCACAATCCCAAGAGGGTTGATATCTAGTTTCTCAAAGCTACAAACGTTAAGAATGTTTGGTTCTTTTCCTTTCTACAAAGAGGCAGTGGAAGACAACAGTACTGAATGCTTGGCAGAAGAACTGCAGTGCTTGAACCACTTGAATGCGTTGACCTTGTCAGTAACAACTGTCTTTGCTCTTGATAGATTTTTGAGTGCTGAAATGTTCCACAGCTGCATTGAACAGATTAGCCTTGACTCTTTCTGGGACTCAAAGCAATTGAATATTTTACCTTTAGCGAATATCATGAATCTAAATTATTTACAACTGATTAACTGTGAAAGTTTGGAAGAAGTGAAGACTGAGTGGGAAGGGGAAGGCAGAATGATAAAAGCACCCACCCAAATTCAAATCTCTATGATTGCAACTCAACCCTACTTTCAAAGCCTTGTCACGGTAAGCATATCAGACTGTTCAAAATTGCTGGACATAACATGGATAATTCTCGCTCCAAATCTGAGGCATTTTGCTGTAAGAGAATGCGATAAAATGGAAGAAATAATCAATGAGATAAAACTTAGTCAGGTGGCAATGCTGGTAGGAACTTTAAGCCCATTTGATAAACTCAAAAGTCTTTCTGTACACTATCTACCAGAATTGAAGAGCATTTACTGGGATGCACTGCCATTCTCATGTATTAAGGACATTCTTGTTGAAAATGTCCAAAGTTGAGGGGACTTCCACTCAACTCCAACAGCGGAAAAGGAAACGAAATCAGCATATGCGGAGAGGAAAAGTGGTGGAAAGAGCTTCAATGGGAGGATGAAGATGCTCGAAATGCTTTTCTTCCCTCTTTCATTGCAATTTAAATCAAAAAGACCATAGAAGGCATGCTGTTTAGAAGAACTAATTTTCCTTTATTCTTGAAAAACAATGTAGATGTGAAGCGAGACAATTGTGAATGCTGCTATCCCCAAGCATGGTTGATGTGGCTACTTGTTTCCTATCCGAAGATGAAGAGAGCACAACAACAAAGCACAATTTACCATTACCACCTGCTGCTCCTTCCAATTAGCATATTGTGAGAGACTTGAAGCTTCTTTGTGTGCACCAGAACATTATTAAGTTCATTGTGGTATAAATTTAAATTACTTGTTCCTTAGCTGGATTGGATTGCTTGTAAAATGACTTTTTTTGTTTTTGTACATGGGTTGATTTGTCTGTTTAATAGATTTTCTTGGATGAATGACATTTCAATCATCCAAAAAAAGTTTGTGCTGTACGCTGTCTCACTAGCTTCCCTCCCCAGAGACACGCAATGTAAAACTATTCATTTTATGGAAATTTTATAGTGGTGTATCGTGCATTGCTCGGAATTGTTATTCTTCTTTGGTGTTTTTTGCTGTTGGATCAGTAATGCTTTTTTTTTTTTTTTTTTGGGGGGGGGGGGGGTGCAAAACTTATATTAAGTTTTTAGATAAAGTTTATGAAATGTTTTTTAAATTATTTAATAAAAATTTAATATTCAAATTGATAAATTGATAGAGTTTGATATGATGTAAAAAATAATAAAAATATTATTTATAATTTAAATTTCATCTATATTTATATAATAATAAAAATTTTATCAATAGATTTATTGAAAATATCTAAAAATATATATTAAATTTTTTAAAATTTTACACACTTGATTGATTTAACAAAAATTTTCAATCTATCAATTTTGATTTTAGATTTTAATACTTATTTAATCATTTTTAATAAAAAATTTTATAAATTTCACCTAAAAATTTTCATTTAATAATTTTCCCCTTTTTTTTCCCTCACTAACTTCATAATTTCATGCATTACATCTCTAAACACCCCCATGTTATCTAGCGCAACCCACAATGTTAAAATTGTCAGTCCACCTTTGTCATTCGTATAAATAAGACTTAAAAATTTTATATAAAATATTAAAATTTTACATTCGTGTCATATTTTATATAAAAATTATATTATAATTCATATTAACATAAAAATATAAAATACACTTTTTAATTTTTTTACATTCAACTATAATTATTATTAAAATTTTAAATCGTATCATTTTTATTTTTTATATTATATTTATATCATATTATTATATTATATTTTATATAAAAAAATTTAAAATTATCTCAGCAATCAAATTCTACGAATGGACTTTTTTTTTTTTTGGAATTAAAATAATTGTGCTTCATATCCTATAACAAATTGAGTTACTTGAGTTATTAGTTCCTTTTCAAGTTTTAAGATCCAAAAACTGTGTAAAAAAGTATTAATCACGTTTGTTTTATTTCAAATGAAGTTTTTAAATAAAATAAATAATTTTTAGTGTAAAGCATAATGTACATCAAAAAATTAAACTAATTTAATTTTTTAAACTTCAATAATTATTCATGTTTTTATCTGCATAGGTTTATGTTAAACCAACAAAAGAACTTTTAATGCAGTTTGAGAAATTTATTAGCTTTTCTTTTTTAGTACATTCGATTCTTATTAGATAATTTTTTTTTTGGTAAATTTACATATTACACGTTTTTTTTTGGTATTTTTTATTAACTTTTTTTTAGCTTCGAAACCAACAAATTTATATGTCATTAATATTTTTATCTAAAGCAATTGTATGGTTGAACATATTGCTATAAGCAGTTTAACTATTAGGCTTAAGTGACCAATATAAGTAATTCAATGGTAAAGTTAGTGTATCATCATTTTCAATCTCTAATGAGTTAATTTTTTAAGATAGATTATATGTCTAAAATAAAATATATAAAAATTAATATATTATTTAATAAATTTAATGAACGAACCCAATCCTAATTCCGCAATCTCAGATAAATCTAATTATATTATGCAAAAGTAGGATAATGTCAAGTAAGAAATCATAAAGGGGATATATCTCATTGGAGGAAAAAAAATCTGGGCCCGAGTATCAAGATTTCACAGATGGGGTAGGATCCTTCCATAAAACCTATGCAACAGAAAGCTGATGTAGGGGCCACACGGGTCGACATAGAGACGAGTGCCGACCACGTTGGCTACAGCTAAAATCCATTTTGCCGCAGACGGGCTGGAGTTGAAAAATACAATAAATGGTGTTGGGACATACGTGAGTGAAGAACACAACAACACGTACCAAATGGGTGAAACAAAAATCCCATGCAAACAATGTCCTTACGTGGGACTCCATAGCCATGTAAAGGAAATTTTAAAAGGCATAAATGGGAACTAGAAAATGAAAGGGACCACAAGGGGAAGGAAAGGGACTCGAATGCACCGATACCCAGAGGCCTATAGAAAGCAAAGTGGAAAAAGATGGCTCGTTTACTGGTAAGAAATAAAAGGGGCATGGAACTTAAGCTAGGCAAAAGGAAACAAGGGACGGGTGAAACAATAGAAATGGAGATTAACAGCACCCACAAAAAATCTAGACATGAGGAAAAGGCAAGGATGGAAGGCAACAACCATGCGGCGACTGGATCTCAGTCCTACCGAGGACAATGAAGTACATAGCTTGGAACAGCTGTGGGCTTGGGAACCCACGAGCAGTATGAGCTTTTCAAAATATATTGAAGAGATAAGATACTAAGGTGGTTTTTCTAAACGAAACCATTTTGCCAACACAGAGCTTAGAAAGAATCAAAAGGAGGTGTAACATGGATGGTATGATTGGAGTGAACGCAAAGGGACACAGTGGAGGTCTTGCTTTGTTCTGGAAAGAAGAGGTAACTGAAAGATTATTGGGCTTCTCAAAAAATCATATCGATGCGAATTAGTGTTGTTAACAAGAACAAAAATGGGTGGAGGACAACCAGTTCTATGGGGATCCAGATGCTAATGCGAGACATAACACATGGGCTGTTCTAAGGGGTCTAGCCACAGTCAACAACAGACCATGGTTATGTGTTGGTGACTTTAATGAAATAATGTGGAATGAGGAAAAACACGGAGGTAACCAAAGACCAGAATGGCAGATGCGAAATTTTTGGGAGGCCTTAGAAGATGCACACTTGACTGACTTAGGTTTTAAGGGACCGAAATTTACTTGGGAGAGGGGTTAGGACGCACGAACAAAGATACAAATGAGGTTGGATAGGGGTTACAAATCCAAGCTAGTGCTGTACTATAGAACGTCACCAATTTCGAACCACTGCCCAATAGTGCTCAATACTGAAGGGACCTATCAAAGAAGATCCAGTACGAGGAAAAGGCGTGGTAAAATGTTTAAAGTCATGAGGGTTAAAGACATGGTTCACAAGGAAATTGTTGGAGAAGTGTGGAAAGATGGGAGGAGCAATGGTATTCGGGGAAAATGGAAAATGTTTTAGGCAGATTAGTAGAAGGAGCAAAAGAAATTTCAGTGGGACCCATGAAGAGAATGAAGCCCTTAACAAAGAGATGGAAGCCTCGTGGTATAGAGGTGAGCAAAAATCAGTTTAAATCGAATTAAAATTAATGAAAAATGGTCAATTTGATTTGGTTTATTTGGTTTTGGTTATAGTTATTTTTTTAGATCAATTAAATTGATTAAATCAATTAATTTTCAGTTTGTAAAAATGATAATCGAACCAACTAAATAAACTGATTTTATAATAAGCAATGAGTAAAAGGTTGAGATAAGTGTTTTTATTTGTCTTTTTCATGTAAAATATAATTGAAATTGTTAAATTCTTTAGTTATTTAGTTTGAATGATATTTGAGTTTGAATTTTATTGAACTGAATTGTAGTTAAATAATTGTTCCTAACAGGAGGAAAAAAATGACAAAAAGTTCGATTATTTAATCAAACTAATTGAATCGAACAAATTTTGATCAGTTCAGTTATGGTCAATTATTTAAAAATTTTCAGCCAGTTTAGTTATTTGTTGAATGAAAGTTAATTAATTCAATTATTGATTTTTTCAAACTAAATCGATCAAACCAATCAATTGCTCACTTTAAACACTTAATTTTATTCGAGATATTTTATTACTTTAAACCGACCTCTATTTACAATTGAGTTTTGACTATAGTGAGGCCCATTGTATAAACCCAAATAATACTCAAAATAACTCAATAAAAGGCTTAAAAAGGCCTTTTAAAAAAAAAGCCTATTAATGGCCCATTGTTGGCCATTAAATATTAACTAAATAAAAAATATATATAAATCAAATATAAAATAAGAAATAATAATAAAAATAATAGATAATAAAAAAGAAATAAAAATTAAAAAATAGGAAAAGAAATGGGCTTGACCCAAAATTAAATAAAAAGCCCAAATGACACAAGTCTAGGCTAAAAAACAAAACTCAAAGCCCAAAACAAAAAGAAAGCATGCAAAGCCCAAAAAAGCCTAAACAAGATGCAAGGTTTTAAAGTGTTGGTTTCCTTCTTAAGTCCCAATATTTGTGTATGAAAAGGCTCAACAAGAGCCTTGCTTAGGATTAAAAAAATTGGTGAAGGTAAGGAGAGCCATGCATGCGCATAAAAAGGGAAGGTACATGAAAGCATAGGAGGAAGGTTGCATGAACGTAGGATGAAGGCGTAAAGATGTGATGCAGCAAAAATGAAAAAGAAAAAGAAGCTATGGGGAGGCTAAAAAAAAAAGAGAGGTGACTAGTAGTGTATTCGAGCAATAGGGGATTCAACCAAAGGAAAAAGTTGAAGTGCCAAAAAAAATATCAGTAAAAAAGAAAAACAAAGAAACCAAAAAAAAATCAACACAAAAGGAGGAGGCTGCATGGTTTTAGGGGCTGAAGTAGTAATGTAGTGCAAAAAAAAATCACGCGACATAGCAAAAAAAATGAAAAAGAAAAAATCAACAGAAAGCAAATGGTAGAAAAAATCAGAATAAGAAGAAAAGAAAACAAAAAAAGCTGGAGAAGAACCAAAAAAGCAAAACTGGGGCCAATGAATGCCAAAGGAAGAGAACGCAGGAATGAAGAAAAAAGAAATAGAAAGGGAAGAAGAAACCAAAAACAACTGAGTAAAAAAGAAGAAAGGAAAGGAGATGACGTAGACCAGAAGAAGAAGAAATATATGAAAGTAACAATAAAAAAAAGAAAAAAAATGGACTTTCAGCAGGGACAAACAAAAAAAATGAGAAAAGAGGTAGTTTTGGTACCAGGTGTAGGAAGCAAACATAGAAAACCAAGAACTAAAGCATAAGTGTGAAACCATACAAAACATACACCAAAGAAAAAACAACAATAAATGGAAGAAAGCCCAAAAAAATAAAATAAAAGTTAAACAAGAACAAAAAAAGTAGAGACATGAAACCTGAAAACTAGAATATAAAGAAGAAAAGGTGGCAGCAACTATAGAAGCAAAGAAAAAACTAGAAAAAACAATAACAAAGAAGAAGGGTATGCACTTTGTTGAAACTGGTAAGTTCTTTTAATTTAAAAGCTGACATATTTTCATCATGCTTATGGTGTATTCTTAAGATATATCATATATCTTTAAATAAAAAAAAAATTTGTAAAGAAAGTTGTATCCACATTAAGCAACAGTAGCTTTATTTCATTTCTTCTCCATTTTTTGCAAGATGCTTTAAAAATATTTGTTTTCATGTGTGTGACACAGGTTGTGTCAGTAAAAAGCTTGGATTTTTTTTTCTTTAAGCTTTACATATTGTTTTGATTATGAAATAACAAACTTTAATTAAATGTTGAAAAATTTTTTCAAAGTTTGAAGGAAATTGAGAGATTTCATAGGTTCTATAAGTTTTAAGATCCACTTTTAAATACAGTTGCATTCTTTACTATCTTCAAAATTCCCTTTTTGTGTCTATATGTCATGGGTTTAAAACTAAGAAAAGGTCTATTCTCTTTGTAAAACAATGAAGTCCTTTAATGTAGGGTAAGAAAAAGGCTATTGTCACAAGTTTCATTCTTTTTTTTTTTTTTGTGCATGCCAAGCTAAAATTGCCATTTTTAGTTGAACAGCCACAGTTTGGGTGGTCTTTGCACATCTTTTCAATTGCTTCTTTAATTTTCTTAGAGCCTTGTCTTTTATAACCTCAGTTGGATAACGTAGAGTTTGCTTGAGAAAAGATGTTAGAGAAGATAGAGATTTTAGCTATTTTTACTATTTATTATTTTGTAGAATAGTGATTCACACTCTTTTTTTGTGCATTTAAACCATAACCATAACAAAAGGTCTTATTTGAATAAATTTGAAAATGTCATATCTTACATTGAACCAAATTAAAGTTGATATCTTTAATTAAAAATCATACAAATGTTAGATCTTTAATTGAGCATTTAGCCAAACAAATCAAAACAAAACCAAGTGATAAAAAAATAAAAAATAATAAAAAACTAAGCCATTGACAAAAAGACTATAATCATAAGAGAAAACCAAGGGAAAGTGGAAAGAAGTTATGAAGACAGGAAGAAGGTAGTTTTGATTGGTGACTTTGCTAGGAGTAAGTTGTTGGAATAAGATTTACTTGTGAATAAAGAATCCCATGTCACAAAAAAATGAGATTGAGAAGTCTTATATATATATATATATATATGAAGGACCCAAAGATGCAAAAACCCCATAGTTTAAGCTTTTAGGCTCAAGTGATATCTAACATGTATGTATAAGCTCTCAATGTTCTCCCATAGGCTCCAAGTGTGATAAATCTTCTAACATAAGTCTCAAATTCTTGCTCATTTTTCTAGAAACAAGTTTAGTTTAAATTCCAAGGCCACCATTGGAGTTGAGTTTCAGATTCAAACTCATGTTATTAAACACAAGAGTGTTAAGGCACATATTTGGGACATTACTGGTTAAGAATGGTACTTTCTTTTGACTTGCATTATTAGTGCTATACTTTTTACCCTTTCATGCAAAAAGATTTATTTTTTCTTTTTTTTTGTGTTAAAACTTTTTGGATTTTGCATTCATGTGCATATATTTTTTCCTTGTTCTTTTATAGATTTGAAAAAGATTTGTAGTTTGTAGACAGAATTATGAGCTGGCAAAACAACTGTCTAAAATAAAAACCTAATATTAGAATTTGAAATTGATCGTTGTTATATTTTGTTTAACAAGATTTATTGGAGACCGACAAAACATGGTTTAGTTAACATGATTGTGTTCGGATGTCTACATAGTTGGGTGGTGAAAGGTTTTCAATTTCAATCAAAATTGGATGTTCAAGGGATGAATTGTATAGTTACTATTGATCTTATATATTGCTTTTAACTTAATGATGAGAATGATAAGAATTTACATGGTGCTCGATGACAATTTGAACCTCAGTTGAATCTTAATACGTTGCTAGTTTCATCTTGAATTTGAGCTGTGTAGTAGCAATGTTTTTAGATATTTACCTCACTAAATAAGTGGCGATCAACTCTTTGGGTTTGGGTAGCTTTTAATCATTCAATCGGTTGGTAATGATTTTGATACAGTTTTACCTACTGGTCTCATCCATGGCACTTGTTATTAGGATATGAGAATTTGTTTGCCTTGTCTTATCCTGGTTGGATATTTAGCCATCTAGGTTGACTAATACTATTTACGTATCTTAGTAACACTTAAAATTCTGCTTTAGCACTGGTTAGTGATCTTGTTTATTCTCTTATGTTGCATTGAACAGATACAGAACTATTGCAAGTGCATACTACAGGTGTGCTATTGGGGCAATGCTGGTTCACGATATAACGAAACGCTAGACCTTCAATCACATTCCACGTTGGCTAGAAGAGTTTCGTGGCCATGCTGACAAGAACATTGTTTTTATTTTGATTAGGAATAAAAGTGACCTTGAAAACTAGCAGGCAGTTTCAATGTAGGATGTAAAGAATTCGCTCAAAAGTACTATTTTTCTTGGAAACCTAAGCTCTTGAGGTGACTAATGTGGAGACTACCTTCTTAACTATTCTTACGGAGATCTTCAATATTGTGAACAAAAAGAACCTAGTTGTTGGTGATAATCAAAGGAATGGCAACCCTACATCACTACCAGGCAAGAAGATCGTCATTTCAGGTCCAACGTAAGAAATTCCAACAAAGAGCAACATGTGCTGTAGATGATGATTGAATTGGATTTGACTCCTGATGTCAGTTTACTTCTTTTACATTATTAATAGCAAATTTTGAAGGTGTAATATATTGGTTTGTATATTTACATTGCATTAGTTTAGTTTTCAAAGGCAGCTAGTTAATTGCATGTTTTGAGATGGAGAATAGAAAACCAAAATTCGAAGCTGAGTTGCAGATTACTTCATTGTTGTTCCTTGAAGTTATATATTTTATCAACTGATCCTGGTTAAAGTTACTTTGTCTATTTATCCTATTGTTTTTTGCATAAATTATTTGCATGAATAATTGAAAGCCAACCTCAGTGGAAATGCAAAGCCAGAAGGCAGGTCTATGATTTGTGAACAAAAATGAATTTTTTATTTAACCATTCTATATTAATCAATGGACAGGATTAGAAATAGGAAATAAGTAAGCAAAATTTGTTCCTGATATGCTTATTTTTTACTAATTGGTATGAAATGTTTTTTTTTATTTTATTGGGTACAAAGATTAGAAATATATAAATTATTTTTAAAAAAATAAAGTAAGAATTTTAAAGGTGGTTTTAAGTGTCAATATACCTCACTCAATAAATATAAAAAATTTAAACAAAATGTGACTTTTACTGGCACTTTAAAATACCTTTAAAAATTATTTACTTATATCGACATTTTAAAGTATCGAGAAAAGTCATGCTAGCAAACACGTGTAATTTTGGCAACGATAGCTTGACCGTCAAAAAGTTTTCATTGGCATTCACCTAGCTTGTGGTCAACCAACAGTCAAAAATCTACCAATAATAGTAATATTGACATTTTTTTTTATCTTTTATTGATACTTATAAATGTTGGTCAAAATGATTTTTTTTATTGCATGTAATCCTTGTATATAATTTTCATCTCTAAAATTTTAAATTAAAATTTAAAATAATAGCAACTAAATAACCTTAAATATACAACTGCTAATTGCATTTGCATTCAAATTTTTCAACATGAAATAGATAAGCATAAGAAAATAAAATTAGAAAGTGATAAAAAAAATGTGATCATTATCTTAATAAGCTTAATTAGTTGATAATTTCGGTAGGAAAATTATGGTTATCAAAGTTTGAATATTAGGGATTTGGATTATGAGTTAGGGTTAATGAGTGAGGATTTTAAGGAAAAAGGGTCTCAAAATAAAGATGAGAGATATTAAAGCTCCAAATGCAAGTGAAGGGAAAGGGCTCTCTAGTTGATTGAGAGAGAAAATAAAAAGTTTCATAATTTTTTCTTTAATTTTGATTTTGAAGAAAAAAGGAATAGAGGCTAGGCATGCAAGACTTTAAGCGAACTGGGGGAAAAAGGAAAGAAAAAGTAGGAGATTCTATATACATCACAAAAATTACTCTTCAAACCTCAATATTTTTCTTTCAAAAATACCCAAATATGAAATAACATATATATCCTTTAATAGATTACATTTTTACCCCTTTACACCCATTTACATTTTATTTCTCTTTTTTTTTCCCTTTTTCTTTATTATTTTCTTATTTCTTCTTCCTTTTTTCTTGAAATTAAAACCTTAAAATTTTGAAACAAACCATAAAATTTTAAAACAATTATTAAATCTTGTAAAAATTGATAACTAAATGGGAAACAAAATTGAAAGAGATGATACTCAGCTCGATGAGGTAATTCATTTAATACCTTTTTTGAACTACAAATTTGAAGTTTATGTAAATGGATATCTAAAATGAATATTGCATTATCGAAAATGCATATTCAGTGCATTTCTTATGTTACCAAAAATGCATATCCAATTATGCAACATGATTTTCGAATATGTATTTTCGAAAATCATATTATGTTATCGGATATGTATTTTTGGTAATGCATTCATTCTAGATATGCATATCCGAAAATCATAATACATTATCAGATATGCATATTTGGTAATGAAATATTGATTCTAGATATGCATATCTAGTTATGCAATATTTATTTCGGATATCCATTTCTGGTAACATAAAAAATCATCTTTGATATGCATATCTAATATTGTAAAATTGGTTCCTATTTTCACTTTCTAATGGTATTATTATAATTTTTTAACATTTTTTAATATCCAAATTAATTTGAAAACTACATTGATAGTGTGAATTAATCACCAAAAAATTTAGATCCCAAATATGATTGCATATATTCATTTACTATGAAAGAGTTAAGATTATGTTTTTGGGGTAATTTGTTATCAAAGGCATAAAATATTAGTTTGTATAGATGTAATATGTTAAATATGTTGTGCAGGTATTTTGTAATAAAGAAATTTTGATTTCATGGGCTAGGTAGGTTGGAAATGATAATGGTTTTCTAACCATGATTAAAAACTTTGAATTAAGAGGCCTAATGAGGAAACCTATAATAAGATTAGCATGTGAACGAAATGAAAAATTAAGCAGTAAAAGAATAAGGGCAATGTAAAAGAAATGCAATATAAAAGAATGAGAATGAAAAAGTATGATTGCCCATTTGAGTTATTTGGGAATAAGTTGTTAATGGATGATCAATAAGATGTAAAATAGTTTATGGGTTTCACAATCATCTACCACCAAAATAATTAGAGCAACATTTAATTACAGGTTAATTATCTAAATAAGAAAAGAAAATAATGGCTGTTATGTTAAGCAATATGGCTAGACCTAGGAACATATTATTGACTATAAAACAACAAGATGAAAAGAATGTCAACACTATAAAGATAATATACAATGAATGTCAAAGATACAAAAATGTTGAGAAAGTAGGTAGATCACAAATGCAGTAACTCTTAAAAAAGTTAACTAATTCTAAATACCTAAAGTAGTATATAAGACAAACGAGTCAAGTGACTATGTAAAAGAGTTGTTTTGGTCTTATCCTATTGGTATAGATTAGTTGCAAACTTTTCCAAGTATCCTAATTATAGATTGTGCCTATAAAATAAAAAAATACGTTTTTCTTTACTTGAAATTATTGATGTGACTTCCACTGAGATAATATTTTCTATTACATTTATGTATATGAAGGCTAAGCATTCTAAAAACTACAATTGGGTAGTGGATAAGTTAAAAAAATTGATGCCTCATGGTATATTTTCTGTTATCATTTTTATTGATAAATATTAGGCATTGATGAATACAATAGAGGCTATGTTTCGAGCACAATAAATCTTCTATACATATTGCATATCTCAAAAAATGTACTTGAAAATTATAATAAGTTTTTTAAGCGAAAGGAGAAATGGGAAGCATTCATGTTAGGTTAAAGTGTCCTTATGTTTTCTTCCATCGATGATAAGTAAAAAAGCATCTAAGTTCACTAAAAATTGATTACCAGACTTATCCGAGTATAATCAAATATGTGAAAAAGAAGTGGTTGACAAAGTATAAGAACAAATTTATTGCTGATTAGATAAATAAAGTAATGCACTTTGGTAATGTTACAATAAATAGATATAATTTATGTTACATTTTTAAGATTATTTATGGTTTAAGATTTAAAAAGAAAAAAACCATCAATATACCTTTATTAATTCATTTAAGGCCAAAAATACACATACAAAATTAAAGAGGCACTTTAGATCATCTCAATGGATTTTAAATCAGTAAAAAAGATAATCAACACCCTTATTGAGCTCCAACATACAAAGATCAAGGTTTTATTTAAGCGAAGTATTACAATTATCGAGCATAATTGTAAGCTTTCATTGTTTAAAGAGTTGCAAGATTTTGTATCTAAGAATGCATTCAATATGATATTGATGAAGGCCAAGCAAGCTAATCATATTGGGAGTGACAAGAATGCTTGTGGTTATGAGATCACAACCACACATGGATTATTTTGTGCTCATAAAATTATAAAGCATATAAGGGTGAGAAATCTAATTTCTTTATCTAAAGTGCATCCTTATTGGAATAAGTTGGATTTAATGAAGAGCCATGTTAATGATGTCTCTGAAAAGTTTATCATTTTGTCAGAGGTTGACCAAATCATAAAATGCTTCAACGAATGTGATGAGTTTGGTAAATTAGTCATGAAAAAAAAGTTATGAGAACTTGACAATCTATCAACAACTTTCTTGATTCTATCACTACATATGACCAAGATAAAAAGTTGCAGGGCTATAAAAGCAAATATATCTACACGGTGTGACCTGTCACATTACAGATTGTGCTATCTGCTTAAAATAGTACATCACTACCAACCACTATAAACTCAATGAAAATGATGACAAAGATCACTAAACTTCTTGTTCAATGTCCCTATGGTAAACAAAAAATGTTACATTTAGATAATTTATTAAGAAAGTTACATCCATATATACAAAGCATTGTTAATGTTGAAGCAAATGGATATAATGATTTTCGTTCTATTGCTAGCTGGATTTGGGATTAAAGGTTGGGTACATGTGCAATAAGATTTATTTGATGAGCTTAATCTATATTAAGGTAAATATATGACTTAGTATGAATCCATGAAGAGAATTGAGAAATTGTTAGAAACATTATTGTGTTTCAACACTTCTACCTCATACAATAAGTGGATGACCTTACTTGATATAGATTATTTGATTGCTTCATGATATAATATCGTGCTAGTCCATATCTGTTTGAGACAATACTTGACATATCTCCCTATTAGATTAGTATCACCTACACCATTGAAGCACAGAGTCATTACGATTGCATTTATTAATATTGTCATATTGTGCAACTATTGAAAATTAAAGTTATTACTTACCATTTATATTATTGATAATGACATTGTACTTATCATTTTTATTTTGATCAAGTGTAAATGAAGTCATTCTCACCAATACCTCCAGTTGTACATAATTGGTGTGTGATTTGTTATAATTGTACTCGAGAATGAAATATTACATATATACCTCGCATAGAGGACTTCAAGTTATTGTTTAGTACAAATTTTGATATGACCACTCAAGAAACAATATACATTGATTAATTATTTACAATACCTATTTACCATATTAAAGTATATGCTAATAATTTACAAATCTATTGAACATGTTATCTAATAGGATGTATTATTTTGAATAGGTTATCTAATAGATGTTTTATAAATACAATACAATCTAATGGATTTTTTATAAACATACTTTATTAAATAAAAATAGTAAAGTTACAAAATCACTACCCTACTCCATAATGTCAATATCTTACTCCTTTTCTATTGACATTTTAAATCAAATATATACACATTATGGACAAGTGGGCTCCACAGTCATCATTGCAATCAGTGGGGAGATTTTTTACGAAGCCAATATTATTATCAATGTAGTAAGGTGAAAGCTCATGGGCAAAATTGATGATGTTATCATAATTGGAGATAAGGATGGAGCATACATGGGCAGCTTAAGCGATACATGTATCGATTATGCGATTGAGGATAGAGATGGCATAAAAGGCCTAAGTGATGTACGTGTTAATGGGATTAAGGACGAAGCAGGCACAAGCAGCCTGAATGATGTATGTGTCGATGTTGATGTCTAGATTAAACAAGCAAAGGTGGTCTGAACACCTAAAATGATGGTGTAGGGATCAATGTCTGATGTGATACTATCGATTTAGACTGACTACTACTAGCTGCTATAATTGATGACACAAACAATATAGCATGTGTTTTAATAACTGTGTATCTCTATAAATCAACACTCTATTATAATCTACCAAACAAAACATGCTTAAGAATAAAACAAAGCGATCAAGCTCCACTATAAAATATTAATAAGGTAATCAATATTGATAATATATAATTAAAATTAACAAAATAATCAATAATTATAAACTCATAAAGTTTGACATATAGTATCACTGATAGGTGCCCTATTAACCGACTAAGACTGAAATTCAAATCTATATTTTAAATTTTGAATTTGATGATGTGAAATTAATACAAATTAAGCATCATAATCCAATGAATACTCGCCCAATCTTTGACATATTTGGCTTTGGTGCTTAACTGGCAAAACATGCATAATCATCTCTTCTAATAAAGTTATATGAAACATCGTACGTGTTGGAAAATAAACCTTGCTTAGCTTGAAAGAAGGCCAAAAGGGTCAAATGAATGGTCTATATAAATCGAAATCATCATAGAACCCTTTACAAATAATATGGCTTTATAATGGCTCTGTACTTGTACATCCCGTAAAAATATAATGTCATACAATAGATGTTCCTCTCATCAATAAATGTATAGTTCCTAGTACACATTAGATACCACCAACATATATAATTGCTCTCAAAAGGCTTGTAACATATTAACATAAGAGCGTTCCATCGTTGAGCATTGAGTTGATTATTTATGTATATCAATATGCTTACTAGATTTTATATTATAGTATACTGTGATTGATCATAAATATATACTTATAAAAGTGTTAGATAATCAATAATCTGATGTACGTTTGCCTTGCTTGCAATGCCAAACTACCTATAAAAATATGTTAGGTAAGCTATCCCCTAAACACATCAACCAATTGCATTAAAGTTGCTCAATAGGGTTAAATATGCTACCAATACTTTTGTCACACTCTTATCAATAAATAACATACACCCTAGCAAATAAAGTAAAAAAGCTATGATGCATACTTTATTGCTTAATTATTTAATGTATCTATTATATTTTAAAAGTATCATGTAGCCATTACAACCTCCAGTAAGTCCACAAGCCCTATTAGTGTTTATTACTACCTTAAACATAAGAAACCTAAGTAACTTGTTGTCTCAAGTTGACACCTTTTAGTAAAAGCCAACACTATTGTATTATACATTAAATGATAAGTGCAGTCAATAAGTGAATCCAACATCAACTTAATTGCATTGGCTTGGATACATCTATGTTTATCATTTAGATGCCATTACTGTAATTTAGGTTTATGATTAATCTATTTTGATGGGTCTCACTCCTATAACAAAAACAATAATAATAAGATTTACATCAACAATATCAACAAAATAAGAAATATCAACAACAATAATAATCAACTAATTTACTTTAAAAACATAAACTAACATTGTCGTTTTATATGATTCAAATGCTTACCTGACCATTCCATATTTGCAATGCAACATAAGATCCAAACTCTTAAGGATAGATGTATCGATCAGATCTAGACTTGATAATTTTAAACATAACACAATGACACGATATGAAAATAATAGAAAAAAATTATCTATGGGTTTAGTATAATCGCATTTTATGTCTTAATCGCGTTGACATGATTAAGACATGACATTATTAATATCGTGCTCGTGTCAAATAATAATGACATGCTTTAAAATCATCAACAATATTAACATACAAAATATCAACAACAATAATAATCAACTAATTCACTTTAAAAACATAAACTAACACTATCATTTTATATGATTCAAATGCTTACCTGGTCATTCCATATTTGCAATGCAACATAAAATTCAAAACTCTTAAGGATAGATGTATCGATTAGACCTAGACTTGGTAATTTTAAACACAACACAATGACACAATATGAAAACAATAGGAAAAAAATTGTATGTGGGTTTAATATAATCGTGTTTTATGTCTTAATCTTGTCGATACAATCAATTAAGACATGATATTATTAATGCCATGTTCGTGTTAAATAGTAATGACATGCTTACGACATAATACTATTCATACAAGAATATATAACATACAAAATATAAATTTTATTTTAATTTATTTTTTAAATAAATTAATAATCATATTTATCGTATCATTTCAATGTTTAAATATATTATAAATATTTAATTTTTAAAAATACTAATTTAAATAATTCTTGTTTTGTTTAAATAAATGGGTTAATTGTGTCTAATCATGTTATTCGTGTTTAATCGTATTAATCATACCATGTTGTGTCGTGTTACTTGGGTTGTGTTAAATAAATTAATTTTAAACATATTAGTCATGTCCTGTCATGTGTAACATGTATAAAAAATGTATCGTGTTCATATATGGGTTATTCATGTCATTTAAGTATTCATGTCATGTTTGTATCAAGATTATTCATGTCGTGCCTGACACAAAACATGACACAATGACACAAATTGTAGGGTTTAATCGAACCTCTAAGAAAAAGTTGAGAAACATGCTCTACACTATCATCTCCATACCATGATGATGCTTATGGGTGGCAAGTTCCTTGTTATTAGTGGAAGGCTTAGACTGTGGAATATCATTTCTTGCACAGTCCTCAACCAACTCACTATCTTTTTGGACTCAGCATCTCCTTTTAGAGGAAGCCGAATGCCTCCGACTTGGACCAGGATCTATTGTAGTACGTTAATCACCTCCACTTCTCATATGAACACCTCCACCTCTCATTTAAGCCATATTTATTTTGACATAGTGCAAAAACCAATATACGGCATTAATTTCAATTTTGATCTTACGAAAATGAATTTTCATAAGTTTTGAAAAACTTACAGAGATTCAAATATGTAAGTTAAAATCTAAAAGCCTTTTAAAGCTTAAAAAATCCATTTCTGTAAACTTATGAAAATCTAAAAAGCTTGCAAAAATGGATTTTCATAACCTTTAAAAGGCTTATGAAAATTCATTTTTGAAATGCCTTAGAAGATGTAATACACAATTTTACCAAAAAAATTCTTAACCTTAGGTTATAAACCCTAAAAAATCTACCAAATATACAATAATTACTAAATCTTGCTTGGAATGAATCAAATAGTAAAAAATTTATGATTTAAGGGTAGGTTTGATGGTTTTAGGTTAAATTTGGATTGAGTTTAGAGGTAAATTTTGAAAGAATGAAGAAAAAAGAAGAAAGGATTGGTGTAAAAGTTATGAATGGAAATGTAAAATGTTGGGGTAAGGTATAATGAGTAAAACTATTAATTTGTATTTTAAATTTTTGGTGATTTTAGCAATGAGGTGTAAAAAGAATTTTTAAGGGTGTATTAAGAATTTCTCAAGAAAGATAACATAAAGAAAGGAAGTGGCAGCCTTTGCAAATTAAGATCAAAATAGTAAAATCAAGTTTTTTTTATTAATTTTAGAATTTAAGTTTTTTTTTATGATAATTTTTTTATTTCACCAAAGTATAATAATTTTTCATAAGCTCTAAAAGGCTTATGCAAATTCATTTTCAAAATGCCTTAGAAAATCACAGACATCCATTTTTGTAATACTCAATTTTACCAAAAAAAAATCTCAACCTTAGATTATAAATCTTAAAAATATGCCAAATAAATATACAATAACTGCTAAATCTTACCTAGAATGAATAGAATAGGAAAAAACTTGTGATTTACAAGTGGGTTTGATGGTTTTAGGTTAAATTTGGATTGAGTTTAGAGGAAAATTTTGAGAGAATGAAGAAGAAAGAAGAAAGGATTGGTGTCAAGGGTATGAACGAAAATGTGAAATGTTGGAATGAGGTATAATAAGTAAAACTATTAATTTATATTTTAAATTTTTGGTGATTTTAGCAGTAAGTGTAAAGAGAATTTTTAGGGGTGTATTGAGAATTTCTCGTGAAAGATAAAGTAGAGAAAGGAAATGGCATCCTTTGCAAATTAAGATCAAAATAGTAAAATCAAGTTCTTTTTATTAATTTTAGAATTTAAGATTTTTTTCCAATAATAATTTTTAATTGTACCAAAATATAAAATTTTTCATAAGCTTTAAAAGGCTTATGGAAATTCATTTTCAAAATGCCCTAAAAAATCACATAAATCCATTTTCTTAATACACAATTTTACCAAAAAAATTCTCAACCTTAGATTATAAACCCTAAAAATCTACTAAATAAATGTACAATAACTACTAAATCTTACCTAAAATGAATCGACCAGGAAAAAACTTATGATTTAGGGGTGGGTTTAATGATTTTGGGTTAAATTTGGATTGAGTTTGGATTGAAATTTTGTGAAAATGAAGAGAGAAGAAATGATCGGTGTAAAAGGTATGAATGAAAATGTGAAATATTGAGATGAGGTATAATGAATAAAACTATTAATTTGTATTTTTAATTTATGATGATTTTAGCGATGTGGTGTAAAGTGAATTTTTAAAGGCGTACTGAGATTTCTCGAGAAAAATAAAGTAGAGAAATGAAGTGGCATCCTTTGCAAATTAAGATCAAAAGAGTAAAAATAAATTATTTTTATTAATTTTAGAATTTAAGATTTTTTTCAATAAAAATTTTTTATTGTACCAATGGATAAAAATTTTTTGTAAGCTTTAAAAAGCTTATGGAAATTCATTTTCGAAATGTCTTAGAAAATCACAAAAATCTATTTTCATAATACAAAATTTTATCCAAAAAAATTCTCAACCTTAGATTACAAACCCTAAAAATCTATCAAATAAATATACAATAACTAATAAATCTTACCTAGAATGAATTGAATAGGAAAATACTTAGGATTTATGGGTGGGTTTGATGGTTTTGGGTTAAATTTGGATTGAATTTAGAGAGAAAATTTGAGAGAATGAAGAAAAGAGAAGATAGTGAAATGTTAGGATGGGGTACAATGAGAAAAAGATTAATTTATACTTTAAATTTTTGGTGTTTCTAGCCATGAGGTGTGAAGAGAATTTTTAAAGGTGTATTAAGAATTTCTCTAGAAAACTGAAATAAAGAAAGGAAATGGGTCCTTTGCAAATTAAGATCAAAATAGTAAAACCAAGTTTTTTTATTAATTTTAGAATTTAAGATTTTTTTTCGATAATAATTTTTTATTGCATCAAAGTATATAAAAATTTTATTGTACTCCTCTTTTAAATTCCCCCAAGTAAAAGTACTCTTTTAGGAGGCATTTGGTTCGTGAAATATTGGATTACAATGGAAAGTGTGATCCCCAAGAAAGTGTAATACCCGAAATTTTTTTTCATTTTCAGGACATCCCATGTTCAGATTCACTCATTTGATTAGGAGAAATTCACATATATTAATTCTTGAATAATTATTATAATCTCCTTAACATATATAATGTCAACTTTTTATTAGTTTTTATTAATAATAAATACCCAAATGACAAATGCTACCTTTAATAGCAAAAGAAGATAAATATTTTATTTTATTGCTATTTTTATTTATAAAATATCATCAATAAAAAAATATTATAGATTATTTAAGGTATTTCTTATTGGAAAACACCTTAAATAATCCCTTTAATTTTTTTAAAAGGGATTATTTAATATGTTTTTGGTCCAAAAGTGCCTTAAATAAATGTTATTTAAAAAATATGATAAGATTATTTAAGACGTTTTTTGTCAAAATACCTTAAATAATACTTTTTAATTTTTTGAAGGATATTATTTAAGACGTTTTTTTTATCAAAAACAGCTTAAATAATACCATTCAAATTGAAGTGTATTATTTAAAATGAAGGGTATTATTTAAAATGATCTCTAATATTTTTTAAAGAAAATTATTTAAGGTGTTTTTGGTAAAAAAAAAAGCCTTAAATAATAACCTTCACTTTTTTTGATCGTATTATTTAAGGGATTTTTTACTAAAAATGCCTTGAATAATCATTTTTATTACTTATAAGATTTAAGAGATAAAATATAAAATAAATAGAGTAGCTTAGTCGGTTAGAATATATGATTGTTAACCATAAGATTATAGATTCAATATTTTGGACCATATTATTTAAGGCATTTTTTACTAAAAATGCCTTAAATAATCTTTTTTATTATTTATAAGATTTCACAGATACAATATAAAAAAATTGGAGTAACTTAGTTGATTAGAGCATATCATTATTAATTATAAAGTTGTAGATTTGATCCTTCCTTTTAGCATTTATTTTTTAGGATTGCTTTTTTTTTTATTATTTAAGGCATTTTTGGCCAAAAAAATGCTTTAAATAATGCTGATCAATTTTTTTAGGAAATTATTTAAGGTCTTTTTGGCTAGAAAACATCTTAAATAATCTCATTTCATTTTTTTTAGGATTATTTCAGGTATTTTCTAGCCAAAAGCATTTTAAATAATCTTAAAAAAATTGAAAGGATTATTTAAGGCATTTTTCATGCCAAACGTCATTAATTGCAATATAAAAAGAAATTAGCAGCAAAAATCTACAACTAATTTATAATCACTTCTAGACATACCTTTTAAAATAGTAACAGTTATTTCATAATTTTTTATTTAGATCAAATTTGAAAATAACATAATTTTTTTCCCTAAAATCCTAAAATACCACAAATAGAGGTGGGTTTTTTATTCCAAGACTTTGGACACTATTAGAAATCTATCACTTTCCCTCGAATCATATTATTTTGAACCAAACATTAAAATTAAATACCAAATAGTAAAATTTTGAAAAAAAAATACATGGATTCTCTCGAATCAAACGTCATCTTAATGTTTTTTGTTGAAATTCTCACGAGAAATAGGATTCTTTTAACTTTTATATCATTTCAAAGTAAAATTTAGAAAACTTAAAAAAAAGTAAATTTTGTAAAATAAAACTAAAATATATAATTTTAAAAATTTTATATTACCAACTTTTTAACAAAATTTGTCATTAAAAAAATGAACACTAAATTAGAACCTAAAAAACTGATGAGAGAGTTAGTTATAGGTAATACTAAAGGCAGTCAATTATACAGTCATTTAAGAGCACTTACTTGTTTAAAAAGCCATGTTATACCATTTTTAAATTTGAAACCAACTACCAGATGGCCATGGAATTGTTAATGCTAGTCCATTCATTTGTCTTTTAATAAGATATCCCCAATTCTTTTCTCACTCTTTCTTTTAGCAATTCTTTAGCCTTTACCATTTTGAATTTGCTCCTCATGGATCATGGTGCTAGAGTTTTCCATTTCTCCACTATCTTGTAAAAGTGTAATCATCTTCACTTCCTATCTTTCATTAGTGAAACTAGCATTAAAGATTACAGATTGCAACCAATTTGGTCTGAAGCTCAAATACCATCTCAGAGAGGCTTCAATTTCTCCATTAGGTTCTTAAAAATTATTCTCTCCACATCTTTTTCACGCTTAAGCTCACCATCCTCAACTTCTCTACAAACCTTTGCTTCATCCAAATCTCATCAAAGAAAATGGTATGTTTCTAAGCTTCAAGGTTATTTTTAAAACAATATATTTTTGGGTATTCTCTTTGTATAACATTGTTTTATTACAGTATCTAATTAAGACCTAAAAATTGTATGTGCTCTATAATCGTGTTAATTGTAAAAGTGGATTACCTCAATTAAAACCATCAATTCTAGCTCAATTTTTCATCACAAATGTTTACCTCATCTTGCCTCAAGAAAAATCTACAAAAAAAAAAAAAGTTAAAGCTCCAAAAACTAATGGATTGCAAAAGCCTTCAGGAAAGTTACAAGAAAAGCATTAACTTATATTTGTTAGGAAAGTGAGGTCCAGCCCCATGTAATTGGGTTTGGACTAATCAAAGGCCATAGGCCTTGGTCTTTCTTTTTACGAAAAGCCCAACTACTTAATAAAAAAAAAGTGGGATTGTTTTAAAGAAAAAAAAAAAAGGTAGTGCCACAAACCAAGAAAAGAAAAGGGAAAAGAAAGCCAAAAAAATAAAAAGAAATGGAAAAGGAAGAGTTGGTTGAACGAAAGTCGATCAATGGTCCGATTAAGCTAAAATTTTATCAACAAGTTTATGATTCAAAGTTTTACATTATGAACGATAAAGATCGAGTTTGAAGCTCTCTAGGAACAAATCTATAGTGTATTTGTTGAGTCACCTATTTAGTAAGATTTCTCTAATTGTCTCTCTAATTATTGATTGCCTCTAGTTTTAGCTAGAAAAAAATTTTGTATATTCATTATTTGATGGTGAAGATTTTTTATGGTGGTTCGTGATTTTTTTTTTCTATATTGAAGGGTTTTTCACGTAAATCTTAGTGTGCTTTGTTTTCCTACATTGTTGATTGTTGATTATTATCTATTACTATGGGTTTATTGTAATATATTACTTTTGTGTTATTGTATTTATTCTTCAAGCCCAATAACTAGTATTAGAACCAAAAGTCATGGGTTTGAGTCCCAATAGTATTACTGGGGGGAGTTTGTTGATAAATCGAAAGTTGGTTACGTCCATCAACTCCATATGCTCGAATATCGATATTAAAAATTTCAACTTGGATGCAATGAATATATGACAATATACAAAAGCAGAACATCTAAGTGGATGATGTATTAAGTCAACCTAGAGTGTAAACTTAATGGAGTTTGTTGGGATTGTTAGGGAGATAAACTATACTTAGAGCTCATAAGAGCACACTATAAAACTCATACATACATATTGAACGTCACTTAAGTCCAAAAATTTTGAGATCAAGTGACATCTAACATATATGTATTAACTTTCTAATGTGTTTTCATAGGTTCTAAATATGGTTTATCTTTTCAGCAATATTGCATTGTAACTAATTTTGCCCAAAAAAAAATTTCTAAATAAGCATGAATATTTCCTTTTCCATTTCGTTAAAGCTTCCAAAAACGGCTTTGTCTTTACTTTTTAACTTTACCTTCTATTATTTTTTAATTATTTTATAGATAAATGAAGTATGGAGTTAAGTGAGAGAAACTTATTGTTATCAGTTGTTGGTTTTAAGCTAAAAAATGAATATAACATGACTTTCCAAATGAGCGGGTGTTGTAGCGCCCTTGATAAGCATCTGCCGCTAGCATCGCTTTGGTTATAAGCTGTCAGTTGAACGTATAAAGTAGTACCAACTATAAAAAAAGGCAGATCGTTAAAGCACCTGTCCCTCTGTGAGTGTGTCAGAAATCTAATGAAATTGGTTGTCGTAGATTGATTGGCAAATGAAAATAATATTCATTTGCTTTGCCTTGTTTCTTGAATTATTAAATTAATAAATTATTTTGTTGGATTTTTTTGATTTGATAAAAAATGGATGGTAAAATTAATTTTAATGAAATTAAAAAAATAATAATGATAAAATTAATTATTAAAATGAAAATTTTGAATATTTTAATAATAAGATTGAAATTTATAATAAAATGTGTTGAAATCCAAATGTAATGATTACGGTAAAATAAAAAATGTAAAGAGATGAAAAATAATTATTAAAGATTAAAGATGTTAAATTAAATTTTATATATAATAAAAATTTTAAATCATTTGATATTTATGAAATTAATATGAAATAGTTTTTAAATATTATTTTATTTTTAAATACTCATAGTAATATTTTATAATAATAAATTATATTTTTTTCTTTAAACATATCAAATCTGCTAATAATAAATTTTAAATGCAACATATAAAAACAAAATTTTTAATTATAAATATATATATATAACAAAATAAATATATTAAATATCAAATATACAAATCCAGCATATATAAACCTTACTTTTGACTTTGTTAGGGTTTATATCACATGTCACCCTTTTTTATTTAATTTTTATTGATTTTTTTTTGTTTTCAAGGAAAACAGAACCTTACATCAAGGTGAGGAGAGAAGGTTGAGATCGAACCCAACTTTGTATCTTCCTAAAAATTTTTTAATCACTAAATCAAAAAGTTGAATACATTTTTCTTTTATTCTTTCAATTGATCTCTTTCATTATTACCGTTCTCCCAAACAGTTTCTTCTTTCTTTAAAAATCATCTGTCTCTAACCTTTTCATCGTCCCTCTAAAACATACAAAGATTGAGTTTAAAAAAAATGATCTAAGGGATCAGGCCACAATTGAAAGGTGAAGAGGAAGTCTGGAAATAAAAGAGAGTAATGGGGTGAAATTTGAAAATAGGGAGAAAAGGAGAGAAGGAACAATGCAACCTGTCCAGAATAATAGGCCATACCAATTTAAAATTTTAAACTTAAATCAAATCAAATAAAAAATTATCTACTTAAATCAAACCAAATACTATAATTTTCAATCAATTTTTTTTTCTTCACCCGTTGTTGGTAAAAGCACCACACTCTTTGAAAGAAAAAAAAGAATTTATGGAGTTAATTACTTTGAAAAGAAAGGGTAATTCATGGAAAAGAATGAAATGATGGAGCCAGTTGGGTCATATCTCACAAACAAAGTATTCTGAATGACTGCCTGGTAAAAGGTATATCTAATTAAGCAAAAAAACTTTCTATATGTCAAAGAGTGATTAGTTCTTTTTTTTATTTTTCTTCTCAAATTGATTTTTTTTAAGATTTAAGACTGTTTGAGATAGGTAATGCTAATAGATTTTATGGTTTTCCTCAAATCTTTCAACTTCTACAATAATTTAGCTTAACAGATTTCATACCTATGAAATTTTGGAAAATATGCAGTTTTATACGTGCATTTATTGATTAAAATAGGGTCTAAAACTTAGATGAAAATAAAGTCAGTGATTGGTTTGTTACTTAGTGATACTCAAAATGCATTTATGCTGTAGGCAGACTAAAGATATTTTATTAGCTAATGAAGTGATTGATTCTTAAAATGGGGAGAAGAGAATGAGGGTGTGGTTTTTAAAGTTGGATTTTAAGGAAGTTTGATTATGTCGAGTGGGATTTTCTGATTTATGTCATGAAGTCTAAGGGATTTGGTTATTGATGGAGGGGTTGGATTAAGGAATGAATTTCTTCTGTTCTAATTACTGTATTAGTCAGTGGTCCTCCACTCTTGAATTTTATATGCAAAAAGGGTTAAGACAAGGCAATCCCCTCCCACCTTTTTGTTCATATTGTCACTGAGACTTTGCTTTAGATGATTGTAAAAAGCAAATGGTCTGAATTCATTTCAAGGGATCTCTTGCTTTTTTTTTTTTTCCTGTTAGGTCTTGTTAGGTTTGGTGGGATATTAAGGGATTCTAATGGCCTGATTTTGGCTATATTTTTTCTGGCTCTTTAGGTGTGCAAGATTCGAATGCTGTTGAATTACTTTCTACTAAATATGCTTCTCTATTTTACATCATATTCATTTTTCTATTAACACCCGTATGGTAAGAATGTAGTTTTCCAAGTACTGTCAATCTTTGATGTAAAATGAAAGTGTAGCCATTATGACAGAATTGCTACCCTTATTTTAATTTGATCTCAATTCACTTCTTTTTTATTTTCTTCTTTTATTTATGTAGGTTACGCCCAAATCCTTAACTGATGCAAAGGGTAATATTCATTTCTTATGAAGGAAAAGTTCAGGTATGAAATTGCTTGAGTGACATGGTATCTATTTCATATATTCTTATGATAATGATTTGGTAAAACAAATGCACAAACAATTTCATTCTGTTTTTGTAAATTTTGTTAATAAATTTTCCAGTGATAAAAAATTAAATATTTTTTACCGTCTTTGATTGCAAATTTAAAAAATTGTTTGAATTCTAATGTAAACTCCTTATCACTATGTGATTTTTATAGCAAAGGATTTATTACAGTTTAATTCGAAAGACAAATTATAACAAAATGCAAATTATCACCTACTTTCATATTCTTTTGACATGTAACAATTTAAAAAAAAAAAAATGAAAGATATAATATGAAAATTTTTTGGTTGAAAAAGAAATGAATTACAATTGAATATTTTACAATTTAATTTTAATTATTACAATACTCGTGCGAGTATACACATATATATAATAAATTTAAATTCAACGGGCAATTTTGTAATTATATAAAATTTGTTGCCGGGGTTAAGTATCAGAAGGATTGCTTATTTTCTAAATTAATGAATTTGTGACGGCTTGGATGGAATTTACCCTCTTTTTTTTCAATATACTAACGTGAAGTTCTCACATATGTATGTGTTTTTTTTTTTTTTTTTTTCTTTGTACAATTGTCACAGAGAAGACAAAATACAAACTCAAAATTGAGTTAGAGTGCTATGGATTCAATGAAACTCCTGGCAAGGATTATCTGCATTATTTGCTTTATTAGCCAAATAGAACAAATCTTGTACTGATAATTATCATAAATTTAGGTTCTGCATTTACCACGTCTGACATGACAAAATTTGTACCCAGCATTCAAAGAAACTTACAGACCGATTAGGGGAGAGCAGGGAAGACATAAAAGCTGTTACAAACGTACATATAACAAATGCAGCATGGTTATAAATAGAATTGATGGCATGCTTAATTTTTATATTACGCTGCATGTTTTGACCCATAACAAGCAACAATATTTACCTAATGACACCAGTTATGAACTAACCTCGGAGACTGGGAGTTTTCTCAAGTTGACAAACATCACCAGAGGCTGCTTCCTTGAATGGATTTGATTGTCAAGACATGCATCCAAAAACTGCTTATTCATTCCTCAAGATAGCAGCTGTGGCAAATTCTTGTCATCAATTATCAAAACAGCTCCAGTTTATGCTTTTGATTGAGTCTCTGCAAAGATGGCTATGCAGCACTCAAGCACTTCTCCCAAGTCCCATATTTTGAGCTAAAGCTGCCTCCACCACTCTGTTGTGCATGCTCAGAAATAACAGCCCGGGCACAAACATCCCAAGTCCTTGCTATCTCACCAAGTGACATAGGCTGAGAAAGGGTTCGCAGTGATATACTAAATCTTGACTTTGCTTTCACTGAAAGGTCTTCATACTCCTTACTGCGAAACAGAATATGAGACAAAATTAATTTTCAAGCGAAAATATCAATATTAGACGTTTAGACTCAAACCAACTTGCTCTTAACCAGCATAACCCTAAGCCAAATGCTCATAACTACTAACAAATTCTACTAGAACACCAAAAAACCTAAAATTTAGTTTAAGTCATATATAATTAACAAGTACCATTGAAATCAAAGTTACTGCACTGACTAACCAGTCAAAATGACTCACTCAGCAATTAAATCAATTAACAGATTTAGGTAAAGACAACAAGAAACTGAAACTTAATGTGAAAGAAGTTAGTTGAAGGATTAAACTAATCACTCAAGAAAATAATATGAATATCATTATTAAACTTCTCGAATATCAATAATCAAAGATTCAAAATGACAATCTCCAAAATAATCAAAATACCAATATCTCAATAACTCACAAATCCAAGCCCACTCAAAATTAAAACATAGGTATTTATAACTAAATCCTAAACCCTTGTAGAAATATAATATACCAAATATAACCCATAAGCCCTAACACTAGGAAAATAAGTGAAAACATAATTAATAGTACAATAAAATAACCTAAATATATATAAAAGCTACAATTAAACCCATAAGCTATAATAAAGAAACAAAGTACTAAATAGTTTTAATCCTTCAACTAGCTTCTTTCCATCCTCCGTCAATATCAGGTCCATGACAATGGTTCAAACCTGAAAGATTATTGCTTCGCCCTTTTACTTTTGGAATTGTATTCAAATGAAAATTTTAAGATGGCAAAAAGTGATACAAAACCAAGACACATGATAATTTGCCAAAATGAAATCAAGCAGTTTGTAAACAGAATACCTATTTAAAGAAGAGTTAGGAGAGAAATGGGTGGGCCTGGAATACAAACGCAGTGTTTCCTCACCTGACTTCAACTGGAAACTTGTCTAATAGGATTGGTGAACAATTTGGATAATTTGTTGGGACTAGCAAATGCAAGGGCTGAATCGGTGACTGCATAGCAACAAAGCACGGATAATGCAGAGAAAAACATAATACTTCAGGTTATTTCTTTACAAGATCTGAAAGCTTACCATCTGTGCTGACATGTACTGTGATTTCAAGTTTGAATTGAGAGCCACAGCGCTGAAAGAGCACTTGACAATGGTGCCTTCACCCCCTTCAGCAGTTGCTGCTGCTGCACCTGGATCAACATCTTCATCACTGATCTCAACCACTGTGTCTATTAGTCGTCGGTTTATTTCCCTTATTTCTTCCAAAAGAGCATGATTAGCCTGCCATAGGTCCCATGTAATTTTGTAAATTTAATTACATAAAGCAAACTGCATGATACTATCTTTGACAATACCAAATTATAAATAAATATTTTCATGCCAGCATCAGATGGCCTCTATTTATTGCTATGCAGAAATCAGAATATGAAAAATCAAAATGATATGGTTCTCTTTGACACAAAGCCATGGAACATCATAAAGTCAAATGACAGTTAGAGAAAAATATATTGCCTACACTCCACCTAACAATATAACTGCAGATATTTAGTGGATGTTGGATAAAAACCAAAGCTCAATCACTTCAGATTTCATATAAAGCAAGGAAGTCAAATTGGTGGACCTTGCAATTTAACTGATAAGTTACAAGAGAAACTAATATTTTCATTCCATGCTCCCCTGACTGAATTCTGAAGCTTCTTCACTATGCTTGTAAGAATTCCAAGAAAGGAAGGATCCTACTGTTAAGGGGACACCTAGCCCGTAGTCAGTAATTTTGTCACTATCATTGAAACAAAATGGATGCAGGAGAAAACCTAAGAACCCTATGATTCCAAACATGAATTAATAATGATGCCTATACTGAAAGGTCCAAAAATTTTACTTCACCAATGTTTATGTTGCATTTTATCTATAACTATACCACATGCTTAAATGTACCTAAGTAAAGACAACAACGACTAATGCCAAATATTGGAGTTCATATGCACAATTTTATTTTGATACTAACTTTTGTTAAAGCCCTTATAAAAATCAGTACATTGTTTCCTTCCAGCTTCAATAAGCAATCTCCTTAAACTTCAACTATGTTCAATTTGAACAAACTCATTACTTTAAGGACATAATCAATGCTTTTGCTGCTCAAGTTCTGCATTTGCACTATTTCTTGAGTTACTCATACGAGTCAATAATGGTTTCCTCAAGATTTTATCTCTCAAGATTAGATACAGTTGTGACTCCCAAATGTAATGAAGGATAAGCAACACTACACATATCGAATAAAAGTTGTCTACATTGGCAGGTATGACATTATAAGAACTGCAAATGTAATGGAGCACACACCAGTCAACCAGCATGAAACTTATAAGTACTCAAGGAAAACAGTCTCAGGAAAACAAGAATATCTCCGATTAAACAATTGGTAACCAGTGAAATGAGCCACTAAGGTAAATAAATGATGGATGTGATTCAGAACTTTGCAAAAGAATCCTATGTCAGGAACGACAAAGTTCAACAACTGCTTTCATTCCAAATTGAGTGCTTGCATTTTTTTTTTTTTTTTGCCAATAGTGTTTGCTGTTGACTGCACAAAGTTGAACAAAATTCTTTAACATTAGTGAAATTAAAATTTTTAAGATTTTTACCACACCGGTGTTTAACGGCTTCAAATGCAACATTTTAAAACATCCCAAAATGGAAAGATGGACATTTAATTTGGCACAGAGGCGGTTCATAGTAATTCAGCCATATATCACCAAATGCTGGAACAGGCTTCTAACAAAACAGAGCTGACAGTTTAGAAAAATGTACCATGAGCAAAGAATAATACCTCAATTCTTGGCCTCTTAACATTAGATGTTGCAGTTGACTCCAAGTCACATGTCTCTGAACCAGTTAATTGTTTGAAACTATCATTTACACTGCCTGCAGATGATACAACATTTAGAGGCATGGCACTAGTGTAGCGCCTCATTTTCTTTGTCCCACTCATTCCATCTTGAGTGATGAAATTTCTTGCTTGCAGACGACACTTTGTCATGGCAACCAGATCCTCACCAACAGCAGCTCTAGACCCATTACCAGGAGCTGACCCTGCTATCCTGTCAGTCATGCTGACAACTGAGCCAATGTCACTTACAGATGCACTCAATGCTATAGGTGACATGGATTTAACCTGAAATATACCACATCAAAAATAAAATAAATAAAATATATTTTTATAAGGAGAAAGAACTTCTAAAGCTTTCTCACAAAGGAACAAAATTAAGCACAAAAGAGAGAAGTATAAAAAATTGGGCTTCACTAACTGCCTTCATTAAACGTTCAAGAGGCTGCTCTGTGATGTTTGACTTGCTAGAAACTGTTGTCAAAGCATTAGCATGATTACCATCTGCACCAGTGAACTCTGCTAGCAGAGGGGAGGCTGATATCCCAGGAGTGCCAATTGCAAGCGACTGGGAGCCTGCTTGAACACCAGTTCCTTGCTGATGTCCAACATTTGCAGCATTTGAGAGAGTGAAAGTGCCTGGAACAGGTTTTTCAGATTCCCCAGGCATAGGTGATGGAGCCAAGGGAGGTGAAGGTGAAGGAACAACAAAAGGAGAGTTTGCAGATTGCAAAGGGGTTCCAGTTTTTGACATAGATGCTAGCAGGCTTTGCTGATCAACCTGTGGGGAAGAGAGTTGAGGCATCTGAGGAGATGCAGCCTGAAGGAGCTGAGGTGAAGAAATAGGAAATTGAGCACCTGGTTTCAACTGTTGATGGGTACAAGGTTGACGTTGACCTGCTGTGAGATGTTGTTGAAAGACCCCTGGCTTAACACCCATTCCCTGCCTCATATCATTTACATCATTCATCTGATGCAGCTGTGACATCTGGTGTGTCTGCAATTGTGTGGGTAGCTGTTGCTTTGCTTGCTGTTGCGGCTGCTGCTGCTGATGTTGTTGCGGTTGTTGCTGTTGTTGTTGCAGTAACAGCTGCTTCTGCTGCATATATTGGTGCTGCATCTGGTGCTGTTGAATCTGTTTGTTCTTTTGTGACTGAAGCATTTGCTGCTCCTGTTGTTTCAGATGCTGGTGCTGAAGCATGTTGGAATTTGACTGAAGAGGATTCATGTTTTGCTGCAGAACACTTAACCCACTTTGTGATGACAAACTGTTCATATTTGCCTGTTGGGAGGTACTAACAGGATTCGGTTGTAAAGATCCTGGAGCAACCTGCGGCATTGAGCCTAGGGCATTACCTTGTGCTGAATCCAAATTGGAACCAGGCTGCAGCGAATTTAACATGGTCTGCTGTGCTGTTGAAACCCCAGGTAAAGAAGACAAAGAATTATGCTGCAAACTTGTCATGTTGTTCAACTGCAATGTTGGCACAGAACCTTGTAAATTTATGGAATGCAACTGAGGGTTCATTTGATTATCATGAGGCTGTGTATGATTAATTTGAGGTTGTGGCTGCTGCATGGAATGCATATGAGGTGGAGGAAGCTGTCCTTGATGCAGCAGTGAGACAGGCTTCCTTGGCCTATTGATATTTATAAAATATATTATGAGCTTCTCATAGGAACTCAACTTATCCTTGACAAGGGGTGAGATACTGGCTTTGGAAACTGATAAGAAGGTTAAAATTTGCTCCAACTTGGTTTTAAAATTTCTCAACTTGCCAAGCTGCTCTGACTTTGGTTGCTGTGGAAGAGAATCATGCTGTAAAAAAGAACGCATAGAATCATATTAACAGACACAAGTAAAATTGCAAACCACTACAACCAAGATAAGCTTAAATGCAACCACTAAACAGTGTATCCAGGAGTGGTATTCAAGTAGCGACCCAAAAGCAGGATGTGAGTATGGTGCAGATACAGGACAGCAGAGAAAATTAAAGATGCGTTCTACCACTTTGGAAGTGGAGAATAAATGAAGAAGATTATGTAAAAGGATTAACCTACCTGCTGCAACTTGGCATCAATTTTATGGTACATCTCATTTAATTCAGTGAAGTATGTCTCTTTCATGGTCTTGATCTGCAACATAAAACCACAAAGGCAGAATGGTTAACCAACAATTAGAAAGATTTTTCCATTTTCAGACTAACAGGGAATGATTTTAGTTAAATGTATCAACAAATGATGATTAATTTGAAGTCAGGAATGCAAGATATCCTTGGTCTATTTGACAGTTTTCTTCCTCACCAATTATAATAGATCTTGAGTAGAGCACTTCAGGAATTAAATAAGCTTCATTTTCTTTCTTCTAAAACAAATAAGTCATTCAAAAATGCCTGAATGTCTTTTTAGTTCCTAATTCTTCTGTTTTATAGTTCCAGTAAGATGAGCATCCCAATATGCTTTAATAGTCTTTCTGAAAACCACTTTCTTACACCTTAAAACCTTCTTGAAACCAAGTTGTAATGTAATACCATCTACAGGAGAATATGTCAAGATAGTTTTTACCTTCTGATAGACCTCTTCTTGCCAATCACCCCCATTTGCATGTCCTGTTTGAGCTGTAGAATCTAAGGACGCTAACAAAAATATAAACATTGCACACATAAGAAAAGTGGAAATTTCTGGAGGAGAAGAATAAGGAAAACATAATTTAAATGAAAAGAAATCGTTCCATAAACATAAAGATAGATGATACTGCTGCAAATATGTAAAAGAACATTGAAACAGATGATTTGTGGAAGAAGGGTATATTTTGAGCAGAAAACAACCAACTCTCACAGCAAAATAAAGTATACATAGCATAGATGGGAGATGAACAGGGATCATAATGCAACCAATGACCAAATACCTATGTCATAAAATTCCATCAGACCTACCATGGGATACAACCGAAAAAAGAGTTGGAAGAAACTATGTGTAAACATTTTGCACATGGACATATGAAAAGATTTTATTGCTAACTTGAACTTTTTTTACCACATGGCACACATTAATATAAAAAAACTATTTTTAATAAAAATACACTAATAATTGTTTTTTAGAATATAAAATTCTTAATTATTATTGAATTAAAATGTAATATGAGATTTTTTGACTGACATGTGTGCCAAAAACTAATCCACCTCAACATACCAGGTAATAACTAAAATTCCATGTTATCCAAATTGAAAGCAAAATCTTAATATTATTATCAATTGTCCTTATATTTACTCTTAAGTACAAGGACTAAATTCGATAAAATTGGGTTGAGGGACTAAAACAGTATGATTGAGACGGTAGAGGGGCCAAATTCAGACTTTAGCCATCAAAGTAAAGCATTAAAAAAATCTATGGAACAACTTAAACTAAAGAAATATAGGGTTCATATAGTTAAATCTACAACAAAAATCTAAGTCTCAACAAAATCCATGAGACTCAATCAAAAAACCATTAAAACAATTTTCGGTTTGGAGACCCTCTTTAACATTTATGCATGCAAGAACCTCCTCGCTTTTGCCCACTTGCTTATCTAGTCATTCATTATACATCCTTCATCCAAGCAAAACTCCTCTAACATTTGCAAGCATGTTTACCAACTAGTTTGATGCAAACAAAGTAACTAGCTGTTTTTTTAAAGCAGAACTTGAGTCTCCTAATCACAAGTTCATGTTAAACAGGACCACTTGTTTCCTTTGCACAAAAAACACAGTTTATTCCTCCCTGAAGAATGTTTTATAGCCAACATGAAAGCTCATAGAATAAAAGAAAATGAATTATTTGTTGATAAAGTGATAGATTAAATCCAGCAGTTGCTTCGTGGTTTGACAAAACCATTGGGCAATAACTGCAACAAAGGTTAAAAGTAACATAATAGCAGTGGAGACCTAGCAGTGACACCGGTGACAATGTTTCTGGTGGCACCAAAGGCCAGGCAGTGCCATGTAGCATCGGTTTGTTAGCTAACAACTAATCACCCAGACAAGATGTGAGGTTCTGATATGTGCCTTTGATGGGGTAGCATAGCATAAATTTAAGATATTCTCTTAATCTCTCACCTTAGAATGAAAATTACTTTCTGCAGTAGAAATGCAACACAAAACTAGCATCAACTAAGAATGTTGTATTGTAGGCATAAAAGAGAAAATAAAAATTTCAGGGCTTCAAGGTTGAAATGTACTAGTATCAGAGGCAAAAACTGTCCACATTAGTTAAAGAACACAAGATCAGAAAGCAACAAAGAAAAAAACAAGTGTAGGCAACTGCGTAGATTCAAAAACATACTCGATGATGTCTCCAGAACAGCTCTCTGTGATTGATACAACTGCTTTTGCTGATCTATTAAAGTTTGTGATTGAAGTAAGGAACTTGTTGCTTGACCTGATGCTTGAAGCCTCTGCTGCATATTTTGTCGTAATTGATTGGGCTGTTGTTGCAAACCCAACTGTTGCTGCAATTGTGTAGACTGTGATTGCATCTGCGACATCAGTTGCTGCTGGTGCTGCTGCTGTGGTTGCTGAGACATCTGTCCTTGAGTCGGTAACAAATTAGGTGCACTCTCCTGTGTTTGTTGGAGTGGATGCTTTGGCTGGGGTAGCATGTGTAAAGATTGCTGATTAGTTGGCATGCTTGAGTTACCCAACTGGGTTCCAATCAATTGCTGCTGCTGCTGTTGCTGTAATCCTGAAATATTACTCTGAGGACCCAACTGTTGCTGATGTATATTTGAAAGATTGTTTTGTTGAGCCATTAACTGCTGCTGCTGTTGTTGCTGCAGGTTTGACAGATTACTAGACTGGCCTAGCAATCTCTGCTGCTGAATGTCCCCAATGCTGTTTTGCTGTCCAATTAACTGATTCTGCTGTATATTTGCAGCATTTGTCTGTTGTCCCATTATGTATGGCTGCTGCTGCTGAGGCATCATTGATTGCTGTGTCATTGGTGTTTGTTGTTGATGAATACCACTACTGGCAGCCTGTTGTGGCTGTTGCTGCTGTCTAAGGACTGACTGTTGATGCTGCTGAAGCTGCTGCATAGAAGATTGCTGACTCTGTTGAAGACCAGGAAGAGTAGTTGATGACAGGGAAGATGGCTGCATGATAGATGATGTTTGCATACCAGATTGCTGGGAAGATTGCAGCTGAGCAGCTGGTAACAGGTTTTTCTGCTGTTGTTGCTGCATGTGAGGCTGCATAAGTGAGGGTTGGAGACTTCCCTGTTGAATCTTTTGCTTCATAAGTTGATGATGGTACAGATGCTGCTGCTGCTGCTGTTGTTGTTGCTGCTGCTGCTGCTGCTGTTGTTGTTGTTGTTGCTGTTGCGGAAGCACTTGTTGCCTTCCTTGCATTTGCCTCTGCTGATTAGCAAAAATATTGGAAGGCACCCCTTGCCCCAGGGAGTTCTGTGAAATTCCAGACATGCTCTGCATGTTGGAATTCTGGCCAACAACATTAGGAATAGGATTCTGTGTAAGACTAGAGACAGAAGGCATTCCAGCTTGAAAACCAGCAGAACTTTGAACTCCAGCAGATGCCATGTTAGTTGGAACATTCTGTGGTAACAGTTGCTGACGTGCTTGAGACTGATTACTTTGTAATGGGATAGGAACTGATGGTCCTTGACTGTGAACTTGGTTCTGCATACCCTGAGAACCTACCCAACATTTTTATATTAAGAAAGAGAAGTTGGGGAAGAATCCACAAGAACTGAATTGAAGAACATTTAGAACAAGATAAACAACAAAAATAACCAAGTAGTAATTAATTCATTTGAAAAGATAACTAGACTTAAAACATGTGAGGCAATTGAAACATACCATGGGAACGAATCAAAAATGATAAATTTATTCCTAGGATATGCAGTGGTGTATGCCATGCTAAAAGACTTCAACTATGGAAACAGCAAATATGGCTTTCTATTTGGATGCTCATCAAATCTATCAGTTAAAACACCTCTGCCCACCAAAACAAAACTTACCCTACCTGGTTAAAGTATTACAACTGCTACACTACAACAAGGGGGCAAAAAGAATAAAATATAGGAAATTTTCATTCGAATGGATGCTGAAAGCAAATGAGCATACATTTTGTAAATTAAAACAGCTCTGCATGGAAAAGAACAGAAAGGACATATAAATGGAAACTATCCTACTTCTACAGTACATCAAAGTAAAATGCTGTTTCCTACTATTACCTGGATCAGGGGGTTTGCTGTTATTCCCAGTATTGGGTATAGTATTCTGAGACTTGGTCTCCATCGTAAGCATCTTCAATGATATTCTCCTTAGATAATCAGGCTGAATATGGAAATCCATAACACCTTTAGATTAAACAAGTTTTACTTTATTATTCAAATATAAGAATATTCTCAAATATGTTATATGTCCCATGCTTAATATCGAGTTAACATTTAGCATCTTTGTTTTTTACTCTCTCCTCTCTCTTTCCTCCCTGGGTTTCTTTCCTATGGACTTCCAACATAAGTAATAAGGTAAGGAGTTTGGTGTATGCATGCCTATGCATATGAATAGGAAAAAAAGAAACATGCAGATGCATTCACACAATGCAAACAGACAAAATATTGGCAAACAACAATGCATTCAAGCACATTAAAGAATGCCAGCAAATCTATGATTACCTGGCCGGTTGCTGCCGTAAAAATCTTTTCCTCGAACCTTACTGCAATTTTCCTGAGTTCATCTAAACCATCTTGGCCAGAAAATGGAAGATGCCTCTTCAACGTATCCATTCTATGTGTGCAAGCCATTGCATCAGTTATTATAACACAAACTAAGAAATTTTTTTGTAAATGTATATAAGAATCTTCAAGTGGTAATTAAATAAATGCTAACAACACAAGCACCAAAAAATTTTCCCCTTTAACTTGTCAGGACTGTCTACATTTAAATATCCCAAAGTCACAGCACTGGAATTTAACAAAAGTTCTCCCAACAAAAACAAAGCATTCATGGCCTTCATATATCAGCTACATTCAAATGATCACATACCATAATTTCCATTGTTCAGAGAATGTTGTATAAAAGCAAGGCCACTACTGTCAGTTACAGTAATAAGTTATTTAATGAGTGGGCATAATTCAGTTAGAACAAAAGAGAACCACCAATTCATATACAGTACCACTTGAATGGGGTAACAAGTGCCATGAAGCCAAAGATCCAAAATGAAAATGCATCTTTATTTAATCACATAAATTCATTAAATGATGATGATAAGTATGCCACGTAAAGTTGGACCTAATAGCTTAGCCATTTGACTCTAGATAAGTGGCAAATGTATAATGCCCAAACTCTGGGTAAGAGCGTGCTTTGGTTCTCAAGCCATGTATTTACAAAACAAAGTAAGCGCTTCAGAATAGGAAATAAGTTGGTTATTAACAATGACTAAGACAATTAAGAACAAGCCACAGAATCTACGGTAAGTTAAGTCATGCAAGTATATTTAACAATTAACAATACCATAAAATTCACTTACATCTTGTTGACAATTCTTTGTCGTGAATCGGGCGGCAACTGGGTTCTCCAATCACCTGTGTCCATGGTGGGCTCTCCACTTGGAGGAGTAGGCCTCCAGTTATTGGTATCCATTAAATCCTGACAACACCAAAATAGAAAAGAACAGTCACAACTCGCAAACACTTCGAAATGAATTTTTTTGTCATAAATTAAAGAAAGTGAAAAAAAAAAAAAAAACTAACAATTTTACTCCGGATAAGCAATACGTTTGACAAATTTCTTTTCAATAAATACTTCCCTTCCCCATCTTCAGTTTCTATCTCTTGATAAGAAACTCAGTGTAAAACACATAGTTGTTAAACTTTGTCTTTTTTTTTTTTTTTGTTATAGATACCACATAGCATAATTTTATACATAAAAGCAGGATCTTATTTTATGTAATGTTGTAACATAATTTGACAGTATACATCTTTGGCCGCGACATTTTTAGCTCTTACAAAACAAAAGTACATTTTACTAGACACAGACACACAGTCACAGACACCCTGCAACCCTGATTGAAGTTGAACTTAATCTTTCACTATGTAAGTCACAATTTTACACTTGGATGTCAATTTGGTTGATTTAATACTAATACTACGTAAACTTTCTTTGCAGGCTGTTTAAGATTCGTTTTTTCTTTCATACTAGGCCATTGAAGGAGGACCGTAACTCATTAAAAAACACCACTAGACCAGCACATCACTGCCAAGCTATGCTCATATTCAACCAATTGCTATTTGAGTAAAGGACTTAATTGTTAGCAAGCTGCTGAGAATGCTACCTGGACTCATGGCTGTGAAAAAGTTGAGCCCCTTAACCAAAAGCAACTGGAATTGAAATATTTTTGGATGACCCATTTTTTTACATTTTCCCAATGAAATCAACTCTTAAATGGAACTTTGTCATAAATTATTCAATGAAAAAAAAAAAGAAAAAAAGATTTAGAAATATGAGCAAAAGCCACAATATAAGCCATTTTTTAATAGAAATAATTTGATCTTGGGGGTTGCTTTCTTTATTGGGTATCCAAATATTCTATCAAGATTGCTAATTTTTTCACATCAAAAATAAAAAATAAAAAATAAAAAAATCCACCAAGTTAATTGCGTGGTAATAATAAAAAAAAATTATAGTTAAAAATCAAAAACATGTTCCCAGGTAAAATTTTGGAGGAAAGTAAGGTAACAGAATCCTTAAACCTAGAAAAGTTAAAATTTTTACCTCAGACTTCCAATTCGAAAACGGAGTTCCGCGAATTCCTCAAGATTTTTTTTTTTCAAATACCAAATCCACCGATTGAATTAAACAACGCCGCAGGATTTTTTTTTTTTTAATTGGAATAATTCCCAATTCTCACCTATCAATAAATATAACTACAAGAAAATAAAATCAGGAGAATGAGCTGAGATTTATTTGTTTGCTTGAAAAGAAAGCTAAAGAACACGAAGGGAAAAAGAAGACTACCAGATAAAAGAAACGTCAGGCTTGCACCGAATTGAATAGAAAAAGACTTTTCTTCATAGAGAACCGTGTTATGTATATGTATACTTATACGTATATATAAATTGTCAGCGTTTTTTATTTTAGGTTTCATAATTAACAGCACGAAATACGTCATTAGCTGCCTTAAATATTATTTTTGTCTATAACTTTTAAAAAATTTTATATTATTTTTCAATCCTCAAAATATGTATAATTTTCGTTGTGTGACTACAGGGACATGATTTATTAAAGATATTTTTTATTTGAATTTTTTTTATTTTTTAAAGGTCTATTCCAATAGATACCTTTTTCACATAAATAAAAATTAAAAAATAATTAAAAAGTGATTGATTTAATTTATTAAAATTTATCTTTTTTGAAGAGATTTTGAGTTTAAGTCATATCAATGATCACTTGTTGAAGTCCTCTCAAATGCACGATCTGTAGTCACTTACTTAAATTGTCAGGTACGACACATTTTACCTTAACTTAAGAGATTGAATAATTTATCTATCTTTAAATTTCTTTTACCAAAAAAATTAAAAAGATAAAAAAAAGAAAAATATATTAAAAAATAAATCCAAACTATAGAAAATTAAATTTTTTTTCTTTAATTATTTTTTTCTCTTCCTCTCCCACTTTTCCCATTGACAAAGGTTAATAAACGAAGGTTGAATTCGACTTAACAGATGTTAATCAGAGCAATCCAATCATTATCGATTTAGCAAAATAGACAAATCAAGTTTTTAGCTTGATTTCTTCCCCTTTGTCAAATAAATAACAATACAAGTTGCTTTAACCACAGTCAAATACGATGGTGTTGGCTAATTCAAATCTAATTTTGATTAGTGTCGATTAGTCTTTGCTGATAATGATAGAAGAAGGATATAAGAAAAAAAGATTTTTTTTTCAAAAAAGCATTTTTTTAATATGTTAGGAGTTTGCTGACATGTGATGTCAATTGATATTTAATATTAAAATAAGGATTTCAAAGATAAAAAAGATACATATTGAGACAATTGGGATTAATATAAAATTTTTTAGGTTGCATACCAAAATGATATTTAACCTAAAATTTAAGGATCATTCTTGTTATTTACTTATTTGTAATGTCAATACTTTTTTTTAATTAAAATTAATGACAATTTCAAAAAAAAATCCCTACTTTTTAATTTTTTTATCAATTTTTTATTTTATTTTTTCCTTCTTTACACTTTTGAATTTTTCTCTTTCAAATTTGTACATTATACCTTTTTTTTTTATTAACATGTTTTCCAATCGTGAATATATTTTCTATTGCCATCATATACTTTATATCTACATAGTAACAAACCTAATAGGATTATAAATTCATTCTCAAATTTTTTTTCTAATTTTTCCAAAATTTTAGGATTGTAAAATTTGTTTATTTATTATAATTAATTTGTACAATTGATCGATTAAGTGACAAAGATGACATGTTTTTATACTAGATTTCATTAGGCTATATGCTCACTTTGATCCCTAACATTTGAGAGTTACTCAATTTATTACTTAACTTCAAGACCTAAGTTATTTAAGATCTAATAATTAAGTTCTCCGAATGATGAAATTTGGGATGTATCGTGCATGTGCAGTTAATTTTGTCATGCGGTTATTATACCTATCAAATAATACAAATAATATGACATGTAGGATGCCTATATGTAAATTATCTTTAATGTTGATGAAAATGGGCCAAATTCAAATATTTAAAAATGAATCCTTCAAATTTTATTTTTACATGAAAGTTTCTCTTTTCATCTTTTAAAACAAAATCTTTTATTTAGGAATAAGGTGAAAATATTTAGTATTAAAATGTTTTCTACTTCTCCAATATTTAGACATAATTTCAAAGAATATCTCTTTAACTGAGATTTTCTTGCTAATTCCTAAAAAAAAAAAATGGCATAAAATCCCTTTATAAAGAATAATTATTAAGAAGCCTTCAAATATCTAGGTAGGATTTCAAGAATTATTTTTACTTGAGAATATTAGGTAATGTTTGGCTTCAGTAAATAAAGTCATTTTCTGTTTTCATTTTTTAAAAAAATAAAAAACATGAGTGAAAAAGTATTTGATAATTGAAACTAAAAATAAGTTTTTAGAAAATAAAAATGCAAATAGGTTAAAATATGAAAACAAAAAAAAAGAGATGTTTTTAATTATGAAAACAAATGATGTACATTACTTTTTTCTTTTATATTTTGCAAGTTATTCTATTTGAACACTTTTTAAATATATAAGCCAATTTCCATGCCTTTGCTTTAGAATTCCTTCTGCTCTCTTTCTCTAAACTGAGAAGCTCTGCCTTTTCTCTAGAAATCTCCACTGAAAACTTCAATCGAGATAAAAAAATTCATCGATTTCTAAAAACGTTATCAAAAAATTCAATAAAAAATTGAAAAACCATAAGTTTTTGGGAAGTTGGCTAAAATGTGATAAAAAAATTCAATCGGTCATCAAAAACTTCATTGAAAAATTCAACCAAACCCAAAAAAATCCAAAAAAATCCAAAAAAATTTTTAGATGATTCTAAGCCCTCTCCAAACCTTCTACAACCCTAAATTCACCCCAAAAACTTGAATTCACCTCTAGAATCCATAAATCAACTTCAAAACCCCAAGATCAAATCCCAGAAACCTCTATTGCCAAAATTTTCATAATAATTTTCTTTTCATTCTCTTTGTGTTTCTGTGTGTGTTCTTACTCTGTAGAATAGGTCTAATTTATAGGCAACCTAGGATCAATTCAAGAAGTGGATAGAATCAATCCCAAGCTTGATTCCTGAGATTGCATTCTGTCATGATTTTTCATCCATTCAAATAATAGAGGTATGCAGCCCATAAAACATGCCTTGTCATCTATCTACAAAGATTCAAAGATCTGATAGTTTTCACTAAGATAACTGATGAAGGGTTACATCTTCTTTCAATTTGCTCAAATAAATCCACCTCTTCTATTTCAATGTGCCTTAAGACCTTGAAGAAGATGACCAACCCATATATGGTCAAAGCAAATGCATTCATTCCCTGATCATCGTTTGGATGCTTGATGATGAAATCTCAGAGAACCTCTAATGGAATGCCCTTGTGATCTCTTTTCTCTCAGATGTATGAATCTATGGTCTCTTTCTCCACTCCTAGCATCTGACCTAGCTTCCTACAACATTCTAATTTGTGTTTCTTCATGTTACTCTGTTCAAATATAGTAGATGCACACCTACTAAAGTTGAATACTCTTCAATTATCAGCATTAGATCAATCTCATTAAAGATGAAACACCGATAGGAAGGGTCCTAAAACTGTACCATTACCCTGATAAGTGAGTAGTTAACTTTTACTAATAAGAGATATGCAATACGCCCAAACTTCTTACAAAAAACCCCATGCCTTGAAGGGTCATACCATTCTATGTGTCTAATAGGTTTTTCAAGTCATTGTGTTTAAGAAATATGTGGACTTTTCTTGATAGTGTAAGAGTATGATCAGGTGGCAAACAGTCTCTATCCTTTAGCTGCCTCTTTTTTTATTTCAATCTTACTTTCATGGGAGAATCACATTGGGACAGTATAGATGAGGCACAAATCTGACATTTTGTGAAATCCATGAGGGTTTTTGTTGAAATAGCTTTGGGGAAAGAACACTATGTAATCTGTAAACATGTTCATGAATGTGTGCAAAAAGAAATATAAGAAGATAAAAAACTTAGTTAGTCATTTCAATGAAACATAAAGGAAAATGTAACAATTAAGATAATAACATGACCTAAAATTTTGGATTATCTACAGAAGGTGAAAATAAGGCCCTATCTATGGTTGGGTTTCTAAAGTCAATTATATGTAGTTTGGGCCATTTTTGAAAGGTTTCAAATTATTCCTTACATCATGGTCCATTACAGACTAGTAAGACACCCCAGTCCTCACCCATTATAGGCTTCAAGCGAAAAAGATTCAATCTGAGTGAGAGTATTTTGTAAGCCAATATGAAGACATGAAATCTCATGAAGACATAGATACTTCACTTTCTCCTAAAGGTAGAGTTCGGGTAGAGGGCTTATGTTATACACATGTAAGTGAATGACAGATATAATAAGCATATATTTATCAAACTTTATTTTCACACTCGAAAGTCAATTAGAGAATTCTATCAAAGCACTTGGCCAGAAACGAAGACTTAGATGGAGTGGAAATGTTTGCTACAATGGCTCACAGTCGATCAGGTAAAGTGATTAGCTCTATGGATGAATAGAAAACCAATGTTGTATCAATGTGGATATGAGATAGGGGTTCCACTTTTAGGCTTATGGGGGTAACAAGTTATGCACCATTGATGGTAAAAACGTAGCATGAAGCTGAACAGTTCACTCCTATAACTTATAAGCTTGACCAATTTGACTGCTTATATGGGGAACCTAAAACTTTTCAAAATATTGATAACATGATTAAGGCCTGAAAGAAGCCTAAGAGAGTAAACCTAGGGCCGTTCATTAATAGGGTTTTAGGGATATCTAACTTGAAAAAGAAAAAGGGGTTAAGAGATTGTATTTATGCCTCAGAATCATCGCATATCGGTGAGCCAATAATCAGACAATAAGCTTTCTGAATTAGAGCATGAATTGAAAAAGGAGAAACTGAAGTAAGAAATTTTGAAGCTGTAAGGAGAAAAAGACTAGTGGCAGAATAAAGCAAAAAAATTAGAGGTCCAAGTCTACAAGATTTTTAAAGAGTACAATAAAGCCTAAAAAGTTGTTAGAGAATGAGATAACGTCGTAAAAGAGCTAAAAGAATTACAACAAAAACATAAAAGATTACGCATATAGGTACAAGCTAAGGAAATAAACAACTTAGAGTTGATTAAAAGAGCATGACCAAATAGAAAATGCTTTCATAGAGATTAAGTTGGAAAAACAATGGCTTTAAGACCACATTTTGACCCTGATATCAAAGTTAAGTGAATAAAAAAATTATGTCAGGTTTCTTACAGAAAAGCATAGGGAGTTATCCCATCAAGTGTGGTGCAGTAAAAGAAAAAAGCTAGAAAGATAAAGATACATAGAACACCTCACTGCTCAGATAGGTAAGGCAGTGATCCAAGCAAGTGAGATGGCTGAAAAGGCTAAGACTTTGAGAACTTTGATCACACCAATAGGAAAGCATGGACAAAAACTGTTGAACTTCATTGAGGAGGCTAAAGACCAGTATGAGCAAATTAGGCATTTCTATAAATGAACAATATTAGGTTTGACATAAAACAAACTTCTGTGAAATAAATGAAAATTTTTTTTGTTGGATCTTTTTTTCAAGGGGCAAATATTTTTCTTTTCTTTTTTGTTTTCTTGCATTCACACCACATTCATTCATGCATTCATTATTATAATATTATCATTGAATCTTTAATTGTGGTACTAAGGTATAAAAATAGTTACTCATCAGTACAATACTCAGGCTCAAGTAAGAAGGATGATACAAGATAATGCCAGTCACTTCGAAAGAATAGAAAAAGCCCAAGAAGCATTAGAGAAAAAGTTTAGCCAAATTTTAGAGGCCCTAGAAAGGATGAATAGGGGAAATCAGTGGAAAAAGATACTTCACAAGAAGCTACTAATTTGGCATACCCTCTAGGCTTTGACCCACTATAAAATCAAACCACACCATTCTTCCAGCCTCAATAGATAGCTCTTTCGAAATACAACTACCCAAGAATGACCTATACAGTGGGTTATAAAAATATCCAAAGCTATGGTAATCCTATTTTTATCAAGAAAATAGCTAAGCCCATCCAATTTCTTACTACAGATGAGGTAAAAAAGAAGGAAAAGCCACAGGTAATTATGCCCTTAAAAAATTTTAAAACTGATCAGGCTATAAATAAGTTTGAAAAAACACTAAGGGCTATGGAAGGAATAGATTTCTACAGATTTATGGATGTAGTAGGACTTTACCTAGTACCAGATGTAATGATACCATCAAAATTTAAAGTATCAGACGTTAAGAAGTACCATAATACCAAGTGTCATATCACACATATTACTATGTACTATCGTAAAATGGTTACACATACTAGTAATGAAAAATTACTCATGCATGTGTTTCAAGATAGTTTGACTGGATTTATGACTAGATTGTATGTCCAATTAGATAGGACTTGTATCAAGACATGAAAGGATCTGACTAAATCTTTTATTAACCAATACTAACACATCATTGATATAGCTCTCGATTGTCTCTCCTTACAAGCAATAAAAAAGAAGGCATTTAAGTCTTTCAAGCAATATGCTCAAAGGTGGTAAGATGTGGTCATCTAGGTACAACCTTCTTAATAGAAAAAAAAGACCATTATTCTATTTGTAAGCACTCTGAAATCACCTTGTTATGAAAAGATGATTGAAAAAATGATTAAAAATTTTATAGACATGGTGATTTCAAGAGAGATCATCAAAAATGCTATCAAGAATGGTAAATTTGAAGGAGGTGAGTCTTCCAAAAGAGCACTTAAGAAAAAAAAAAGTGAGACTCAAACTGTGAGTCTTAAAGGCAGTAATTTAAAAGATACACTTGGCCTGTTTACCTTACATATCACCACATAGTAAATTATACTTTTACATCTCCATACCAATAAACTACTCGATCATCTTATCTATCTTTTTTAAGGTCTTCTACTCACTTAGTCAGTGCCACAAGTAATACCAGAGAACCATGAACTAAAAAAAGACTAACATTTGACCTCATACCTATAAGCTACATGGAACTATATCAAGAGCTCTACAAAAACCATTTAATAGCTTCTGTACTTGTAAAACAACTTAAACCTTCTTACCCCAAGTGGTTTGACTCTAATGCCCATTACGACTATCATTTTAGAGTTACGAGACATTCTACTAAAAACTGTGTCCCTTTTAAATATATGGTACAAAAGTTGATTAAAAAGGGCTGGTAAGCTTTGATATAAGTGAAAGTTTTACACCTAATGTCAATGGGAACCTTTTGCCTAGTCATACGATTAATGCTTTGGACATGGATAAAAGACATGTGAAAAGGAGAGTAGAAGAGCTTAAAATGTCATTCAACCAGCTATGAAGCCTTACATAAAGCTGAGATGATACAACAAGTGGCTTTATGCACTCATGGTGGGGCACCAGGTCATTTAATTGACGTTTATGAACAGTTTCATGTTGAAGTTCAAAAACTAATAAACTTCTACCAAATATAGCTATATGAAGAATCGAAAGCTTTAAAGGACATCGAGGTGGCTATGACAAAGAAGTGGGTGTCGAAACTTGTCATTATACACTGTAAAGAGAAACCACAATCAACTAGGAAGAAGTTTGTTCCCAAACCAGTGGCCCTAAGTTCCTCATTTTTTTCTTATAAAGATAACAAAGCAATGCCTTAGAACTATGAATGTGGGGTGACTACACAAGGGCAACAAAAGATATGATAAAGGTTAAAACTGCCCATGTAATAGGAGCAGGGGTATAATTAGAAGTGAAAGGTGTTACACTCTAAAAACTTCAAATAAAGTAGAAAAAAAAAAGGAAAAGCAAATTGAACCAAAAATTTTAGAGAAGGATACATCAAAACCTGTGCCTAAAAAAGAGGCTTGTGAGTTTCTGAAGCTAGTTAAACACAATGAGTATTCTATGGTAGAACAATTGAATAAGATGTCAGCTAAAATTTCTCTGTTATCATTTTTCTTGAATTCTAAACTGTATCGTAATACCTTGTTGAAGGTATTAAATCAGGCTTATGTGGCCCATAATGTCTCTGTGGAGTATATGAATCATCTGACAAGTAATCTAATGGTACCACACCATATCTCCTTCAGTGATAATAAAATTCCATCGAAAGGTAGAAAAAATACCAAGGCATTCCATATCACTGTTAAATGTAAGGGTTATATAGTAGCCAAAGTCCTTATTGACAATGGGTCAGCCATTAATGTTATGCCCTTGTCCATTCTAATAAAATTATCCTTTGATATGTCTCATATCCGAGACAGTCAAATGGTAGTCTGAGCATTTGATGGGACTAGACGAGAAGTATTAAGAGATGTTGAGTTACCTATACAACTTGGTCTATGTGTTTTCAATATAAAGTTTTAAGTTATAGATATCTCCCTATCATACAATTACTTATTGGAAAGATCATAGATCCACAAGATAGGCATCATTTTTTCTTTATTGCATTAAAAGATTAAATTCAATATGAAAGGACAATTAGTGATTGTGGTAGGAGAGGAAGATTTACTGATAACCTAACCCATAAATGCCCCATATGTAAAAGCTATAGAGGAATCACTGGAATACTTTTATAGATCCTTTGAACCTATTAATGCAGTAGGTGAATGGCTTAAATTCAGTCAGATCATGATTAACCAGATGGTTAATAAGGGTTGGAGTATTGGGTTTAACCTAGGCAAGAATTTTCAAGGGGTGAGAGAATTTCCAAAACTCAAAGATAACAGTGATAGAACATGATTGGGTTATGAAATGGAAAAAGTACCAAATTATAGTAGAAGGATAAAAAATGAGTAGATAGTTGTTCCCCACTTGAATGAGATTTTCACTCCTGGAGGATACATGTTTTCAAAAGCCAAATAAGACTCAACAAAGGAATCAAAGTGAAAAGAAGCTTTTGCCAAATTATCTACCCATATGATGGATGATAGAAGCTGAGACGGGGAAGTTTTGGTTTATCCATGCCCATCGGGTTACGAATTATAGAATTGGAGGGCCATTCAAGTGCTTATTATTTTTTATTTTCCTTCAATGTAATCATATTTCTCAATTTCTTATGCCTAATAGCATTGGGATGAAACTTTATGTTTGGGCTTTTTGTTTTTCACTATTTCAATAAAAGTGGGAACATGCATTTTATTCATTTCTTCCATTCCATTCATTCTACCATCAAAATCTCTTGCCAATATTTTCCTATTCTATTAACTTTTAGGTCCCCAAGTGAATGCGAAGACAATCATGACAGTGATTTTGGATTTAACTTTAAAAATTCAATTAATACTAGTGAACTTGATACTACGAAAAATTTTGAGAAATGTACTTTACTTTTAAATTTAATGAGGCTAATCGAATAGGAAGATAAATGCATTGAACCTCATCAAAAAGTGATCGAATTGGTCAATTTAGGTGAAGTCAAAAACAAAAAAAAAAGTTAAGATTGGCACTTCACTTTCAGTTGGTGATTGACAATAGTTGGAGGGTTTGCTCAAAAAATTTGTGGATGTATTTGCTTGGTCCTACCCAGATATGCCTAGGCTCAATATCGAAATAGTAGAGCATAAGTTACCATTAAAGCTAGAATGCAAACCTGTACAGCAAAAACTAAGAAGAATAAAATCAGAGATGCTATTAAAAATTAAAGAAAAAGTCAAAAAGTAATTTGATGCAGGCTTACAGGTGGCCAAATATCCTGAATCGATGACAAATATCGTACCTATTCCTAACAAAGATGGTAAGGTACGAATGTGTGTAGACCATAGAGATTTGAACAGAGCTAGCCCTAAGGATAATTTTTTTTTTGCCTCATGTCGATATTTTGGTGGATAATATGACCCAACATTCAGTGTTCTCTTTCATGGATGGATTCTTTGGCTACAATCAAATAAAAATAACTTCAGATGACATGGAAAAGACTATTTTTATCACTATGTAGGGAACCTTTTGCTATAAAATTATGCTTTTCAAGCTAAACAATGCTAAGGTAACTTATTAAAGGGCTATGGTGACACTCTTCCATGATATGATGCATAAGAAGATTGAGGTGTATGTGGATGATATGATTACTAAGTCTTGAAAAGAGGAGGATCATGTAATCAACCTCAAAAAGTTATTTGAAAGGTTAAGAAAGTTCCAACTCAAGCTGAATCTAGCTAAATGTACATTTAGAGCTAGATCAAAAAAGTTGCTGGGATTTATAGTCAGTGAAAGAAAGATAGAAGTGGATCCAGATAAAATCTAGGCTCTCCAAAATTTATCTTCACCAAGCACATAAAAAGAGGTTCAAGATTTTTTAGGCAAATTGAACTATATATCCTAATTTATTTCTCAACTCACTCTAAAATGTGATCCTAGTTCAAACTCTTTCGAAAGAATAATCTTGGGAAGTGAATGAACAATGTCAAGAGGCCTTCGATAAGATCAAATAGTACTTATCAAACCCTTTAATATTAGCCTTCTTATTTTAGAAAAACCATTGATTTTATCTTAGTGGTACATGAAAGCTCAATGAATGTGTGTTGGGCCAGCAAGATAAATCTAATAAAAAAGAAAGAGCTACTTATTACCTAAGCAAAAAAATCACTAAGAGAAGTATGAGTCCAAGTATTCATCATTAGAAAAAATGTGATGTGCTTTAGCTTTGACAGCTAAAAGACTCAAGCAGTACATGTTACCATACAACTTTACTTATAGCTAAACTAGATCCTATCAAATATATCATTGAGAAGCCTTCACTAATAGAAAGAATTGCAAGATGGTAAATGATGCTTTATGAATACTACATAGTATATGTGAGTCAAAAAGCAATCAAGGGAAGTGTCATTGCTAAATTCTTGACAGATAAAGCCACTGATGATTATGAGCCCATGAAGCTTGACTTTTCAGATGAGAAATTAATGGCCATATCAAAATTGGAAAAAGATGATGATGAGGAAAAAACTTGACAGATATATTTTAATGGGGCTGCAAATACAATGGAGCACATGATTGGAGTAGTTTTGATATTTTTAATGAAGCACTACTATCTTGTTATAGCAAGATTGAATTTCAACTACATCAATAATGTCACTGAATATGAAGCTTGTGTCATAGGGTTGCACACAACTTTGGATAGAAAAGTTAAAATATTAAAAATGTTTGGGGATTCAGCTCTAATTATTTATAAAATGAAATGTGAATGGGAGACAAGGGATTCTAAACTTATCCCTTATCATAGATATATCTTGGAGCTGTACAAATAATTCAAGACAATTCAGTTTGAACACTTGCCTTGAAAGGAAAATTAGATTGCAGATGCCTTGGCTACCCTGGTCACAATGGTATGGATTTGTAACACTGTAAAAATTCAACCTATTAAATTGGATATCAAAGATATGCCAGTACATTGTGCCAATCTAAAAAAAAAAAAAGGATGGCCACCCTAGTATTATGATATCATGCGGTATTTAAAAAATCAGTAGTATCCAAATAAGCAATAAAAAATGATAAGAAAGTCTTACAAAGTTAGCCATGAGATTCTTTCTAGATAGGGAAACTTTGTACAAAAGACGTAAGGACCAAGTGTTACTCCCTTATGTAAATATATTTAAAGCTAAAAGAATTGTTGAAGAGATACACAATGGTGTATGTGAGGCATATGTAAATAGGCATATGATGGCGAAACAAGTTATGCGAGCTTGATATTATTAGTTGACAATGGGAAAAGATTGCATCGATTATGCTCGAAGGTACCATAAATGTCATATTTATGCTGATAAGATTCCTACTCTATCTAGTGCTTTGTATGTCATAGCACCACTTTGGCTATTTTCTATGTGAGGCATGAATGTTATTGGCCTTATCGCACCAAAGGCTTCAAATGGGAATAGATTTATTTTTATGCTGATTGATTACTTTACCAAATGGGTTGAGGCTGCCTCTTTCGTGACAATGACTAGATCAGTGGTCTAAAAATTCATCAAAAAAAAATAAATTATAGACATAAGCTTTAAAAAAAAAAATCATATCTGACAATGCAAAGAATTTGAATAGCAAAATGATGCAAAAAATATGTGCTCAGTTTAAGATCAAGCATCATAATTCAATCCTATATTGCCCAAAAATAAATAAGGCAGTGGAAGCTGCAAACAAGAATATTAAAAGAATTTTAGAGAAGATGACTGAAAAATATAAGGTTTGGTACAAGATATTACCTATTGCTCTACATGTGTATCGAATTTCTATACGCACCTTTACTAGGGCAACTTTTTTTTTCTTAGTTTATGGGATGGAAGTTATGCTGCTAGTGGAAGTAGAAATCCCATCTCTAAGGGTCCTAAGAGAAGTGGGATTAGAAAAAGCTAAATGGATTCGAGAACGTTATGATCAATTGAACTTTATCGAGGAAAGGAGGTTGACGGCCCTGTATCATGGCCAGTTATATCAAAGAAAAATAATGAGAGCTCATGATTAAAAGGTTAGACCTTGGTAGTTTAGAGGGAGAATTGATATTAAAAAGGATTTTTTCAAGTCATCATGATGATAGAGAAAAATAGACTCCAAATTAGAAAAGGGCCTTATATGATAAAAAGAGTTTTTTTTAGAGGAGCCTTGATCTTATTAGAGATGGATGGAGATGCACTTCCTGGTCTTGTCAATTTTGACGTAATAAAAAAGTACTTTGTTTGATTATAAAAAAATTAAAAAGAAAAGCTCAAGCCAAAAACCTAGAAAGGTAGCTTGGGTTTAAAGGAAAGATCCAGATTGAAAAATGTGACTTGAATTGGCAGGCATATCAGTGATAATAAATTTTGAAGAACTCTGAAGTGTTGGGGCATCAAGTTTTAATTGAGCTTTTGAAAGAAATTTGAGATTTGTTGTCATGGTTATCTAATCATTTGTCTTGAGGCACTACTACACCAAAATAGTTGCTTTTGTATATTTTTTTCCTTCACACTATCATTCGTACCTGATCATCCTAAATAAATTAAAGCCATCTTATTATTCTTTTAATCCTACACATTGTTCTTCCTCTTTATATCTTGTCATGAATGGAATAAATGCATAACTTGCATCCTCTTGCTTTAAAATTGGAATAATGATCAATAATTGAACAAAGTCATAAAAAGTATGTTACCTTGAAGGATTAAAGGAAATAAAGGCAAGTGATGAACCTTAAAAAAAAAATGGGGAAAGGGTAGAAATTGACTTCCATGGCTTTCTCCGACAAACAGGCAAATGAAAAGGTTTCTTTGCTAAAAACAAGCCTTCAGGTTAATGAAAAATAATTTCTATGCATGCCACCAAGCCAATGAAATGGTTTTTTTTTTTTGCCAAAATACACCTCTAGGTTGATGAAAAGTAACTCATTTGCCAAAGGTGAAAGAGAAGTTCTTCGTTAAAATACACAGTGAAGTTAAACATGAGGGATGTCATATAATAGTTTCTCTACTAAAGGTATACAAAAAAGAGGACACAGAAACCTTAGTACCGCAATTGATGCTTCATTTGCATAAGACATACACTTGCACCATCCACTCATTTAATTTCATCTCATGACTTGCAACATCATCCCGATCATTCATTTTCGACCTCGACTCAGTTCTGGTCATTTTATTTTAATTCATGATTTCGTTCTGGTCACATGATTCATGGTTTCATCCCAATCATTTATTTTCAACCTCGACTCGATCTTGGTCACTTTATTTTGACTCGTGGTTTCATCCCGATCACATGATTCGTAGTTTTTTCTCGATCATTTATTTTCAATCTCGACTCGATCTTGGTCACTTTATTTCCACTCATGGTTTCATCCCGATCACATGATTCATGGTGTCATCTCAATAATTTATTTTTGACCTCAACTAGGTCCCGGTTGCTTTATTTAGACTCGTGATTTCATCCCAGTCACATGATTTATGGCTTCATTTCGATCATTCATTTTCGACCTCGATTCGATCCTGGTCATTTTATTTTGACTCGTAGTTTCATCCCGATCACATGATTCGTGATTTTTTTTCGGTTATTTATTTTTTACCTCGATTTCATCTTGGTCACTTTTACCGTAACTTGTGGTTTCATCCTAGTCACCTGATCCCGGTTAAGTCCAGATCATTTTGTATGACTCATGGTTTCATTCCGATCATTCATTTTTTACCTCGACTAGATTTTGGTCACTTTTTTCTTGACTTGTGATTTTGTCCCAATCACCTGATCTTGGCTAAGTTTAGATCATTTCTTATGACTCGTGATTTCATCCCAATAATTTATTTTTAACCTCGACTCGATCTTAGTCACTTTTATTTTGACTTTGTGGTTTCATCCTAGTCACCTAATCATTGCTCAGTTCAGATCATTTTTTATGATTTGTGGTTCCGTCCCAATCATTTATTGTTAACCTCAACTCGGTTTTGGTCATTTCATTTGACTCGTGATTTAATCTCGGTCACTTGACCTTGGTTCAGTCTAGGTCATTTTTCAAAATTCGAGACCAGAGTTGGTGTCTAGGTCTTTACAATATCATTGTCTGATAAGGATATGTAAAGAGGGGCAACTGTAGACACTTATTTTAGTTCGAGCCTGATTGAGCCCATTTTAGATCAACCTAAATTGGCCCACTTTAATCAAGGCTTGATTTGAGCCCATTTTGGTCTGAACCTAATTGAACCCACTCTTACCTAGGCCCAATTAGGCCCATTTCGATCAAACCCATTTGGGTTGGGCCTATTATGGTTCAAGTGGAGGCTTTCATTATTATTGTTATTATTATTATTATTTTTATTACTATTATTATTATTATTATTATTATTATTATTCTGTTTACCTTTTTGTTCAATCTGCATGTGAATGGAATGGATCACAATCCTTCAGGTCAACACAAAATCAAATTAATTGGACCAATGAAATTTTAGAATTAAAATCTCGGACAGAATGCAATCTCAGGAATCAAGCTTGGGATTGATTCTATCCGGTTCCTGAATTGATCCTAGGCTGCTTAGAAATTGGACATATTCTACAAAGCAAGAATACACATAGAAACACAAGGAGAATGGAGAGAAAATTGTTGGAAAAATTCTAGGAAAAATTTGACAGTAAGGGTTTCTGAGATTCGATCTTGCGGTTTTGGAGTTGATTTATGGATTTTAAAGGTGAATTCAAGTTTCTGGGGTGAATTCAGGGTTGTAGAAGGTTTGGAGATGCCCTAGAATCATCTGAGAATTTTTTTGGATTTTTTTTAAATTTTTTCTGAATTTTTTTAGATTTTTCTGGGTTTGGTTAAATTTTTTGACGAAGTATGAATTTTTTGATGAAGTTTCCAACGACCGGTTAATTTTTTGATCACATTCCAACCAACTTCCCAGAAATCGATGATTTTTAGTTTTCGATTGAATTTTTTGATAGCTTTTCTAGAAATCGATGAGTTTTTTTATCCCGATTGAAGTTTTCGATAGAGATTTTTAAAAAGAAGATAAAGCTTCTCGATTTAGAAAGAGAGAGCAAAAAGAATTTTGAAGAAAAGGCGTGGAAATTGGCTTATATAGCTACCTGGAATGACATCATTTTGGTAAGCTAGGATCCGCACATCGACCCAAAAACTCGCACACTGACCCGCGTTCTGATCCGACTGGATCGCAGGTTTTTTTTTCCATTTTCATTTTATTTTTTGATTTTATTTTATTTTATTTTATTTCTAACTCATTTTTCTTTATTTTATTATTTTCTATTTTTTTAAAAAGGGAAGACAAGCAAAAAATTATAAAAAAAAAAAACTCTGCCATTGATATCTTTTTTGGAAAATATATTTCAAAAAAATATTTAAAAACATAAAAAAATGGAGAAAATTTTCTATTAAGTTATTTGGTAAATTATAAAAATGAGCAGGGCTTGGATAATTCAAAATCAAACTTGTATCATCCCTTGGATGGCTTTTTGGGGGTGCTACAACCTTCTCCATACGCAATCGACCTCCGAACCTAACCTCTGTTTTACAAATCAGCATCAATCAGGTGGCCAATCACACCTAATCAAAAAAGATTGGTGGCAACTCCTTTCCATTCTAAGTCTAGCGATAGATCCACAGATCTATACGTTATGACAGTGATCATTTGGCCTTAGAAACAAGGCAATCAAAATGTTTACTCCAATCCCATATTTCCTTTAAAAAGCTCACTAAGATAGACAAATATATTTAAACTCACATTTAAACTTATTAAATTATTTGGAAAAGTATAATATCACAATATGAAAGTGTCCAACTAGTTTTTATGCTCACAAATGCTCAAAAAACAAGATTTGATCTTTTAAGCTCCAAAATCCTTTTAAACTTGCTTATATCATTATGAAAGATAAAAACAATTGCAAGTTAATCAAGTTTCTTTGTTTGAATAAGTTTAAATCATTAAACTCGAGATATTCAAATTCATTTTTCATTAAAAAAATTGCTAAAACAAAATTTCATATTTTAAAGCTTAACTTTTAGAAAAATTTCAAAGCAAAATATAAAAATTCAAAATCATTAAGCTTTGTATACTCCCTTTAAGTTTGTGCATAAATATAAAAATAATCAAGCACTAGAATCAAATACATCAAACATGTCAAATATAATTCAAGCATTCAATTTCACTAAACATATCAACAATAGCAATGCTTATACACATAAGCTCCTTGATATTACACATAAATATACTTCAAGAAATTAACCAACAAAATCAATTTCAACAATCATCATAATCATACAATTGAGAGCAATAATAAATCCATACTCAATTTAAGTTCATATTTTATCAAGATTATGCAACATATATCACATCAAATCAAATTTACATAACCAAGATATCTTAATAGGCAACCAAATTCAAATTCACTTAAAATAATTATTAGGTTTAGATATTACCCATCTCCATTGTGTGTCCAGAGTTTTAATCTTCAATCTCATATTGTAGCTCTTTGCTCAAGCACACCAACAAGAGATATTCTTATTTGATTTTTGGTGACAAAATTGCTTTGAGTCCTTGAGAGTTAGTGACCAAGTCTCTAGTTTTTTTTGTAACCCATACTTGCCAAATTCTAAATGAAAATTTTATTTTTATAGGACAAGTATATATAGTATAACCATGAAAATTATAATAATTGCATTTTGTCATTTAACAATTTTTTAAAAACTTTGTTTTTCATTTATCAAATTTTCAAACTTTTTTTTCAAATCAAGATTTTTCTCTTCCAAAATTTCATTTCTATTTTGAAAAGCTTCAAAATTTATTTTTAATTTATCATTTTGTTTTTTCCAAATCATTCTTTGCATTTATCAAAAATTCATTTTCAACATTTTAATTTTGAAATCATTTTCTTGTATTTCAATCTCATTTATTCAAATTTCACAACTAACTAATCAAAGGCATATTGCAATTCATCAAAAGTATATGAATTTGAATCAATTGAGTTAGAGATTACCTTAGGCTTTTCAAGAGCTATGAGATATGTTGCATTTTGGTTGAATTGTTGTCTTTCATGTAATTCATCAACTTCTCCTATATCTCATTAGAGGTTAAGCACTTTGAGACAGAATTGAAATTGTAGGAGTCCAAAGCTCTATAGAGGATACACTTGGCCTTGGCATCATCTAGTATTTGCTTCATGTAGTTTGCATCTTTTGAAGGAGTTTCAAGCCCTCTTTTTATCACATTCTATGTTCTAAAATCTAAGGCCATGATGAATATCTTTGTCCTTATTTTCTATTTGTAAAATTTAAATTTATCAATCATGAGAGCTTTAAGAACCTCTTCACTATCTTAGAAAATATGTTGAGCCATAAGATCTTTTCTTAAGGTCGTTAGACCTATAAAAGAGATCAAAGCTCTTATACAAATTGTTAGCTTTTCAATGTAGATAAGCAATTCAAGAGAGATGAATTAGATTTTTTTCCAAATTTCTCCTAAAAATAGCTTTCAATATAATTGAATAGAAAATTAAAAACAATATGAAAATATGATGCAATTAACGATAATTAAAGAACTTTGAAGCAAATATGAACAATAATGAAAGTCAAGAGTGTAGGGATAGAGAAATTAAATATAAGATTTATAAAGGTTCGGTCTTTCTCCAAATACACCTACATCTTCTCTCTGTTAGTTATCCTCACCAAACTTTAATCCATTAATTGAATGAAATTACAAACCTTATCTTTTTCAAGGCTTAAAATAACAACTTCTACCGTTAGTAGTAATCTTTTCAATCTTACTACAAAGCTCTCAAGATAATACCTCACCTCTTGCTCTCTAACCCCCTTTGTAAATCAAAGGAATTTGCAAAACAACCTCTAAAAGGTAAGTGTTTGCTAAGTTTAAGTATAAGAATGAATGAATGAATGAATGACAAAAATAGCTTGGATATAACAAATACAAAATGTATAAAATTTAAGCTCTAAAAACTCTTGAATTTTTAAAAGAATGGAAGTAAGACTTGTTGGTGCTTGCTTCTATGTTTCATCAACCTTCTTGGTGTGTTGGAATACTCTATTTATAGAGAAACTTTGTTTAGAGCTATTAGGAATGCTTGGGAAATGAAAACACATGTATTTTTCATTTGAAAACTAGCCATTAGAGCTTTTCTAGGCATAAAGGATTGATTGGTTCTTGAATTTCACTTAAATTTGATCGTTACATCACACAAGATAGATTGGATACCTTAGGGGATTGATCAGGTAAGCCAAGTTTTGGATACAAAGTGTTTTTGTATGAATAGTGCCTTTAATAGTCTCCTGTTTTACACTTTACTCACTAATTTGATTATATATTGAGTTATATAACTCCAAATCAAGAACTATTTGAAGATTTAAAAACTAGACTTAAGAAATTTTCTATTCACATAAAGTTCATCATCTAATTCAATGTATAAAAATTATAATCAATTTTCAAAACTACCTATTGTGCAGTTTTTAGATAATTGCATAGTCTCTAGTAAAAATTAAAAATATTTTTTTAGAAAATTTGGATTGTGATTTTGTTTAATCCACTAGAAAGTAGACTCAAAGAGCTTTCAAACTATATAAAATTTAAATATTAAAACTATAAAAATTAATACAAAAAAATAAAACAAGTTCAATATTGAAAAACTTTGTTTTTACATAATAACTTTCTTAAATTAATCTATTTCTCAAAACTAATATTATCAAAATTGTATTGAGTCTAAAATAAATAAATTCACTTTAAAAACAATAATTGGACTTTCATTTAAGCTTAAATAAATAGTTTTTAAAATAGAATTAGTTTGAGAAATATAAAACAAAGAAAGGTTTGTTTACACTTTGAAAAATATATTATTTATTTAGTATAAAAATAATAAAACTTAAGAACATATAATAAATAAATCTTTTTTAAAATTTTAATCAAGTTTATTTAGCTTAATATTTTATTATTTTAAAATGAAGATCAATTTAAATATAATAGAGAAGATAACATATGAAATGAGTGAAAATTTTCAAAATATGATAATATTAAAATTTAATATCACTTTAGAGGTAACGATCTACCAAAGGATCTAAATTTTTTGAAAGTTTTTATTAGTTATTTTAAACAATTTTTTGCTACTTTTAAGTTTTTGGCATAATATCCAAATAAACTGTTAGAGCTTTGCTCCAAAATGCAAACAAATCATTGAATTTTTATTGCATGAAATTAAAGCTACAAACTTTTATTTCATTATAATTATACTCATTAAATCTTAAAAGTTGATGAATACTATTGTCCACTTGACATTATTTTTAAAATAGCATTACCTCAAATATTTGTCATTTAACTTGTCCAAATAATTTTAAGTATTTTTTACAAATTAAATCATTCAAGTAAAAAAAAATTTAACAAAAAATTTAATGTTTTATACTATTAAGGACCTAATTTCAATAAAATAAAACTTTATAATGTTAGATTCATGCAATAGAATATCATAAACTTATTTTTAGTTTTTAGTAAAGTTCGAAGATTTATTTAGATATTATCTCTAAATTTTTTATAGCAAGAAGTAAATTTTTCGACACATTAAAATTAGAAGTCAAAAATACCTTTTTTCTAACCTCTTTCAAAAGAAGAAAAGATTTTCAAATTTATTTGACTAGAAAATATTTGAATTTCATGTTTTTTTTTTTTGTTCTAAATTTCAATATGAATATTTTTTAATAGGAATGAATTTATGTGAGAATTTTGATGTCAATAAAAATAGGTTCTTATTATTAGTTAGAATAGTTAGAAAGTGAGATGTCATTATGCATCTATATCTATCTATCTATCTATATATATATATATATATATGTATGTATATATATATGTATGTATATATATATATACACCTATTTTCTCCTACCCTTTTTTTAATTATCAACATTCACTCACTTTCCTACTCTGCAGCCGTCTGCTGCTCATCCAGCAGGGTTCAAGTTTCCGAAGTTATAGTTTTATATCAACGTGTAGTTAATTTAGTTAAAGCCGTTAGTGTTGTAGGAATCTTAAAACTCATAAATAATGGATTTAAAATTTTTTTTGTTCATTTTTTGGATAAAATGAGTGTTAAAATTATGAAAAATGCTCCAAGAATCTAAGATTAATCATACATATGAACAAGACTTGCTCAGCATTAAATAAATGAAACATTCTATGTACCACATATTTGAACCTAAATGAGTCTAGTCTATCAACAGTTTTCTCCCATCCGAGGCAAGGCAATCAAGATCACATAAAGTTAAAGATGTGATTTTGGAATGTTGCAGATATATATCCCCTCTAACCCTTCATTTGTTCTTGCCACATTTCTGAGTTTTCAGCCTTGATGATGCGATCAATATCTGCTCAATTCTTTACAGTTTCCTCCCTCCAACAAGAGGAGACTCATCATAGCCCTTATTGATCCTCTTGGTATACTTCCGGTGCCGCCTTTCTCTAGCGTACAACACCCAAAAGATCAAAGAAAACATTATCGAACCTGTAGCAGTTACCAAACCAATATAGACCCATTGACTGTATTTCCTCAGCCCTGGACAATGATTCTCAGTAATGTCTTTGAAAGTGTCTCGGATCACCGTGCAGTCTACTACACTAGCAAGAAAGGGGCCGTAATTGTACAATCCGAAGCTTACGTTAACAGCAGAACTCATCTGGTTGTAAATATCAGGGGTCAGGCGGCCTGCTGTGTTGCAAATACCAGCTGCTGAAACTTGACATACATATTTCTTCCATTCCTGCATGTATAACATAATAATAAATCAAGTCAAAATTTGCACACTTTTGAACCTGGGGCTTTAGCTCAAATTGTTCACCCACTTTCCTTCGGAGGTAGGTTTTAGCAAGGGTGGGGATCGCAAATTCCCCTTCCCCAATTTCTCTTAGGCCTCAGCTTCCTATGTGCAAAAAAAATTGGATAGTTTTTGAAGCTGCAAAACAGCTAAAGCTTCTAGATTTTTATTTTCCTCTTTTTTATACATAAGAGGCCTTAGGAATACGACAAAGAGTTGCACATGCTAAAATTCGAATCCTATACCTATTGAATGTCAACTATTAACATGATTACAAAACCAACTGAGGTAAAATCCAGATTAGATTTTTATTTACCTCTGTTGCATTGCTTAAGGCTACTTGACCATCACCGCAGCCTTGTTGAGTGTTAGCATTGGTGTATGGGTCACAAATGACAGGTACTAATGGACCAGATTGATTGTGATAAAGAGGTACAGCTTGTGACGGTAGGGTATCGTTGTTGGCTACAAGGACAATGTATTGGTTCAGTATACCGTTTAATCCGGTGGCTACTGATCTGCTTGCGTCCAACACATTTTGGCCAAATTCTCTGTCCCAACAAGGGAGAAGCTCCTTCATTGCTGAATTGGCCATGGGGTTTTGGACCCATTCGTTCATTGCAACGCATGTATCTGCCACTACGCTGAATTATGGTGAAAATATGGTTAGATTTAACAGAAAATGGATACCTAAAATTCCTTCGGCAATTAATCCTAAAAACTTAGTAATAATTATTAGAATTAGGTTAAAATTTACCCTTGCATATGAATTGTTTAGACTTACTTGTGGAAAACGAGAAATATGCCACACAAGATGAATGTGAGTGTGATAATAACCCACCCAATGACTACGAATCTGCAATTGTAGAATGTAAATTTTTAGTGAAAAGATGGAAAACAAAAAAAAAAAAAAAGCTATCATATAGCAAAGTCACTTACAAATAAACACAAGATTGCATGCCAAGAATCGAAAATACTGCAAACCATTAACAACAACAAGAAGAAGAGCAAGAATGTGAGGAAATAGATTAATAATTGGTTTATTAAATAGGAATGATAACCATCTAGTTTGGGGGAATGAAAAGGCTTACAGAATCCGAGAAATGCCAATAGGAGCAGAAAAACAGTAATAGTGATAAGAGCAATGTTCCTGCAAAGAAAGAGCAAAGCATTGACATTTTTTTATTATACAACGGCAAGCTATAGTTTAGGATAGGGAAAAGAATTGTAAATGTTAAGATTCGAACTTCAAAATTACTGGATGCCAATTTTATTGTATAAATCAATTGAGTCAAATTTTGAGTTCAAAGCATTGATTAAATATAACTTATTAATGAATTTAAAACTTAATTCAATTAGTTAATATGTTAAGATGATATTTAGTAGATTTGAATCTTAACACTTACAATATCTATGTTTCTCTCAAGATTGCTACCTCTTTTTAAAAAAAACCTATTAATGTACTAATTCTCTTGCCTGAACTGCATCCACAGCATAAAAATCATAACACAAAAATGCAATTGACATACACAGGGTTAAGATTGTGTTGCATGGAATCTGTAATGTGAGCTGATTTGACATGAGGAACGTTTCCAGTTGCATTGATTAGCGAGTTGACCTTGTCGATCTCGCTTATGAGATTAGGAGGTAGAAAATGTTGGTTCAAATCGATATTCTTGGCGGAGGAAAGATAATTGTATACGCTTATAAGATTATTGACGATACGTGTTCCTTGATTCACAATGTACTTTGTTGCACCATTTACGCTGCCCTGGAATCTTCCCACTCCAGTGTTCATTATAGCACATCCAATGCTGAAAATGAAACAGGTAAGTTAGATCACGGTGCAAACTTGATAATTTAAAACACGAAATAATATCACAACATGAAAATGATATAAAAATATATATAATAGTGGTCCGGGTTAAAATTTTGATAAAAAAATTAATTTAACAAAAACAAAAAATATATATTTCATTTTTTATTATGACAGCAATTTTATATAAAATGCTACACCTACATATGCACAAATTGCCTGTCTGTTTTACATGAGATGAGTATATGATTTTTAGATCTATCATGGAAACAGATCCGAAAACGTAAACTATTTCTAAGCATAGAAATAAAGGGCAGAATATTGGAGGACTTACATTGCAGCAATGGTGAAAAGTATGAGAAAGATGAGAGAAAATGCATAAGCGAGTCGAGAATAACCATAGGGCTTTTTGCGGCGGCAGAAGCAGCAACAAATACAAGCACATAACAGAAATAGACCAAACAGCACGAACCAGACTAATGCAATGGCGGCGAAAGGAGCAGAACTATAAGCAACAGACTGCAAACACAATGGTGGAGCTGTACTTTTAATAACTCATCGTTGAAGTTTAGCAAATATAGCAAATGCAAGCATGAAACCGAGAACTAAAGCAATTTAGGGGACACAAGTTTAGAAATTGGCATTACTTTTGGTCCTGTAAAAGAAGGCATTTACTTTTACATATTCAATTTCAAATCTGCAATTGGATTAGATCTATAAGTTACTTTTAACTCAATGAAAATAATATTGACGAAATAAAGAATTTGAGTTCCAGTTTCCATTTAAATAGGAATCAATGAAAAAAGATTGCATTTTAGTTAATTCTATCAACACAAACCCTACCGTAGGTTACCATAAGAACCATTGGACTCCAAATTGACTTCTATTGATTTTTTTTAGTTAATTTATGTTTAAATTATGGAAATTTTCTGCCATTTTTATCTGCTTCAGACAACCGATCGAATTGAATACAATTAGATTCCTTTACTATAATAATTTCTTGTTGCCAACAATTGAAACAAGTTCAGTTGAATTTCTTAAACCGTCCTCCAATTTTTTTTGAGAGAAAACTTTCTTGGGATTTATGGTTTCAGATACTAAAAAAGAAAAACAAAGTTTTGGGGATGGACTATTTCTGATGAAAATTTAGCTTCAGATACTTAACTGGGCTTGTAATTGGTTAGATATTAAACTATCTAAACCATTTCAGATGAGACATGGCAGAAACTCGTGATTGAAGAACAAATAACATCTTTTATCTACCATAAAGTTCCACGAAAAATAATTATGAAAAAGATAAAGAGGCAAGAAATCAAGCAATGGGGCATAGAAATCTTACAGCCTGGTAATGTATGTTAGTAATATTCCATCCACCTGTATAATAATTAAAATGGTCTAGAGGATCCTTCCTATATGTCTCTTTCTCAGCTAATATGAAACTTCTATTTCCTGGTCTACCTTCATCCAATTTTTCCTTCAACCCCATAATTCCTGAAAGAGAAAAAATAAAAAAAGACACAAAATTAACGTTCTTGATGATCAGAAACAACAGCAATCATACCTGGAGAATTACCATGGGATGGCAGATCAACATTCTCATTCTGTCCATGAGAAAGTGAACAGAAGGTTGATAAAATGAGAAACAGAAAAAATAGCTTCAATTTCATAGGCATATTCATTATTCTTTCATGCAATTTTTTTTTTCCTTTTGCAATCTCTGGGTTTGATCTTCCCCTTCTGAATCAAAGGGTTTAGGCATGTATAGAAATCTATGGCTTTTCAAACTGTTAAATTAAATGTTTGTTTCGGGTGTGCATTTTCCAAAAACACGTATTTGCTTTTTTTTGCACGTCTATATTTGTCTTCAAATTGCTATTATCAGTTGTATTAGTAGCTTTTTGGGCATCTTATAATTGCTATAAAAGCAGCATATTTTAACTATTTGATCAAATTATCCAACTAAAGGAATTTATTTAATGGAAAATTATCAAAACCAAATTAATTAAACTGATTTGATCAAATTCAATGGCATAGATCAATCAAATTGGTTTAAATGGACATATGCTCACCTTATCTATAAGGTCTACTTACATATAATTCTATGTGGATAACTTATATTATTAACACGTAGGATAATTCTAAATAATTTTACTCAATCAATTATTTAAATTTTAAAAATTTTAAAGTTTCAAAAATTACATCTATCCAAATCTTTCAAAATATATAAGTTTTTATCCTAGTTTAGATCCGAAAAAACAAATCTTATATCTCACTTTTATCCGTATGTATGAAATATAAAATTTAAATAGTTTATTTTTTGATATTTACTATTTTGATTTAATTTTTACTTTTGATATGTTAAACAAATCCCTTTTATCTTATTGTTTATAATTTATTAACATTCTCTTATATTTGAAATTAATGGAAAAATATTAAATAAAAAATTAAATCTTTTTTAATTAAAAATTATAAAAGAACAAATTACTTTTTTAATTTTAAATGTTTTCTTACCAAATCATCTCTAAGAATTTAGGTATGATAATATTGTTTATTATATGAAATATAGATCATTTTAGACCAATTGAACCTTAGAAAGTTGGCTAAATAAATTTATTTCAATTAATCTAATTAAACTAAATTCATATTGCATGTATTTTTAATTCACTACTATATTATGACCAAATTATTCACAATTTTATCTAATAATTAAAATCATAAATCTTGATGTAAGTCTACAATCATATTACAAGATAGTATATTTCTTCTTAAAAAAAACATTTATTATATAATAATTTAAAATATAAGCATGTAATCATAATTCATACGCTTTTTTTTTTATTTTAGACTTTAAATATTATTTATGTTGGTATTGAAATGTTAAATTTAATTATTAATATTGTGAATTTATTTGATTTTTATAAACAATTTTGAATTCAAAATCATATAAATAATAATTTTTACCGCCATTAATTGGATGGTAAATCCTAATTATTATGCTATTTTACTTTTATTTTCATTGATTAAATTAAAATTTATAAATTTACTACCCAAAAATTTTTTTAAAAAATTAAGATTTTCAACCTACAAATAATATGTTACAAATGTAAATCTTAATTTTCACACTAAAATAATATATACCTTTAAAAGTGTATTTAATTATGATAAAGAGATTAATTTTCTCATTGAGTTTTGTATGCAATTTTATTTTCATAATTCAAAGAAATTTTATTAAAATTATTTTTTTAAATACTTGCATAATACTTATTTGAATTATTTTATAATCATTTATATAAGACAGTTTTTGTAATTTTTGACTACTAGGAATATGTTCATTTATCTTTATATATAATATAAAAATTAATAAAAATTTAAAATTTAAATTATGAAAAATATAATAAAAAGCAAAAAAAAAAAAAAAACTTAGATTTTCATATTTTAGTTTTTCTAATAAACAAGGAAAGAAGGAAAGGACAACAACAAGCAAACAATCTCGTGACTAGAGGTATAAATAATACATTAGTATTCGTAAGTTATTTGAGTTCGATTCGAAGAAAATTCGAATTCGTTTTGATTATTATTGAGTGGAGCTAAAATAGTTCGACTTTTCGATCGAGTCGAATTCGAGTATTTTTATATCCGACTCGAGTAGTTCGCGAGCTTAATCGAATTTTAATATTTAAATATATTTTTATTATTTTAATTAATAAAATATTTCGAGCCCGAGTTCGAGTTCAAGTATGAATAATCGAACTCTTGTTGAGTATACGAATCAAGTTTATTTTTACATATTAATTGAGTTTAATCAAGCGAGCTCGAGTAACTCGAATTCAATCATGAAAGCTCGAGTTTGAAAAATAAAATTCGATCGAATTTGAACCAAATATCGAACCTCGAATTATAAGTCGAACTCGAATTCGAACTCAAACTTCCCACTATTCGACTCAATTTTACTCAATTACACTCTGTACTCGGTGACGACCAAACTGTCTAAATCTGTATACTGTACACTCAAAATCGGCCGCTCTGCAACAGAGATCTGTTTACTCTTATTTTTGCTTTTCTTTCTCCACAAATGGCGGCTTCTATTCAGCTAAATTTCCGCTCCATCAAACCTCATTTCATTCTAAAACCCGTTGCCAAAGCGTTCCCCAAACCGAGCAGGATCAGGTGCGCTGCCGCCACACCAACCAATCTATTTTCGTGTTTATTTGGTTTTTGTTTGGCTACTAAAAAAGCGAATCAAAATAACCAAAATGAAGAAGCCAATAATTATGGTATTGTATTATTATTTTATGTTTGGTTGTTGCTTTAGAATTAATATTTTTGAAAAATTCAAAATTTAATTAATAATTATGTTGGAATGTGTCCTACTAAATTTTAATTATTTATTAATTGTAATCAAGAATGATTTTGTTATTGCGGAAGTGTTAGTGGTACGATTGTTTGCAGATGTGGTAATGTGAAATTCTTGATAAAATAAGGAATTTAAACTGTGAAATGGACTGAGACAATGAAATCTAAACAAAAGATTACTGATAACACAAAACCCTTAAAATTACATTTAAATTGTTGTAGATGTATGGCAGTAAAAGTAATTGAGTCTATGTGCTGGCCACGAACAATGAAAGGATTTAGAGTTTTAAATATATATAATATAGATTAAAGTTGATTTTTAGTTGATATATTTCTTTTATGATGTTTAGATTTATTGGATACGTTACTGAAGAATTACGATATTGATGTTTTACTTACCCTCTGCCCTCATCTATTCTCATTCATGATAAAATAGAGGCCAAAATAAAGGACTAAATGTGTATGTTTTTCACAAATATACTCCTAATTAAGTTGCTTAATTTTAATTTTTTTCTGTCCTAAAGTTTCATAATTCATTTTTTTTTATGAAGAAATGATTTATATTTCATATAATGAACTTTCTTTATTGCTACATACGTTTTGGCATGGATTAGGGATTGAATTTAGCTTCCAAGAGATGCCCCTGGGCGGAGCTGCTTTGGATTTGACTGGAGTTCCCTTGCCAGAGGAAACCCTTTCAGCAGCACAAAAGGCTGATGCCGTTCTCCTTGGAGCAATCGGAGGGTATTCCTGTGTATAATTGTTTATCAATTATTTTCTGCTCTTTCTTGGGCCTTCTCTTCTTATGACAATTTTTCCATTCAACTAACTTATTACTTCATTTGGCTTCTAGGTATAAGTGGTATAAAAATGAAAGACACTTGAAGCCAGAGATCGGTCTACTTCAACTTAGAGAAGGGCTTAAAGTTTTGCAAATTTGAGGCCAGCTACTGTTTTACCACAGGTGATGGTGTTTTAGTTGATTTTTCTGAAATTTTCTTTATTTTTCAACTACTTAATCACTTCATTTCTTTTGCACTCTTAATGAGTTTAATGAATTTTTGGAATTAGATAAAACTTGCATTTATCCATAACAAAAATTCTTTGCATGTATGATGCAGTGTGGATATTGCTTTTGCTGAAATTCCCTCCATTTACCTTCTATTTTTTGGCCTGTGTATGTAAAGATTTTCTCATTTACATGAGCTAGCTTGAACTGATGTAAATGTTTCTATGTGTTTTCCATATGCTCTTTTCAGTGTAGTTTGGGGGGTAGGACATTTAACTTAAATAGTTGGCAGTTTATGTGGAAACTTGCTGCTTTAGTGATTTTGTATAAGTGGCCTCACCTTCAATTGTTTCGAAAGTGGTTATTTGTAAGGCAAGTCTCTGACATTAGTTATGCGTTTTCTTTTCTGAAGGTGTATAAGTTAGTAGCATATGATTTGGACTATTCCTTAGCCAAGTAACGATTATTATCATTTGAAAGGGTCGTCTTCAACAGTTGATCTACTAGATTTCGTGAGTTCATCATACTTTTAGGGTGGAGGGACATGAGTGCTGAAGCTATTGTAATTGTTTTATTCTCTGCTTTTGGACAGTGCAGAATGAGCTGCTTAATTCCAAGAAGAAAAAAAAACTCATTCTAATTTGTATGCACGCACACATGCATACATGGTAGTACATGTAGCTAGCATTTCTTTTATTTCAAATCTGTGGTTGATGAAAATCTTCTTCTATGTTATTTGCTATTTCAGTTAGTGGACTCTTCAACTTTGAAGAAAGATGTTGCTGAGGGTGTTGACCTTATGGTGGTAAGGGAGCTTACTGGAGGTCATTATGCCCTTTTCTTCCATTCTCTCTGTTGCTCCATCTATTTTCTATGTCAATAATCAGCATTGATCTTATAATGAAATCAGGTATTTATTTTGGAAAACCAAGGGGATTTGGTATTAATGAAAAGGGTGAGGATATTGGCTTCAACACTGAGGTGTATGCTACTCATGAGGTAGTTGTTCACTCACGATTGCTCTTTTTAATTGTCCAATTCTTTATCTACTTTTTTGAAACAAGTTATATATCTCCCAGCTGTGGTGTCTTGAGTTGATGATTTGGAAGATCAAGTGAAACAGCATTCTTTCAAATACAAATTGAATGATGAATGGATGCATAATTAAAGAATTATGATTGTTTAGTGAAGATAATCTTAAATGTTCATAGTCTTTAAGGACTTTATAGATAATTCTTCTTGTATGTGTTTCTTTTTTCTTTTCGTTTTCTTTCCCAAATAATATTTCTGGATATTTGATTGGATTCAAATATATGCTTAATGGAATGGTTTGATGAAATGCTTGTATACATACACCTTTTTGTATAGTGCATCACCTGACTGAAATAAAAGAATTCAAATTCTGTAACTAAGCTTGCTCTTAGTTGATAATACCCAAAATTTGTGTGGTTGACAAAAAATCATAAATCCTTTCTTGATGGCGAATGATGTTGCATGATTGTGAAGCCACTTCTGAAGAGGGACTATTGATTTGTGATTGAAATTTAATGATAATCTGCTACAATAGGATAGGTGGGATTGAATGGATAAGTTAAAAAAGGAAAACTTGATTAACCTTGTATTGTTATAATTTAGAAGAAGCTGAAAGTTTTGTCATATGATTCTTGATTATAACAGATAGCTAGTAGTATACTTCCTCTGCAAATCCTATGTTTGACTTGTGAAATGCCTGTTTTGTCTTTTCATCAAAATTTTTCCTATGGTTTTCTTTTCCATGTAAATAATTTTTATTGTTGAAAATTAAACAAATTGATGCCAGATTGATCGTATTGCTCGTGTTGCATTTGAGATTGCTCAGAAGCGCCACGGATGACTCTGTCTGTTGACAAAGCTAATATTTTGGATGTTTATTGTAATGTTACCAATCTTGCTAATTGCATCTTGTACAAAATGGTTATTGCATCATATTATGCCCTTTTGTACCTATAGATTGTTATCATTATTATCCAACTGAATTGTATTTCTTCACTGTTTTACATCCGCTAAATTATTTGAGGGATTAGGGTTATTTTATAATCCTCTAATTTAGCCTTCTATTTTGTGGTCAATGAACTTGTTTCATAAAATGCACTGCAACCTATCTTGGTTTTATGCATGGAAAATATCTCTCTACTGTTTGTATTCCCTGCAATTTTTGTGATGCTTCCATCTGCTAGTCTTGGTGAATCAGTATGACAACTCATTAACCTCTTTGCAGATTGGTCTGGGAATATTGGTATTCATATATTCTTTCTATTTGCAATATTGGTATTTCCATTTGCACAAGGACCTGGACTATTTGAGCCTATTCATGGTTCTGCTCCTGATATCGCTGGACAGGTTGGATTTACCTTTTTTGTTTACTTTTTGTAGTTAAAGCTTAACTATCATTTTCCTGTCAAACTGAATTTCCTGAGCCTCAATTATAATTTGGAATACATTATGGTCTGAGTGGCAGGACAAGGCAAACCCGCTTGCAACAATTCTCAGTGCTGCAATGCTTTTGAAGTATGGCCTAGGGGAAGCAAATGCTGCAAAGAGAATTGAGAATGCAGTTCTGGATACTCTTAAATAGGGGTTTCCGAACGGTGATATATATACCATTGGAAATGTGTAAGCTCCTTACCCTAAAATACCTTTTTTTTTGTTGCTTTTTTCTCTTATATATATATATATATATATATATATATATATATTTTTTTTTTTTCTTCTGAAAAGCAATAATTCTTCTTATTTTGACCAGAATTACTTAAGTTATCTTAATCCTCTAGTGAATATTTACCCGAGTTGTCATTAAGGAATTTAGCAAGTAACGAATCTCAGTTTTCTTGGGTAGTCAGAAAATTTAGGAGAAAAGTCCTGTTTAGTGGTTGGCAACATGATTTGGCTAACTTTTTTTTTTTTTTTGTACAAAGGAGGTTAGCGATAGGGGAAAGGGTTACAAGTGTTGAATTTAAACTTTAGACTTGCTAGACATCACTTTTTAAAGATAACTGCATGAATCAATTGAGTTAAACTTTGAGTTCATTTGATTAACAAATTTTGCACTGTTTTTTTTTTTCTCTTGGTTGGCTGCATGAATTAATTGAGCTTAAGACATTTGGCTAACAGATTTTATGTTGTTTTTTCTTGCTTTTTCCTACACCATAATTGTTTTTTTAAAAAAAAAAAAAACTTTTTTAAATCATGTGTCGTGTCGGGCCTTTTTTATTTTTTTGCACCATTGGATTTTTCACTTTCTTCATGCCAATTGCACTTGTGAATGTTGTTTGCTACTTTATTCCTTGGGCAGAAACTAGTGGGGTGTAAGTGTCACGGGTCGAGACTCAAGCTCCGAACCCGCGCGGCTCCGAGACCCGGGCATTCACCCTTCCGGCGTCCCAGATCAGCCTTCCTGCCACGGTTCACATCCTTGTGAGGTATTGTCCGCTCTAGCCCCCCTGGCCTCACGGTTTTGTCCTACAAAAGACGCCTCACAAGGCGGAGATGGTGTGAACCCTTTTATATCCCAGAGACCCTCCTATTATATTCGATGTGGGGTTCAGGACTCCCCCTTAGGTCCGTGACATAAGGGTATGGGTGAGAAAGTACTGAAATCAGTTGACTCGGTTCCGGCTGCTATCTGAATCAAAAACAGCTGAGTACCAATACAGCAGGCCTCTATCTGGTTTAACATTCAAAGTTCCACCTGGCTCAGGCTCTCATTTTAAAAAAGGGCTTAGTTTGTTGTATTGGAGTTGGGAGTGCGGGCTCCATTCATGTATCTCATTTGTTATATTTGTGTCTTTTTTTTTTTTTTTTTGGAGGTTGTGATTACTGATTAGCGAGGGAAATTGTAATGTGGAATTATTGGCCGCCATGTGTGCGAAAAGTAAAGATAAGCCCAAGATTTGGGATGCTCGTAGGAGTTAATATTACATTTGGATGGTTAGAATTAGAATTATTTTTTATCATTTTGGATTTTTCAAATTTGATATCTGATAGTGTTGAATTAAATTATTCAATTTTATAATTAAATTAATTTAATATTGAAATAATTTTGATTTAAATTTGAATTATTTATAATTCAAATCAATTTTGGTCTTATTAAATAAGTTTAAATTATTAATTTATTTGATACAATCAATTGAATCGGATTATTGAAATTTTAAAGGAGCTTTGTCCACTTTATATTATAAATATACAAATGCTATCGTGCAAGTAAAGAAAAAAAAAAATCAAAACTCATCAGAGCTCAGTAGAAATATCAGAATGTACAATTGGATTCTGTTCTGACGTGGCATTTTTTATTGTTTATTTTAACATGCCGCAATGTTAGTAAAGAGAATAGGAAATAACATGTTACAACGTTAATAAAAGGAATTGTAGATAAAATATGATTAACATCGAATTTATTTTATCTATAAATTTTTGTTATAATTTTATAATTGTATATTAAATAAAATAAAAATTATTTAAGGGCAATCACTTATAAGTATAAGTTTTATATAAATATTTTATGAATTTCATAAATTTATTGTAATTCATTAATTATAATATAATTAAAAATAATTATTATTTTTTAAAAGAATAATTATTATTATTATTTTTAATACTAGTAGGTACATGGCTACATGCCATAAAATCCTACTCTCTTCTTCCCTATATAAACCCCACGATGCCTGTATGGGTTTTATCTTTTTTGTTCGTCATTTTTTAAACCAATATTTTAAAGTCAAGAAACGAAGCCATGTCATCAAGCTCAAGCACAGTCATCGGAGACGAGAAGTTCCGGCGGACGGAGACGGCGATCTCCGGCGACCTAACAGCTACGAACATAAGCACGGAAGCCATCGCTTTCTCCTATGGAAACCCTAGAACAGAAGAGACACGTGGAGTTATGCACTCATCACCAGTGACTCCGTTTCCACCCTTCCTGTAAGCTCTTCCTTCAAAGTTTTATTTTAGTTTCTGAGAAATCTCAATGATTCTTTTGTTTATGTGAAAAATTTGACAATTTTTCATATTCATTTTACTGAAATTTTTAACTAATTTAGGTGAGTTCCTTGTGGTTACTGTTCTTTCTGTAACTTGACATAATATTAAATTTTATAGGTTGAAAGGAAACCTCTTGTATGTGTGGTAGGGGTGCCGAACCACATGAAATACGCCGATTTTTGTCAGTTTTGTGCTTCATTTATCCATCACATGCTGGAGATGAGAATTGTCAGGTTGACATATTTCAGCATTATATCATCCATTCTGGAATTGATAGTCAATTCCTTACTAAAAATGGTTGTAATTGGCGTAAATATATATTAATTCGCTTTTGTTTTGATAATGTTTGTGTAACTGGAGTTGATCATGCTCATTGACTGAGATTTTGAATTTTTATTGCTGTCTTTTCTGGTGATGATTAGGAGCGATGGAATGGAGGATCGCTGTAGCGTTTTGATAAGATTTGATCGTCAAGACTCTACAGATAAATTCTATCGGCATTTTAACAACAGACAATTTAATTCTCTTGAGGTAGGGCTTCTTTTTCTTAATTGGTAGAGTATAGGATTGATAAAATTATCTTTGTTATATGATGTTCTCATTACTTATTGTTTTGCTAGGTAATTCATTGTCCTGATTTTGGATTTGTTTAGGAAGAAGTCTGGCGTGTGCTTTTTACGGTGGATGTGCAGTTCACCGGCTACACTGGTTCTCAAGACTACATACAGTCTTCTCCCGCAAGTTCAACTGAGCAGCCTTCATGTCCAGTTTGTCTCAGTACCTTCTTCAACTGTGCTTTATAAATTTCCTATCATATTCCTTTTCCTTAAACGGTACCCTTTCTCATTACTTCTTAGTCAAAGTTTCAGAGATTATTAGACCAATCTGATCAAAATTTTTGGTAGAAGGAAACAAAACTTGTGAAACAGAATTCTGACTCCATCCTTTTTAAGGACTTCTTCAGTTAGAGCATCCAAGCCCTAGCCAAGCAGATAGACTAAAATAATAAGGGAAACCTATGTGGCTCTCTTTTTGGCCCGTTTAACGGCCAACTGGATGTACTATGCAAAATAAATGTGTTATGAGTCAAATTGCATAGGTAAAACCCGAATTTTGTGCTGAGCCAAGGGTTAACGAGATAAAGCATCAGTAATCTACTTGAGTGCATACCAGATCAAACCAAGTTTATTATTACAGTATTGGTACTGATGTGCTGGCCGGTACACACAATCACATGATTACACAATACCCTCACTGCTGTTCTGCACCGCATATATAAAATACAATACACTCAATGATGTTGTCCTTTATTCTCTGTTTTCTTCTTCCATTAACTGTCTATATGTTTCCTTTGATTCTATCATAGTTCTTCTCTTTAAGTCTGTTCTATGCCTCTAGTGAGATCAGCTTGTGTAGTTTTTTTTTTTAAGCATACTGTTTATTTCTGTGGACAGTAAACTGTAGATAGCATCATATTCCTTTTTTTCCTTCTATTACAGAGAGATTAGACCACGACGCAAGTGGAATTCTCACAACAATATGTAATCATTCTTTCCATTGCTCCTGTATTTCAAAATGGACAGATTCTTCTTGTCCGGTAAGTGACTATGATTATTTTGCTACTACTTAATTATTTTAATGGTGATTGTGCCAGCATGCATGCTACTGTTGGGCCTTATGAAAGAGATTTCAACTACCTGCTCCAATATAGAGAAAGCAATTGGGAGTATATTGAATGTTCTTCATTATTTTTGTTGCAGGTATGCCGATATTGCCAGCAGCAGCCTGAAAAGTCAACATGTTTCATTTGTCAGACTTCTGAGAATCTTTGGATTTTTGTCATCTGTGGATTTGTGGCTGTGGAAGGTAAAAGTTTACTTTTCTCTGACAGGTTGTATAGGAACTTTATTCTTGCCCTTACTTCCTCTTTTCTTATGTGAGTTGCATAATTTCTTAGAAGCAAAATTTTAATGTAGGTATAAAGGGGAACATGCTATAATACATTGGAAAGAAACACAAAACTGCTATTCTCTTAAGTTGGAAACACAGCGTGTCTGGGATTATGTTGGTGACAATTATGTCCACTGACAAATTCAATCCAAAACTGATGGTAAGCTGGTTGAATTGAATTCACATTGTGTGCACGCAAATGATGGCTGTGGGAGCTGTAAATGTGTAAATTCTGGAAATACTGAGGCTCTTGTGAGCTGTGAAACTGAGGTCGTAAATTTTCTAGATTTTATTTCAACTTGTGTTTTTGGTGCTATTGTGTAATACGCTGGTCTGACTTTTAGGTTTTTTCTCAGATTGTTAATGGATACAATGAACTACTTCACACCCAGCTTGGGAACCAAAACTTGGTAAATTTTTACTTCCCCCCTTTTCTAACCGTGAAAGAGTTACCCTTTAAGCTTATTGGTAATGCAAGCTTGATTTGATTATAGTATTTTGAGACTTTGCTTCAACAGACAATGAAGAAACTGAGAGGGCAACTGCAGATGCTGTTAACAAGGCTGTCATGCAAAAACGACAGAAGATGCCGGCCAAGCTTGAAAGACGTGTGAAGGAAAAGAGATTTCTTGAGGATGTGAGTACTAAGTTCTTGATCTCAAGAGTATGCACGGTTTGTATCAGATGATTTCAAAAGTAATTATTCTTTCTTTTTTTTTTTTCTTAAACATATTAGATAAATACAAATTTCATTGTTTCTGCTTGTAGCTCAACAAGAATCTTTTGAAAAACCAGGAGATATGGAAAGCAAAGTTATTGGAAGTTGAAGAGAGGTATGGCTAGCTAATAGCATTTTTTGTAGGTTATAGCGATAATCTTTTACATGCTGTTGTCTTCGACATGTTTGGATGTTTATTGAATTGGAATAGACCTTTTTAACTTTACAATTAACTTTTGGAAAGTTGTAGAAGCATTTTCCAAAATAATGCTACGAGACATTTATTTCTGTGTATGTTAACACTTCAGAATTTGCTATAACACTTAATTCAGTGTACTTTTGGGGTGGATGTCTGTCCCTTTGAGATAGGGTAATCATGTGAATTGCAGTTATAATACAGGAAATGGATGCTGGTGGTTGGTAGTTGTTAGATGTAACTGTTTTAATCACATTATGTCTTCTTGATCGACCAAATATGCACTGTTTTAGTCACTGATGCGCATGCCTAATGAACTTACTATTGTGCGGCAAATGACTGGTTTACTTCTGTTGTACTTTGATTTGATGTAATGCTAAGATTGACCTTTCCAGTGAAAAGAAGGCTTTGAGGATGAAAGATGATAAAATCCAGGCCTTGGAGGAACAGGTAAGGCTTTATTTGGATTTTTTAAACAGCTTTAGTGCGCTGTTGTTGTAGTAAAGTTTAAATCTGGCACAACATGAAAATGATGCGAAAAAAGAAACGAATAACATTAAGTGTATTCAATCGATTGGTTCAATTAATTTTGAATCGAATTATTCAAAATTAAATTAACCGAGTTATATTATTTTATTTTCGTTAATCGAATCAAATTTATGAATTTCAAAAATTAATTGGTCAAATTTAATTTGATTGATTCCGTTAATTTTTTTGATCAACCAAATAATAAATGCGTTTTAAGTTAAAATATAATTTTAATTTTTAATTTCTCATATTTTAAATAAACTAAATAAAATTATCCAATAAAATATTTAAATATCAAAGTATTATGTTGAAAATTTTTAATAACTTATGAAATTAAATGATCTGTTTCATGTATTTTTTTATTTTATATTTGAATTATGTTATATTTTAGTTAAAATTTCGATTAATTAGGTTTTTAAATCAAATTAACCAAAATCGAAATTCTTCTAAAATTATTTTTATTAATCGATTGAAATTAATTCATTGATCAATTAATTAACTGTAAGAAATTGGTTTGGTTGGTTACTTTGATTAAAATTGGATTATGAACATCCTTAAATGAGACATGGGTTAAAATTTTAACAAAAATTATATATAAATTTAACAAAAATAAAAAAATAGATTTTGTGTTTTTCATGTTAAAATGAAATATAATATGTAATTTTTATATAAAACACACATAAATATGCAAATTATTAGTGTTATGCATTATTTGAATATACGAATTAAGAGGTCTAGTCAAATTTACATCTTAATTTACCGGTATCATTCTTCAGTGGCCACTTTCCATGCACTCGCAGCTTAGAGATTTGATGGCACACCTTGAAGCAGAGAAGGCAGTGGAGCGGTTGTCAATATCTAATGAAATTAATGGTAGCAATGTCCTGCCAATGCCGCTAGAGCCTTCGTTGAATAAGGAAGAAAAATATTCTAAAAATCAAAGAGGATCGATGAACAGTGATAAAAGCCATCTCTAGTAAATGGTGCTTCTTGTGTATGAATTCTTTGTTCCTCTATTGGTAACAAGTCGATTGTATTCAAAGATTTACCTTTCAACGATTTTTTTGCCCAATGGAATTCACAGTAGTCTGACCTCACTTAACACATTTTCTTACGTTCGATTTGAATGAATGATAAGATTGATTGCGATAAAATTAAAAATAGTAATAAAATTTATTATAATTGTAATTGAAATAAATTATTATAATTATGATTGAAAAAATTTAATGAAAATTTTATATTAATTTAATTTTATTAAATTTGATTTTTGTATTCAATTAAAAGTATGATGAACGTTACGATTACATAGACGGCAACAATAAAACTCCGTCTGGCTTTAGCAAACAAGCATCTTCTTTTATGCTGAACATGAAAACCAACCATTATGTGTGATAAAGAAAATCAATAGAATCGTATTCGTTGTTTGCAAAATCAATTATTAAAAATAAAAAATTTTAAAATTTCTTTATTTTAAACTATAAAATTTCCTAAAAATATATTAAACCTATATTTTGTATTTTATTTGTTATATTGCCACTTTGGGTTCCTTCTTGAATGCACTCATTTACGTTATGGTTTTTGTTAAATTTGTACATAATAATTTGTTTATCTATGTCATGTAATTATTGACAACTCATATATTTATATAATATTTTATATAAAAATTACGTGTTATAATTTATATTTAAATGAAATTATAAATTTTTTAATTTTAATTAAATTTATATAAAATTTTTTAAAAAAATTTTATGTTATCACTTTTACATTTTTTTCGTATCATTTTTATATTATGAGATTATTAAGTCGTACATGATGAAAAAGCTAATTAATTAGGTCGTATATGATGAAAAAACTAGTTAATTTAAGTGTTTATATTTTTTGGAATATTTCAAAATTATTTTTTCCATTTGTAAAAACCTTATATTATTATTTTTTAAATTTGAATTTATTTTTCAATTCTCTTATTTTTGACAATAAAAAGCATGATATATCACTATTAAAAAATTTGATTTATAATATTAAATACATAAAAATTAAGATTTCCTTGTTAATACGTATCAAAATCAAAGAGAGACATTTAAAATGAGAGTAGAGAGAGTAGTATTTTATTTTCAAAATGATGCAACTTCATTCCTTTTGAAATGTATTATAATTCAACAAGGTATTAGTGGTCTCCAATTGAAAAGTTGGTGAATTTGCCTTTGTTTTCTTACAAGCTATTTCACCTACATATTGCATTAAACGTCAAGGTTTCCGCCTATGATGTAACATAAAAAAATTATAATAGCATCCAAACGTGTCCAATATGATATATTTTATGCTATTTGCTTTGATCATTTACAACCTTAATTTTTAAAACAAAATGGTGTAAGATAATCACTAATTTGTTTATTAAATATTTTTTATTATAATTATAGTTTCTATTAATATATTTAATTCATAAAAAAAGGAAAATAATTTTGATGCATTAAGATGTCATTGCATACGCTTATGCAGGTGCTGCTTTACGACGATGTTTGCGGTTTGAAAAGCTGGATTTTGACAGCTGTTGTTGGTGGGCTACGGGTCTACTATCTTACGATTTTCGTCAACTTTTAAGCTGAATTTTCATCGTGTTCAAAAATTTCGGCGAACACCATCAATTTTTTATGGACACTACAAACATAAAATAAATTTTAAAAATTTCGCTGGACAACTTCAAATTTTTTCTTCAAATACTTTTTGCATGAATAAAATTAATAAATTTATGGGTAATTTTTTATATATATTATAAATGAATATTTTAAAAAAAAAGTTTTAAAACCATCACAGCTGAATTTGTATTTTAGAAACCATATTTCTTGTGATGAATGGGGCAATCCCATTTGACTCAGTTGTTTGGTTAGTCAAAAATCAGAATTTCCAATTCGTGCTGCTTCCTGCCATACCTAATTTTGAATTTAGACCAATATCTGGTCAAAGGAATAATATATATTTTATATTCTTAATAAAATATCATTTTGAGAAAGAAGATTCAAATTTAACTTTAAGGTGGTGTTTGATTCATAAAATTTTAAATTTTGAGAGAAAATATAATATCTAAAAAAGTTTAAAATCCAGAGTTTTGTTTAATTTTTAAGGCATCTTATAACCAAATTTACTCATTTGGTTGAGAAAATTTTTGGTTTATTAATTCATATATAATTATTATAATATTTTTGATAAGTTGTAGATAACCTTTTATTTTATTTTAATAAAAAAAATTCAAACAACAAATGATACTTTTAACAACAAAAGAAAAAAATTAATTTTTAATTAAATATATCCAATTATGGTGTTTCACACGTTTGAAAGAGCTAAATGCTTTATTTGCTTTTGTAAATATTATTAGCCTTAAATTTATCCTTATTTTGAAATGATAAAATATTAAAGCTAAATAAACTTGATTAAGATTTTGAAAAAGATTTATTTAGTACATGTTTTTAAATTTTATATTTTGGTACTAAATAAATAATATAATTTTTAAAGCTTAAACAAACTTTTCTTTGTTTTCATATTTCTCAAACCAAATCTACCTTTAAAGATTATTTATTTGAGCTTAAATGAAAGTCTAATTATTATTTTTAAAGTGAATTATTTATTTTGGACTTAATACAATTTTGATAATATTGTTTTGGGAAATAAATTAACTTAGGAAAGTTGTTTTACAAGAACAAAGTTTTTCGACATTGAACTTATTTTATTTTTCTGTATAAATTAACAAGGTTTTAATATTTGAATTTTATATGGTTGGAAAGCTCTTTGAGTCTACTTTCTAATGGATTAAACAAAATCAAAATTTAAATTTTGTAAGAAAAGATTTTGAATTTTTACTAGATACTCTGCAGTTGTCAAAAAAAACTGCACAATATGTAACTTTAAAAATTCACTATAATTTGTACACAGTGAATTAGTAATGAAATTTTATATGGATAGAAAGCCCTTTAAGTCTAGTTTCTAAATCTTCAAACGGTTTGTGATTTGGATTTGTATAACTCAAGTTATGATTAAATTAATAAGTGGAGTGTAAAACACGAAACCACCACTTAGCCACTGATAGGATCGATCCTCTCATGGAAAAGATCGATCAGGTCGTGATTTTCAAGTGAAAAATGATTCAAAACATGAACCAAATCAATCCCCTCAAGCAAGAGATCGATCGATTCTGGGCAAAAACACTCCAACAGCTACTTTTTGGTGCTTCCAACGGCTATTTTCTTCTCCCAAACACTTCCAATGGCTACCTTTTCAATTTCTCTATAAATTGAGCACTCCAACACACCAAAAAGATTGATAAACCAAGAGAGTAAGAGCCAATAAGCCACATTTTCATTCTATCAAAAAATTAAGAGTTTTTAGAGCTTCAAAATCCATATCTATATATTTATTGTATCCAATGTTTATTTGTTGTTCCATTCATTTTTTCTTGTACTTAAACTAGCAAACACTTAGCTTTAGAAGAGGTTGTTCTATTGTTTTAATTAAAATTATCTTGATATACAATGGGTGGAAGAGAACAAGAGGTGAGGTATTCCTCTTGAGAGGCTTTGTAGTGAGATTGGGTTAAAATACTGTAAAAGGTAGAGCTGTTCTATCTTAAGCCTTAGAAAAAAAAAAGATAGGTTGTATTTTCAATTCAAGAATAGTGGATTGAAGCCTTGGTGTGGACAATCAAGAAAAGAGGACGTAGGTGCCATGTGGAGAATGATCGAACCTCTATAAATTATTATATTTGATTTCTCTATCCCTATCTCCTTACAATTTATTGTTATTTATATTTGATTTTAGATTTATTAATTGTTATTGTTTGCATTATATTTTCATCAAAAATGCTTATTGTTTTAGTTTTCATTCAACTATATTGAAATCATTTGTTTGGGAAGAATTTGAAGAAATCCAATTCACCCCCTCTTGGATCACCATTTGACCTATAAAGCTAACAAATATATTAGAAAAAATATCAAATAAGTTGTTTGTTCAAAGAAATATCTTATTTGCTTTTGTAAAGATTAAAGCAGATTGTCTACCAAATAAGGCATTTGTAAAAGCAAAATGCTTTTATTTAAATGGTTCAAATAATGTGTTTGTTCAAAGATATGTCTTATTTGATATTTTAATAAAAATTATAAAAAAAGCATCAAATAAGGCATTTATAGGAAGAAATACTTTAATTAATATCAAATAAGGTGCGTGTAAAAAGAAATGCCTTAATTGATATCAACTAAAAATAAAACAAATTACAAAAAAAAAAACAAAAACTGTTAAACTTACTTTTCAAAAAGATAAATGATATATGACAAAATTTTTATTCAAGTCAAATTTGAATAAAAACATAACTTTCCTTCTAAAAAGTGGATTTCTGATTCCAAAATTTTGAATATTATTAGGAATCTGATATTTTCTCCCATATTCGGATTATCTTAAACCAAATATAGGAAATAAATATCCACCATCAAAATTTCAAAGAAAAATTTGTGGATTTATCTAAATCAAACACACTCTAATTAAAATATATGCATTTCATAGTTAAACTAAATATATATTCAAATAAAAACAATAATAATAAATTAAATCTTATATCTCATAAGATCAATTATATAAAAAATTAAAAAAATTGTATTATGTCATAATTTTAAATTTTCTTACGACACTCATTTCTATTAATAATAACTTTTTTATCTACTTTCTTAACTATTATATTATTTTTAAATTATTGAGATATTCAAATGCAAATGAAAAATATTTCTGATCTGGATTATTTTTCTCTAAAAATTCAACTTATATAATATTATATAATACTATTTAAAAAAATTGATCTGATAATTGTTATCCCTATTTATGAAAGTAATTTTTAAGTCTCCAACCATTTTTTTTTTTTAACTTTCTCATGTAACAAAAGTAAATAAAGAAATAAACGAACAAGAACTTTTCTTGAACTTTTCTCTGCCGCCTGCCTTACACTGTCATCGCTTGTTAGCAGCATCCTTACCAGTTTACCTCACTCCCAGTCCTTTTACCAACAGCGTAGCCAACACTGGCATCTTTGCATATTCAGCAATAAGGCTTTATTCGGTAGAAAAGAAGAATAAAAAATTTTATTAATTTAATGGTTAATTATAAATTTAGAAAGTGATTATAAATTTTAGTTATTGAATTAAAAATTTTTCATCGTTTTTATCAAGCAAAGGCTAAGTAATTTTTTCTTGTTTGTAATTTTATTATGTTTTATCCAATTTATGAAAGAATTTATCGAAGAAAAAAATAGAAATAAAGTGTTCGACTCTCACTTGTCAAAATTTTAAGAATTTAGTTTATATAAGAAACAGATTTTAAGTTTTTAGGCGAAATTATAAATCAAAGTACTTTACATTCTCTAATTTTAATAAAAAGTCTTTAATAAATTTTTTTTTTACAAATCAAAGTATTTTACATTCTCTAATTTTAATAAGAAATCTTTAATGAATTTTTTTTACATTTTCAATTTACTCTTCAATAGTTAAGATAGATTATATTATTTCACTTCATTTTCTTTATTTGTCCAAATTTCTATTGAATTTAATTGTTTTTATTATAGTTAACAAAAATATTTTTTTATTAATTTTTTTCACTTAAAAACTTGTGATTTAATTTAATAAAGTTAAGCAGCTTTTTTATTTATTAAAAATATATAAAATACTATAAACAAATTTTTCAATATTGTATAACACTTCTATATTAAGTTTACTTCTCTTTATAGTACTTTTAAAACAATTTTACTTTAGCAGCATTTTTATTGGTTGGTTCAATTGATTAGGTTCATAGAGTTATTTTTTTGAAATATATGATTAAAATTTTCTTAATTTTCAAAAAAAAAATATTATTAAATTTATTTTTTAATAAAATTTGAGAAATTTCCATGAACGGAGTAATCAAATTTTAGTTCATTAGCTTAATTCATGTTATAACTTTCTTACATTCTTTTTGGAATTATTGTTAAAAATATAATAAATTTATTTAACAAAATTTTATAAACTATTTCATCAAAATTGGTTTATACTTTATGATTATAAATAACATATCATAATTTTATAAATTATTCATTCAATAAATATTAAATTTTAACTTTTTTATAAGATTATTTTGAATGTTTTGTGTTCGATAATTTTTTATTTAATGTAAAACTAAGTAAAATTATTTAAGATCACTAGTAATTTATAATAAAGCAGCAAATATAATAATTTAATATTACTATAATCAAATCATTTTAATATTTTTATCATCATAATAATTAAATTACTACAAAAATTTTTAAAATAATATCAAATACTACCTTAAAAAATAAAAACATCGTGGAAGTAGCAGATAGCGTGGACATTTGTACGGATATTTAGTTTACTATATAATAATCGTTATACCTTAACAATTACGATAGCAGCAACTTTGGCTATCACTTCAGCAACTTTAATGCCTAGTAATTCAATTAGTTATGTCATTGTCTATTGGTCATGTTTTAATGTATAAAATGATAGATAAAATAAGATAATAATTATTTTATATTATATTTGATTTATATTTAATTAAAAAAGATATAATTATAAGGATTATTATCATTTTTTTGGATAAGTTTATTTAATTTTTTCAAGTGAAAAAAATTATTTTTAATTTATAATATTAAACTTACATATTTTATTATATTTTTAAAAATTATATCAATAATTTAAGTTGTATAAAATTTTAAAAATAATATTTTTGATTAATAAATAAATTATTTTATTTTAATTCTCACATACATTAAATATAAAATTATATGATATTATTTAATATAATCATATTTATAATATTATTTTATTTTATTTTATTTATAATTGTATATCGAATACAATTATAAGGTATAAGAGATATATTTAGATTAAGCAAGTGATATATTCACAACTTTATTTATTTAATTTTGTTTTATCTAATTATTTTATATTTTTTTCATTTTCTCCTCTTTCATGTATTTTATTGATTTGAGTATTAGAATACATATCAAAGTATCGTCTTAACACCTTCGGACACTGGATTTTTTTTTTTTTTTTTTTTTTTTTTTTATGACAGATCGCCCCTACTTCAATTTCTCAACTTCCAACGAACTCTTCAATCATCATATTAGAAATTATATTAGCAATCCTGAAATATTTATATTTTTAATTATAAACTAAGAATTTAGCTAAGAGATAATTCTAGTTTTCTTTTTTTTTTTAAATAATTAAAGTTTTGTTTTAAGTAGCAAAAGAAAAGAAATTTATAATTAATTCTAATAGTTCGGTTAAAACCAAAATTGCATTCGATTAACACCCCTACTTGTAAACCTATCAAACCTTCCGTTGACCCGTGAATATCAACGGTCTGGACGGGTGAATCTTCGGGTCGGGTTTAACAACACTGATAATCGAGAAAAGAAAAAATCAAAGAAGCTTAAACCGTAGCCCAGCCTCCTTTTTGCATAAAAAAAAAACAATCTTTCTCTCCCAAAAGGGAAACCGAATTCTTTCTTCTTTTTTTTTTTTGTTTTAAAATTCTTTGTCTTTGCTGTATAAATCCAAAACCAAAACCCAACAGAAAAGATCAGAGCTTTACCAAAACAGAATCAAAAGACAAAAAATGGCTTCTCTCCAGCTTTTTAACAGCTTTTTAGTTTCAGTTTCTCCGGCCACCAATCTCCGCCATTCGTTGAACAAAATGAGAGTGAATGCATGTCTAAACGTGGACCTGGAAGCACCGAATCCGTTGAAATTGAAGTCAAATAGAAGCAAGGAATTGATAGAGGAAGAAGGAAAGGTTCTTGTTGGGACGTATGCAAGAGCTCCGGTGGTGCTGTGGAGTGGAAAGGGCTGTAAATTGTATGATCCCGAAGGGCGAGAGTTTCTTGATTGTGCAGCTGGGATTGCTGTCAATGCTCTTGGTCATGGGGATCCTGATTGGGTCAGGGCGGTTACAGAGCAAGCTAATGTTCTTACTCACGTTAGTAATGCCTACTATTCCATTCCTCAGGTGAGTTTTTTTTATTCGATTTAGATTCCTTTTGGGTTTTTGATTTATGGGTAATTTTTGTTGTTATTGAAAGTTCAATTTAATTTCTATATTCATTGTTGGATTATTGAATTTCAGCTGTGCTTACATTTGTTTCGAGATATAATAGATAGCAAGTTGGATTTTGATTTTTCTCTCTTTCGTTTTATCTCGTAAATGTTATTAGAAAACAAAAGCAAATCAGATGAAGTAAAATCATAATTGATTTAAATTGATTAATCGATTGAATATAATATTAATGATAAAATAATTGTCCTATATCAGTGTAATACTATCACACGTTTTGTTATATGATAAAATTACATTTCTTTAACCCAAGGTTCAGTTAAGTTAGTTCTTGCAGCCACCTTAAGAGGTGGCGTCTAATAGGTCTAATTGCAAAGTTCAGCATCTGTGACCGCCTCCTCTATCCCTGAGTTATGACTTCCTTTGTAGAAAAATTTAAATTTTGTTCATTTTTAATTGTGCTTATTTAGTAGCAGAAGCAATTATCAAACTGTATGGAAATATATAGATCGGTGAAGCAAGTACAGAATTTGCATATTCTTTTTATGAGGAAATAAAACAACATTGTCTTTGTTAATTAGAAATTCCATTCTTTCTCTTGAATTGTTGATAAATGATTGGTTTAATTTGCATGACAGATATACCAAATTTAGCTAATGTTTTATGTTTTTATTTTTGCTGGTTTATCAGATGGAATATATTTTGTTGTTGTAGGTGGAGCTTGCAAAACGTCTTGTGGCTAATTCTTTTGCTGATCGTGTATTTTTCTCAAACTCTGGAACAGAAGCAAATGAAGCTGCTATTAAGTTTTCCAGGAAGTTTCAAAGATTTACACATCCTGATGATGAACAGCCTGCAACAGGTTTTATCTCCTTTACTAATAGCTTTCATGGTAGAACCATGGGATCCCTTGCTTTGACAAGTAAAGAACATTATCGTTCACCATTTGAGCCTGTTATGCCTGGAGTTACTTTCCTGGAGTATGGCAACATACAAGCTGCAGAAGATCTTATCCACCATGGAAAAATTGCTGCTGTATTTGTTGAACCCATTCAGGGTGAAGGTGGAATATGCAGTGCAACAAAAGAATTTCTGCTAGCTTTGCGTAAGGCATGTGATGATGCTGGATCCCTCTTGGTTTTTGATGAGGTACACAGCTTCCCCCCTCTTAGAAATTAGCTCAATTCTGAAGTTAGATCATATCGACCAAATGTCTTGATCAGATTTAATTTGTGGTTGATCTCTTGCTACCTTATCTCCCTCTGTTTTTTTCCCAAACAACTCAATGCACGTAGTAGTATAAATAATACAACTATGTAAGCAAAACAAGTTTTATAATACATATTTGTTACACATTGTGAGGTTAAAGTGTCTTAATTTCAGTACTAATGGAATGTCCTCTTGTAAAATTATAATGGAATTGATGTGACTGTGATCAATCGTGATTTAAATTTAAAAAAAAATAAACTGAAACCTTTTATTATACTTGAAACAAAATTGTAAGATATTCTCATATTACTTTAAAGTCACAAATTTATTGAAATAAGAGAAGACCCAACTTTCTCACAAGGATTACGATTGACTTTTACAAGTAAACTTTAACTTGATAGTAATGTTTTTTAGTAGATAAGTAGAATTAGTTAATTATATTTTCTTCTTCATAGGTATCAGAGAAATTACCAATACACTAGTTCCAATTTTAAAGCATATGAATGCTTTTCAGACAATTCTTTAGTGGCTTCTTTTTTTTCTTTTAATTTTTCGAGAGGCTTTGGTGGCTTTCTTCGGGCATACATATAACAGGTAAAAGTGCTATGATTCTTTTCTTTGGTGCTAAAGGGATGTGTAAACAAGTATTTCTAGCATCTGATGAAATTATGCTGATTTACAAGAGGCAGAATGGTAGCTCTGTTTTGTTTCATTTATTTCTAAATTTGTCTTGTGCCAGAAAAGATTCTAACATTTGTTATCACTGTTACAATTACTCTCATATTCCTAGGTTCAATGTGGATTGGGGCGAACTGGTCATCTCTGGGCACATGAAGCATACGGTGTATTTCCGGATATAATGACACTTGCCAAGCCTCTTGCAGGAGGCCTTCCAATAGGTGCTACTTTAGTAACAGAAAGAGTTGCTTCTGCTGTAGTCCATGGCGACCATGGAAGTACTTTTGCCGGTTCACCTCTTGTGTGCAGTGCTGCTATTGCTGTTTTAGATAAAATAGCAAATCCTAGTTTCTTGTCCAGCGTCTCAACGAAAGGTCATTACTTCAAAGAATTGTTGATCCAAAAGCTTGAAGGGAATCCGCACGTGAAAGAAGTGCGAGGTTTGGGTCTTATAATTGGAATAGAGCTGGATGTATCTGCTTCACCCCTTGTTGATGCCTGTCGAAATTCCGGTCTTCTAGTATTAACTGCAGGAAAAGGAAATGTTGTGAGACTGGTGCCACCATTGATCATCTCAGAAAAAGAATTGGAACATGCAGCTGAGATTCTATATGAATGTTTACCAGCACTTGATAGTAGTAACTGAGGTTAGGAGAATTGATACCCTTTGGTTCCAAATGAGACATCTAGAATGTTTAATCTAGTATGTGAAATTTGCTTTTTTAATGTTAAACTAGTCAAACAATCAAAATCCCATAATTATTCTAATTAGTCGAGCTGTCATCTTGTGCATCAACTGCCCTGCACTTGTATTATTTAGTACTTTTAAGACGTATTTGGTACATAATTATGATACGATAAGATAAGATGATATTATGACTAAGATTATATTAAATAATGTCGTATTTGATGTGTACAATGATTAAGATATTATAATTTATTTATTGATCAAAATTATTTTTAGTTAAAGTTTATATAATTTAAATTATTAATGTAATTTTAAGTATATAATATGATATATAAATTTAATCTTATGGATTAAAAATAATCATCATAATTTTGAGATGATTGAATCATCTTATATATATATATATATATTGTAATCGTATTTGTTTTTTATCTACAAATTAAATATAATATAGGTTATTATTTTATTTTATTTATGATTTATATACTAAATATGACTTTAATATTTAAGATGTCCACTTTTTTTTTTTATTTAAATAATCAATCTACATCTTGAAGTATTGTTTTGAAAGTTTACTCGTTAGGATTTAGTATTCAAGAAGGCTGTAGCTTAGCATGACGAGCATGACTCGATAACTCGAGATTTGAAATTTTATTTGAATTTGATTAAGTGTTTTTTTCATGTTCAAGTTTAGTTTGTAAATATATATGTTAAATATATTTAAAAAAGAAATTTTAATTAAATTTTAAATTTTCTTAAATTAGATATTAAAATATTTAAATTTAACACATTCATTACTAGAGTAGTTTGAGACCAAATACAGTTAAATAATGAACAAATCAAACTTTGAGTGTTACATTCAAACAAATCCACTCACAAATAGCTTCACTTGTTTTCACATTAGTTCAAACAATTACATTATGAGACTTTAATATTTGTCAATATGCAAAAGGGTTTTTTTTTTTTTTTTTTAAGAAAAAAATTGTCTTATAAGTTAGAAGTTGGACAGAACAAAATGTCAATGTGCAAAGCTTGTTCCACTCGTAATTGGAATTGGATACGAAATATATATGTAATGTTTGAAAAAGGGCAATGAAGTAGCAGTGCAATAGTAGATGAAAATGAGGGAGAAAATCTAGGATGATTTTTTGTAGAAGCGCAAACTACGCGATTCTCATCTTATTTTAGGGACATCCTTAATCCTTCGAAAAGATTTTTCCAGGGTTCAGGCTGGTGGGGGTCTTTCCGTCGTTCCCGCATCTGCATGTCTTTCTCAATTCCTCTTTGCAGTGTCATCATTCGGCCTATGCTAATCGCACCTATGTAGCAGTAGTCCAGGTTGAGTCATGCTAAGGACTCACCAGTAACCATATGTTGGAAATTAAATTAAACATGATAAATTTGTCAATTTTTAATACAATATAATCATGCGATCATTCAAACACTATTTAACCTAAAAAAAATTTTGCTTCAATAACATCTCTGTAACAAATATTCTCAGTAAATATTTTTTCCTGCTCTAACAAGATTATGAAAAAAAAAAAAATAATAATAATGATAAAGCAATGGCCGCTTAATAGCTTTAACATCTTGATGTGAAAAGAAAATATTTAGGGGGTCCAAGAACTAGGCCTAGTTGTGAACTGGAACTGGTACTGGCATTAGTTACATAGACCAAGCCCAGCGTTCACTTCTAGGCTCAATACTGACATGACCGGTTCCGTGGTAGTAAACCAATGAAGCAAATCCACCTTTTTGTTTGACCATTATTTATCTTTTCCTTCAAAATTACTATTCACATTGGTAATGGAAGAATATTCAAAAGTGGCTCTATCAATTGACTCTCAAAGCTGGAATTTACGAAAGCTTGTGGCATCTGATCTGACCAAACTCTGCATTTCCCCATACAAGCCTAAACAAAAGCCATGAAATTATTATCACCTCAAAGCAGAGACCAGAGCTTTACTTTAACCCAAAAGTACACAGTTTCGAAGTACAAGAATCATAAAGTTATCATAATAGCATACTTTCTTTGTCTTATTTTTCTCTTGGGATTTTCTCGAACACTTCATTCTCAAAACCCAAAGTTATAATATTAAACTGTGTCACATTGCAAGTGAACAACTCTCAGTCCAATGAGTGTTAAAACACATATTATAAAAACCCCATCGCGTGCATCTTCAGTATCGGTACCCAGTTTCTCTTGGGAACAACATCCCATCCCTCCCTCTCTTCAATATCTTCATAGATAGAGTGATTTAGAGACTTATAGACCGACATTCTTTTTTGTTCCTAGTGAATGTTTCTTCAAATATCGAAGTGCCCTTGAAAAAACTGCCCAAAATAAAGCCAACAACCCCAATCTGTGTACGTATTCTCTTGCATGTGTTAGTGTTTCAGAGAGAGAAAGATCTGAGGTTTTTGATGAGCTTTTGCTTGCAAGCACTATTTAATACAACAATTGTCTTCAAATTCCAGCCTCATCTCTTTGATGGACCACTGATCATTTGTTTGTGCTTTGCTACATTTAGATACAGTTTCTATTTTGTTTCTCTTAGCTAGTCAAGCAAACTAAACTAATTAGACAGAAAATGTTGCCCTGATTTGCTTCAACTTTGGAATTTCAATATTACCTCGGTTTTCTTATTGTCTCAGCCTTTGTTTTTGCGAGGATATGGAAAAATCTTGAATCATAAATATTTTTGCAATTCTAGTTTCATATTAAAATTATGTAAAGATACCTTATGATATATGTAAACAAAATTTGTTTGTGAAATAAAAACTTAAAATTTAAAATTAAAATGAACAATATCTTATAAATTATATACAATATTTATATTTATGAAAATGTTTAAACGAACAATTATAAATTGATATACTTTCACCAAATTAAGAGGAATCTCATATAAAAGTTCAACTTTCAACGTAAAAAAACATGGTTAGGAAGAAGGGTAGCATGCATGGATCCACTAACACATGATTATGCTACAAATTCGAATACACTAACAAAAAACAGTATTTTTTTTTTATTAATCAAACATTTTGAAACTATGTTGCTTTTTGCGGTGAGTGTTTGTCTTCCATCTTCGGATTTGAATAAATAAATGCATGTTGATCTTGAAAGAATAGCTGCTTGAGATGGGGCATAATAATATTGTTTGGCTTTGTCTTGTTGCTGTCAAAGTATTTAATAATGATATCGAGATACATATTGAGACTTGAAACATGCAAATATATGTTATTGGAATCTTTCTTTCTCCAAATACAAAATTTTAAATTATTAATATATACTTAGGATATTATTAACATCTTAACAAAATATTAACATTATCTTTGAAACGTAGGACTGAAAATGTGAGATATTAGATTTAAATTTTAATTCATTTGATTTTAAAAGATTGATTTTTGAGAAAATAAAAAATTTAGAAACTTATTTAACATTTTAGCTTTCTTTTCTTCGATTTCAATAGATTTTGCCGAAAGTAAATCCAAAAGAAAGGCCAAAAGATTTTAGAAGTAAGAAATGGTGTGATTGACATGATCAGGACCTTTCATGTGTCAACGTACGCCAAATGACTCATCATCGCCATCATCATCGTCAAGATCAGACCGTCCTCCACTTACATATCGGATCTTCAACTGCGTCCGCATGGTTTCTCCACTGCACCTCTCTATCACCCAAATAGCGAGCAATCAAAAATTAAAATATAAACAAATAAATAAATCAACATCATCGTCAACATCTATCTCCGGTCAATGCCTCAAAACAATCTAATCCTTTGATACTAACCTGACGTCACGCAATCAGACGGCTATTAACCATCAAGCACCCTCGAGATTATGCACATTAATACCTATTGTGGATTGCGCATCATTTTCCCACCCCCAAGTTCTGGATTGCGCATCATCTTCTAACTTATTTACAATCATGTCCCTCTTCTGATTAATTGCGACTAGAATCTAGAGATTCCGTTCCAATATGGTAGGGTTATTTCCGACCTTTTAAGTCCTTAATCTCCCCCCCATCAAATCACCTTGGGCACGCTTCTATTTTAATGACATTCTAATCCCTTTAATACGCTCACTTGAGTTTTGATCATAGGGGTGTTTCCGTATTTTTAAGCCTATATTCGGGTTTCTCCACCTTAGGACGTTTTTGTCCTCAACTTGAAAGAATGCTTCAGTTATAATTTATCGAAAATTAAAACAAAATATAAGGGTAAAATGGGTAATCTAGAAAGGGATATCCCTCGCTACTAGTACTGCCAATGTAAATATTAGGTGTCTCGTCGAAATTGACAGGAATATCTTCAAATTTAAATAAAATCTTTTTTGTTAAAAATTAAATCTTTTATTTTTTTCTCCATAAATAAATATGTATTCGTGGATCTGACTCATATGAGTTTCTGTCTCACTCTTCACTTCCATCTCTTACAATGCAAAGCCCCGCTATCGTAAATTACCAACCTTTACAAGCCATTTCGTTCTTCTGCAGGCCAGAAACTTCTGAATTAACTGAAACGCCTTGCCTTTGCAAGCCTCCTGCTGGTTCTTCTCACTTCTCTTATTCATCAATGATAGCTCCTACCCATTTTTACAGGCAAAACTATCTACCCATTTATGCTGAATTCTCGGGTGCTTTTTCACTCAATGGCTTTGATAAGAATCGTGAAAATGAACTTCAAACCCTAATTGAAACTCGTCCCGAAACGCCTTTTGCTCTTGATGGGATAGCAGCTGTGGTCGGCGAACACGTTCTCTTTGGTAACAAAACCGATCCCACCCCAAACAACAACAGCAACGGTGTATTTCTATCCGATGCCAGCGCTAGCAAGCTAGAGACGCCAGGTTTCGTTTCGTTGTCACAACGTTTCGGGTCTAACAATAGAAACGTCAGTCCTGTTGTTACGGTGCAGAAAAGCTATAGAGGTGTAAGAAAGAGGCCGTGGGGGAGGTGGTCAGCCGAGATACGCGACCGTGTTGGGCGGTGCCGGCACTGGCTGGGCACGTTTGACACTGCTGAGGAGGCTGCGCGTGCGTATGATGCGGCAGCGAGGCGGCTGAGAGGGTCAAAAGCCAAGACCAACTTTGAAATTCCATCGGTATTGCCTCTCTCATCGCCCTGTACTTCATCTTCATCTATAGAAACAAAGAAGAAGGTGAAAGGTAAAGCTAAAACCGAGAGGAAATGCGCGGTGGTTACCTCCGTGTCTCAGTTGTTCAGTTGTAGTAGTAGCTTTGGTGGAAATGAAGGGAAAGGGACTGTGGAGCTGGAGTTGAAGTTGGGTGTGGGACTTAAGGGTTCTACATCAAATAATCCTGGTTTAGTGAAACAGTCAATTCCTCTCAATTAGTAGCAGTAGTTTCCTTTTACTTCCTTTTTAGGCTTGTAGTAACTTAAATGAATCAAGGTTTCATGGGTAGAAACTTTTTTGTCTTGCATGTGCATTGGAGCGAAGGAAGATGGCTTTTCTGGGCTGTAAGTAGTCCAAATCTAGGAATATCAATATATATTGTATATGGATATATAGAAAGAAACTGACAGTGTTGTAGTAAATTAATATTCTCTGCCTGTTTGAATGTTGCTTTATCTAATTCTATCTCGTTGGCTATTGGGGTTTTTTTTTTGTGTTGAACTGAGAGTGGCGCAGTCCTGAGAAAGCGAGAAAATTCTTTCAGGCAAGCTTGGTGGTGAAGTGCAACATTAACAGTGATTTAGTTGCTTCTCTTTTTGTTCCTTTCTGTCTCTTTTGAGTATATTCTCAGCAATATTCAGCTAGCTTAGCTTGTCATAGGAGAGATGCCAGACCCAGACGGTTTCTTGTTGCATGAGGAAATGAAGCTTTTACTTTGAGTTTACTCTCACTAAATCTGTTTGCACTTTTCAAGACTTGCTGCAGTTAATTATAGTTTCTTCTTAAAGCAATTTTGATGTTGCAGTGTTATAGCAAACAATGCACACTTTAAGTTAATCATCTGCAGCACTCAAAACCCATAAGCAGGAGGGGAAGGGAATTCCAATAGTCTCTTCTTCTTGTCTTTGCCTTGTAATGGATCTGAGTGCGAAGACAAAAAATGAAAATAAAAACTAAGAAATGTAGAACAGCTTTTGGAAAGCTAACAAAATCCAAGACACTGATAACTGACGTACATATCGAAACTAAGCTGAGCGGTGACTTTTTTTCAACCTGATTTCATGTATAAGTAATGGGCAGATGTGCAACCCTAGTTTCTACAACGTCAAATTAAAGGTCGAAAAGAAATCATCATCATTATTAATGATCACAAGTACAAGTGGAAAAGAGGGTAATCCTTAATTTCAAAGATGAATTATACATAAAATGGGTGGGTTTGCAGAAGCCGCCCTGGAAAGGCGCGGGTGAAAGATTTTATTACATGATGATGGTGATAGTAGCTGCTGAGTAGTGGGGGCAGAAGTGTAGCATAGCAATTGATTGGGAGATCAGGGATAAGATGCAAAGTACAGGCAGGACAGTACGCCAACCCTTAATTTTGCCATCTGTTGCAAAATCCAAAACCCTATCGTTTCCTTCTTATTGCTATGTGTCGGTGAAGAGTTTAAGTGAAATTTGTAAAATTATTTTTAAAAAATTATTTCATAAAATTTAATAAAAAATATTATTAAAAATATTATTTTTAATTTAAATTTGATTCATAATTATTTAATAATAAAAAGTTTATTAATATTTTATTAAAATTATTTATCTAAAAAAAATTTTAAAATTTTTTAAAAATTTTACATATTTAATTTATATAATAAAATTTTTTAATTTTAATTTAATTATTTTTAATAAAAAATTTCATAAATTTTAGCTTAAAAATTTCATATAAATCTTTTCTCGATAAAGATACAACTACAAAACACTTCAATTTGCCAGCTTCAATAATTTATGATTCAGTTACCTTTTTTTTTTTAATTACGTATTTTTTTTCATCCTTCGCTTAGCTTTTTATTTTTAAAATATTTAAATAATATATATGTACAAATATGTGTATATATAAATATATATAAAATTTTTTTAAAAAATAATTTATTTATATTACTTCATTGAAATAAAATTTAAAATAAAAATAAATTATATTTAGCAAAAAGAAATAAACCAAAAATTAAAATAAAAATTCTAGTGAAGAAAAAATTTTCTTATGAAAGACAAATGAAATAGCAAAAACCTATAAAAAAAAGTAAAAAAATAGTTTTTATATTTTTTATTTTTTAAAAAATTTATTTTCAAATCATTAATTCAAGAATATGTATAAATTGAAATTAGTATAATAATAATTTATGACTTTTTGTCCTTTTCCTTTTAATTACATTTAAATGATTAAAAGAATATGAAAACATTTAAAAAAAAGTTAATTTATATTTCTTCTTTTTTAAAGATTTATTTTAAATCATTAAATAATGAAATATAAAAACTCAAAATAAAAAAGATTTACTTGGACATGATTAAAACTAAATTAGTTTTACAATATTTCATATCTTTTTATACTATTAATATTTATTAATTCAATGATTGAATTTTATGCTTTATTCAAGTAAATTATACATGCTAAATTTCAAGTAAATTTAAAACATATAACTATTTGTGTGGTAATAATAAAATTTAGTCATTAGTATATATTAAAAACGATATTTTTTCGATTGAAATGATATGAATATTGAATTAACTTGAAACCCTAGGTAAATAATAAGTACAAGTTGATTGTTAAATCTATCAATCAATTTATAAAAATATTTATTGTATATGAAGTTATAATACTTGTGTAATTTGATCCTTCTATTAAATTAATATAATTTTTTTTTTTGTATTTCTATCATTTTTGTTAAATGTAATAGTTAGTAGAATATAAAAAATTTTTAAAAATAAATTAATTATGAAAAGATTGAAATTAATATGATAACATTCTATAAATTTCCCTTTTTCTTATCATTTTAACTTGTTTTGGTGTTAAAAAATTAAGATTTTCTTTGTTTCGTGAAAAATAACTTTTGAAAAATTTTACATTTTACGATGTTTATATGGTAAAAAATTGGTTGATTATCTGCAAATAATTTATTGGCCAATAAAAAAAGAAGGCATTCTTTTGAAAATTATCTTTCGCTTTTAAAATGAGAAAGATAATTTTTAGAAAAGAGCGTGAGCACAATTCTACTCAAATTGGACTTTGAATATGATTTTTTTAAGTTAATGTTTAATTTGATCTGACCCAAATATTATTATATTAATATAAATATTTTTATTTAATTTTTTTAAAAAAATTAAAATACTAATATTAAAAATCTTCTAATATTTTAATTTTAAAAATATTTTTATTATTTTACTCATGTAAGACCTTGGCATGATATGTTAAGTTTAAACTTGATTTAATCTAATATGAAATATTATTATATTAGTAAAAATCTCTTTTTAATTTTTTTGTGAAATAGATATTATAAAGCATGGAAGCCGACAAAAAAACTTGCAAGTAAAATTATTAACTAATAACTACCAAAACGCTTCATGTCTTTGTACTTATGTTTTAATTCCAAGCTTATTATGTGTTGAATTACACAAAAAAAAGAATGTCAACTATCTCCCATCAAATAAAGCTAACTCTTTCTATTGCATCTTAGACTTTCAAAATTTCTAAATGTTAAGATAAACATTTTCTTAAGGCTCGAGTTAGTTATTTTATGTTACATAACGGTTATTAATTATTCACACAAAAAAATAATTATTGATTATTATAATTATTATAAAGAAAAAAAAATGGTATTCATATCGAAATTTTTTTTATTTTATATTATTAAAAATTTAATTTTTAATCATGAAGTTTACAAAAAAAAAAGGTCATTAATAATATGAATAATATAAATAATTTGATATTCATAGTTCAAAAAATATTAGAAAATTTTTTTAAGTTAATAGCACCCATGGTCCGTAAACTATGAGCCAAATTCTCTTTTAATCTCTAAGTTTTAAAATGTTTTAATTAGATCAATAATTGCTCAAAGTTGTCTAACTTTGATTTTTTTTTTTTTTTTTTGTCTACAGAACTCTTTAAATTGATGGTAAATAACAATTAGTGTTATGTGGATGGCTTCAATTGATATCTCACATGGCAGATGAAAGGACCAAAATAAAATTTTGCTCAAAGTTTAACTACCAAGGATGTTATTATATTGAATTATTTTATATTTCATATATATTGCATAAAATATTAAAATTTAAAATAATTTTTATTATAATATAATTTATCATTTTTTTTTTTGTTTTTAACAAAAAAAAGATTTCAAAAATTAAAATTAAGTTAAAAATTTTAAAATATTTTTGTTAAAATTCTATATCATTTTAAAAACAAAAAATCTATTTTCAATTGCAAATATTTTTTACTGATAAATCATATCAGAAAATATTATTTTCAATTCAATAAACCTATTTTCTATTAAAACTATTAAAATATGTTTCTTTTTTTCTTTTTTGAAATATATTTTACAAAATTTATTTTATAAAGAAGAAAAATGAAAAAAATAAAAATAATTAAATAAAAATTGATTTATTATATTTCAAAAATATTATTATTTAAAATATTTTTGTATTTTTATTTTTATTATGATATGATTTATTAGCTAAATAATATTTTTAATCAAAAATAAATTAAAAAAATAAAACTAAGTTAAAAATTCAAAATCTTTTTTAAAGAATTTCTTATCATTCAAAAGTCAAGTAAAAATTTTTGTATCGATTTAAAAAATTAGAAAAAAAAGCTTTTTATCATTTTAAAATATTAAGTAAAAATTTTCAGATCCTTTAAAAAATAGATTTATTATTTTATTTAAAAAAATCTTTTTTCTCCAAAAAAATATATTTTGAATCTATTTTTTATTAAAATTTTATATTTATAGAAAATTAAAAATATTATTCTTAATAACCAAATTTATTACCCTTATCTCATAGGCGGTGGTATTAATTGTCTATTTTTAATTATTTTAATACAAAATTTTAATAAAAAATAGAATGTTTCATTTAACAAACGAATCAAACATATGATTTTGGATAAATGATGTATATCATATACAATAAGATATACAATTTATTATGTTGCAGTTCATTTTATTTTTTCTATTTGATACATAAAAACCTAAAAATGTAATGAAACTTTTAACTCAATTTCATCATTTTCCAAAATTGAATAACTAATTTTAGTATAATCAACAATGAAAAACTTGAGTGGTTATTAATACACTTTAAATATCAAAATATATATTATTTTATTTGATAGGTAGAATTAAAAAAATGATAATATAATCGTATTTGAATTAAAAATAATAAAAATAAAAGAAACTCATTATTTAAATTTACCTAATTATCACAAACAATTATGTACATATAATATAAATGTGCAATAGAAAAGTTCCAAATTAAAACTTTGGATTTATTAAAATGTCCTTTCAACTCCGATGTTTATTTATTTTTATTAATGTTTTAATATTGTTATATGAAAAAAATTATAAGATTAATAAAACTCATTGCAATGTTAACGAGTCAAATATTAAAGAATTATAAGCCACTATAATTATTATTTTCATAACTACTATAATTTAAAGATAATCTAACCAATAGTAAATGGAAGGTCACTTATATAGTCCAAAAAATAAAAAGAAAATTGTAAGTGATGAAGAAAATCAAAAGTTTACAAAAATTTTAACAAAAACAATTGAAAAAAGTATAAATGTAAAGAAAATCAAAAGTCAAGAACTTATATAAATATAGGCAACCAAAAGTGTAAAAAATAATAACTTAAACTGTTGCATTTTATGAAATAAAATTAAATTATTTAGGCTTCATGTGAAATTTTATGTAACTAAACACTACACAATTTAGTATGGCATTTTTTGAAAAAAAATTTTTTATTTCACAAGATAGAAGCAAATTAAAAAAAGAATTTTAGTAAGTCAATAGTACTCAATTAAAAATTGTAAAAAAGAGAAAAACTAATTATTCAAATTTACCTAATAATTATCAAACAATTAAGTAGATATAATATAAATGAGTAATGGAAGAGTTAGTAATGAAAACTTTTAGAAGTATTTATTAAAATGTCCTTTCAACTCCAATATTTATTTATTTTTATTAATATTTTACTAATATTATATGAAAAAAACAAAAGTTTTATGAAAATAAAATAATAAGAAAATATTAAATAATCATAAATAATCAATACTACTATAGATAAAAGAGATCTCTTAAGAATTCTAGGTTGACAACTGTCTTTTTTTATTTTATTTTTTTCTTAATAGCTTTATATTGGAACCTTTTGGCCCATCCTTGCTTTGCCCAACATGTTTCAATGGCTCTACTTTCTTTATACTCTCTTTTTATCTCATTTTCCTTTGCCATGTTCTTCTTTTTCTTTTTCTTCTTCTTATGTACAACTTCACACCCACATCTCTTTCTCTCTTTGCATAATTAAAGCTTCTTCATTTTCATCTTTGTCAACTTTGCAAGTGATTCAACATATTCCTTCTTCAAATCCAAAAGTTGTCATCACCAGAGAACAAGGCAAAAACGTCAAACTTATTAACACTTTGGTTTATTTTTTTTATTTTTTTCTTTTAAATCTTTTTTATGATAGATGATTTTGGTGTTACATACTTGAATTTTGTTTAATGGAGCTGAATTGTTAAATGGGGTTTGGGTTTTTATGGTTTTTGATTTTTTTTCTTTCTTATTGAACACTATTTTTTGAATATTATGTTCTTTTTGCTATTTAATTTGTCAAAATTATTTTTTTTTGTGAGGTTTGCATGTTATTTTATTTTGATTTAAAATGGTGTAATAGTGGTATTATTTGGAATGTGGTTATATGGATGATAGTCGGAATGGGTTTTTTGGCAAATTGCTTTGTGTTCTTTATTTAATTTGTTTGAATTCATTTAATTTGCATAATTCATTTAAGAGTTGGTCATTTGAATGCGATGAAATATGAGAACAAAATAAACAAATTTAAAATCAGTTTGGCGAAATTAATCTTTGGTTTCTGAATTTGTGCTTTCTCATATGAGATCAAGCTATGGTTATTCTATATTAGAACCTCATTTGCCTCTCCTTTTATGATGTGATATAAGTGGTGAAGTTGTAGCTCTTGTAGCTTCAGTGCAGTCATTGATTGTAAGACAAGAAGTTTTTGGTGCTCTGTATCTAATTGATGTGAGGGGCACATATGCTGACTATGTAATTCTTTCAAAAAATGAGCTTTCTCCAAAACCAACTTCAGTTACTCATGTGATAACTATTCAATCTTTTACTCATTTTTTAGGTGATGAACAAATTTATGTTTCTATTATTTTTTTTCTCAAGAATAGATTTATATGACTAATAGTTATTTGTTTTTCATTCTTTTTGGTTTGTTCATGATGGATGATGGTACATTATGTTCTACCTTATTTGTTTATTTGGTATCTTTATTTTTAACCATTATGACAAACATTTTTATCATTAGTTAGTCTAATTTGTGATTCCTTGACTTTTCTTTTAACTATATTTAATTCTATAATTCCTCGATATTGTGTTTTTAGGTTTTAATTATGTAACATGAATATGAATCATTTTTAGGTGTTATAGGAAGCAAGTGCCATCCCTTTTATGGCATTGACTATATGGTGTGCCTTAAAAAGTACTACTAGGATAATTGAAATGTATGTTTGTGTCTTTGGAGTGTTGATTATTTTCAACAATGTTTTCATGTATTTTCTTACTTTTGACAAATTATAGTAAAATATTTTAGCTACATTATTATGAGTCTTTAACTAACCATAAGTCATATGTTCATGGAATTGTATGATCATATTTGAGGTACATAATTTTCATCATTGTATATCAATGGGTTCAAAGGGCTTTACTAGATATGGCAATCTAAAACTAATTCTCCCACAAACATTGTTTTCCTAGACAATAAATTCCTATCCATTCCATTTTCCTTATATATTATGGATTCTCTATGTCTTTGGCTTTAACTTATTCTGTTTCATTTTGTTTATCTATTTATTTTTGTAAAGATGAATTTTTTTTTATGCATTGCAAATGAAAGTAACTACATACTGATATTGGTAAAGTATGTCATCTCATTTCTTTGCCTCATCTTCAAGTGTCATTTTGGTAGAGGCTACAACAATACAATCTTCCAACTGAAATTTACAATTAAATATTCTGGGAACTATAGCAATTTATTCCCCCCATAATTGAATTCGCATTTAAAAGGCAAAGGCTATTAGTAATACGTGGTGGAGGAGCAGTAGGTTTTTCTGCAATTCAGCTTGCGGTAGTTGGGAGGTGCCATGTTACAACTACTTGTGGAAATCGAAGTATAAATTGAGTAATAGCAGCATGTGCTAATCAAGCTATTGATTAAACTGTTAAATTGGTGAACTAATAATTTATTGAGTTATTAATTCATTTATAGTAGTTGTTTGGAATGATATGCCTTATATTGATTACTAATTTGAGTTTAATGACATTTCTTTACAGGACATTGAAATAGTAATTAAGGAAAGTTCAATGGGATTTTGTTTTGTTGCATGTCATATAGTGTAGTTTATTTGAGTTCTATTCTTTTCTGAGTTGCATATTACTTCTGTTTAGTTTAAAGGTTGTGTTGTTTAAGATTAGGTTGTATAGATGATGGTTTGAATTGTTTTGTTTTATTTTTTGCAAGAGTTGTTGAAGAATATTTCTTGATTAGGTTGAAAGTGAGTGAAAAGTTTGGTTTTCTGTTTTGTTTTGGTGTTTGTCTCGATTATGTTTTTAGTGGAATTGCATGTTAGTTTTGTTTATTTTGATGATTTTCAGTTATGCAGTTGTCATAACAATTTTTCATTTGGGGGACTCGATCGCTAGATTTGGTAAAATTTTTTTGAGTTGCCATCAATCTTTTTAGAGGGTGTGATTGGCCACCCAAAAATATCATCTTTTAATAAAATTCTTAAAATTAATTAAGATTTACTAAAAGAGGTTTAGGTCTGTGAAACTAAGATTAAGTCTGGGAGTACGGTTACAAGTGAAGAAAGTATCAGCACCTTTACGTCGTCCATTCGAAGAACGATACCAATTAAACATGTGTAATCCTTTAATTTTGGTAATGCGATCCTTTTTTTTTAAAATTTAATTTCCTAAAATTTATCTAAAAAATATTTTTTTTGTGAAACTAGTATTATTATTATTATTTTATATTCTATAAATTATCCAATGCTTTGGCAGAATTTTATAGAAAAAAACTATTTAAAAAATATTTTGAGAAAATTGATCATTCACAAAATTTTTGAAATCTCGTCATAAGATATTTTATTTGTAAAATAAGATGATTTTAGAAACATCCCGACTCTTAGGTGAGTTCATAAAATTTATTAAACAAATTTTAAGATTATTTTGACTCTTTGGTGAAATCTTAAAAATTTTAAACAAGTTTTAGGCTCATTCCAACTTTTTGACGAAATCTTAAATAATTTTTTTTTTATAATTAAAAGAATTAATTAAGTAATTTTTATTATGGTAATTTAAAAATTTTGTATTATTTATTATTTACTTATTTTTATTAAAAAAATTTTGATTATTCTGACTCACCGGTGAAATTTAAATATTAATCTCTTACTTGAATTGAAGAAAATTAAACTTTCAATTTTCTATATATATTTTTAAAAATTTAGTCAAAATATCAATTATTATTTTACATTGTTTAAATCAACCTTTGTTCTAGTAAAAATAATTTTGGATTATCCCAACTCTATGAAAAATTTTGAAAAGATTATTTTTACTTGCAATAATTAAAGAAAATTAAACTCTTTTAGCTTTCTTTAAAAATTACATTTAAAAGATTCATTTAAATAATTTATTTTTATTTTATTTATCAATTTTTTTATAATTTATTTTTTAACAAAAATTATTTTTTAAATTATCTCAACAATTTGTTGAAATTTAAATAATATTTTTTCTTGCAATAAAATTTTATTTTTCTTAAATAGATATTATTATTAATTTTTTTTTTTTGCATATCATATTTTGTAGGTTTATATTTTATTTTAGTTTTATTTTTTTATTTATTTGTTTCTAAAAAAATCATTTCTAGTAATAATATAAAATAACAATAATAATAGTAACAATAATATCATAAAAAAACAACACAAAAAATACTATAAAAATCAACATAAAATAAATAAAAATCAAAATCAAAACAAAAAATAAAAGAAAAAAGAAAAACTGCGAAATGAGTCGAGTCGTCACGTGGGTTGACATACGGATCTTGTACGAGTCAAATATGGATCAAACGCCTAAAACATCATCATTTTGGAGTACCTATAAATAGGTCAAAATTAGTTTTTTTCTTATTTTCTTTTTTTTTTTCCCTCTCTTTCTAACCCAGAGCTTTTCTCTCTAAAATCTCAGCACCTTTCATAGACCGCCATGGCAATCATATTTCGGTTGGTTGTCATCTTGCATCGGTGGTCGAAATCTTCAACGATGCCAATAAATTCAAAGATCCCCAGATTTTGGTGGTCGAAAAATTCAACACTCATTGAAAAATTCAAATTTTTCTAATTTTTGACAAACAAAAATAATTTTCAAAAATTTCCAAAAAATCCTAAATCGCTTATTTTTGTCTTATAAGTAATCCCCAACACCTAGTTTTTTTTTTAAAAATCTCAAACCTTCTAGATCTAAACTTTTATTTTTGGGTAATTTTTTTTGTTTGCTACTGGTTTCTCAAAGAGGACTGTGATTGCTTTTTTTTTTTTTGCAAAATCCCTAGTTGTTCCTCTAGGCTTACCCATATATTTTTCTTTTTCGACAAAGATTAGCTCTATTTATAAAGTTTATGGGATTCAAGATCTCAAATTTCTTAGGATCTCTGTGTGAAAAATTTTAGATCTTGTCCAATGACTTTTGGTTATCGGATTTTATGCTGCCAAGTTAGGCAATGTCAGAAAGAAAAATGAACCATTCTGGTAGCTTGATTTTAGCTACCAGCGTTGAAACAAAAAATTTTTGACTTTTTTTTCTTCTTTTTTAAAGGTTAATAATAATAATAATAATAATAATAATAATAATAATAATAATAATAATAAACAAAATTATATTTGACAAAATTGGTGCTTATAGCTGTCTTTCTTTGCTTATTTTTAAGAATCAAGAATAAAACAAAGACAAAAAAGACCCAAATTTTGTTTGGAAAAACACATACAAAATACGAAACATCGAACATAAATATTTTTTTAAAAGAAAATTTGAAAGGTTCCTCTAAACAGAGGCTATGAAACTTTAAATTCAAAAAGCTCCTCTGACTAGAGGCAGCGGACTTTAAATTCAAAAGGCTCCTCTCATTAGAGGCAACGCACTTTAAATTTAGAAAGCTCCTCTCACTAGAGGCAATAAACTTTAAATATTAAAAAACTGCTCTCACTAGAGGTAACAAACTTTAAATTCAAAAAGCTGAGAAGCAATGGTATTTGAATGATTTCTCTAAATAGAGGGTTCACATCTTTTCTGTTTTTAATTTTTTCTTTTGTTGGTCTTGGATTGTCTTAGACCTATACATCTGTTGTGTCACATGCGTGCATGAATAACATTTTCATGTTTTTGCAATGTCATGCAATGAATAATGATCATGATTCGAATGCACTCATTATGCAAATGAATGGACTATCTTCTTTTTCTCTTTTTTTTTATTGTTATTTTCTTTTAATCTTCAAAATTTCTCAAGGTTTGTTTCCTTTCTTTTTCTCTTGAATCCCATGCATTCTAGCAGTTGATTAAGTTTAGATAAAAAAGATTTCTCTTCCTATCCCATATTCAATGTCGACCACTTTTATGACTTATAGGCCACTCTTCTCATTAATCATTATTCTTTACTATTTTGCTTATCATTTTAAATCTCCTTCAAAATAATGTGTGTGCCTTTTATGGTCATTGTTATTTGTTCATCATCTTTTGAATTTTACGATAATTATAACACATTGCATATTTCTCTTTTTAACAAGATCGACAAAAAGAAGGATAAACGAAGAGGTATTTTTATTTCAATAAAAGGAAGAAATGTTTCATGCATTATCTAAAAGGATATAACAAGGACAACAAGTATTCATATAACAAATATTCAGCTCATCATGAATTAATTCATCACAGATTTTTTCTAAATACTCTTGATTGGTGCCCTTGACTTTTGAAAATGCAGTAGACCAAGCTAGCCCAAAACTAATGAAATCTTCTGGCATATATTGAGAATTGACCTACTCCATTCATTATCCCTTTTTTATTTTTATTTAAGTTACCTTTTCAGGTTTTCAACTCAAATATCTTTTCAATTTATTTTGTTTATTTTGTTTTTTTAAGCATAATACTTTTTTACTGTATCAGCATTGATTGGATTTGGTAGATCATCTCCATCCATTCTTGCCAAGATCAGTGCCCCACCAGAAAAAACTTTTTTCATCGTATATGAGCTTTCCCAATTAGGAGTTCATTTTTTTCGAGGATCCTATTGGTTAGGAATAATCTTCTTCAATACTAATTCTCCCTCTTGAAATTGTTGTGGGTGAATTTTTTTGTCATGAGCTCACATCATTCTTCTTTGATATAGTTGGCCATGGCAAAGTGCAGCTAATCTCTTTTCTTCAATGAGATTCAATTGTTCATATCGAGTGCGAACCCACTCAACTTCTTCTAACTCAACTTTCATAAGAACGTGGAAGGAAAGAATTTCAACTTCAATTTCAATGGGCAACACTGGCTCAATCCCATATACCAATGAAAATAGTGTAGCTCCTATAGATGTGTGAATCAAAGTTTGATAAGCATGTAATGCAAATGGTAGCTTTTCATGCTAATTTTTATACACATTTGTCATTTTTTCAACAATTCTCTTTATGTTCTTATTGGTCGCTTCAACTGCCCCATTCATTTTTGAATGATAAGGTACTAATTTATGGTATTTGATTTTAAACTGAGCACAGACCTCAATCATCATTTTATTATTCGAATTAAGAGCATTATCCAAAATGATCCTTTCTAAAAGGCTATATCGACATATGATCTTTTTCTTGATGAACTTGCAAACCACCATTCTTGTCACATTAGCATATGAAGCTATCTCTACCCACTTTGTGAAGTAGTCAATCATCACTAAAATGAATTGATGCCTATTTGAGGCTTTTGGTGTAATGGGCCCTATCGCATCCATTTCCCATATAGAGAAAGGCCAAGATGTTGATGTAACATGCAAAGACGTTAAAGAAACTTGAATCTTGTCTGCATAAATTTGATATTTGTGGCATTTGTTAGCATAGTCAATGTAATTTTTTTTTATTGTCAACCAATAGTATCCTACTCTCATTATTTGCTTAGTCATCATGTGATCGTTTGCATGGGTTCCACAAACACCTTCATGAATTTCTTCTAGCAACTTTTTAGCTTCAACAGCATTCACACATCTTAATAGTGTTTGGTCTCGACTTCTCTTATATAAAATTTCTCCATCTAGAAAGAAACCCATTGTCAATCTTCTCAAAGTTCTCTTATCATTCTCTGATATGTGTTTTGGGTACTGTTGATACTTAACATATTGTAATATGTCAAAATACCATGGTTTTGCATCAACTTATTTCTCAACATTTGAATAGTGAGTTGGTTTCTCTCGCAAGCTTAATTTGATGGGTTGGATTTCAACATTTTCATTTAATTTGAACATTGCTGCCAATGTAGCCAAAGCATAAGCCATTTGATTCTCTTCTTGGGGTAAATGATGAAACCAAATATTCTTAAATTCTTTGATCAATTTCGATCTTTATTTTTGGTATAAAATCAACTTTAAGTCTCTAGTTTCCCATTCTCTTCGTAATTGGTATATGACCAGGGCAGAGTCTCCATAAACTTTTAATGCATGGGCTTTTCTTTAAAGAATAGCTTGAAGACCCAGAACACATGCTTCATATTCTACCACATTATTGGTGTAATCAAAATTTAGTTTTGCTGTGATTGGGTAGTAATACCCTTCTAGAGATATCAAAACTACTCCTATACCATGCCCTAAAGCATTTGATGCACTATCAAAATACATCTTCCATATATCTTCATTATGCTTTTCTTTATCTATGTGTAGTACAGACATTAAGTCTTCATCTAAAAAATCAAATGTCACAGGTACATAATCTTCATGAGCACGTTCTATAAGAAATTCAGCAATAGCACTTCTTTGGATTACCTTTTAGGATATATATACAATGTCATATTTAGAAAGTAACACTTGTCATCTTGCTATTTTTTTTGACAATGATGACTTTTTAAAGATGTACTTGATTGGGTCTAATTTCACAATGAGCCAAGTGGTATGATACAACATGTATTATCTGAGCCAACAAGCTGTCCAAGCTAGTGCACAATACATCTTTTCCAATAGTGAATACTTTGACTCGTAATTAGTAAACTTTTTGCTCAGGTAACAAATGGCTTGTTCTTTCCTTCCTGTCTCATCATGTTACCTTAAAACACATCTCATTAATTTTTCATGCATTGTCAAATACAGGATAAGCGATCTTTTAAGGATAAATTGCATTAATATTAGTGGGTTTGATAAGTATTCTTTAACTTTTTCAAACATCATCTGATAATTTTCATCACATTCTCTTGACCCGTGTTTTTGAGAATCTTAAATATGGGATTACATTTGGCTATAAGTTGGGAAATGAAACGAGTAATATAATTCAATCTCCCTAAAATCCCCTTATTTCTTTTTACGTGCGCAGAGGTGGTAGCTCTTGGATGGTACGTATCTTATATGGATCCATCTCTATTCCTCTTTTACTAACAATAAACCCAAGTAATTTTCCTGATGTTGCACTAAAAGTGCATTTAGCTGGATTGAGTTTGAGCTGAAACTTTTTGAATCTTTTAAATAGCTTTATGAGATTTGTCACATGATTTTTTTCATTACGGAATTTGGCAATCATGTCATCCACATACACTTCTATTTCTTTGTGCATCATATCATGGAATAGAGTTACCATGGCTCTTTGATAAGTTGTCCCAGTATTTTTCAAATTGTAGGGCATAACTTTATAGCAAAATGTTTCCATACTATCACAAAAGTAGTCTTTTTCGTATCTTCTTGTGCCATTTTAATTTGATTATAGCTTGAAAATCCATCCATGAATGAAAATAGAGAATGCCTAGCGATATTATCCACTAGAGTGTCAATGTAAGGTAATGGAATATTATCTTTTGGACTTGTTTTATTCAGATCTCGATAATCAACACACATTCTCACTTTGCCATCATTCTTGGGTACTAGGACTATATTCGCCACCCATTCAGGATGTTTAGCCACTTTTAAGAATCTTGTATCAAATTATTTTTTTACTTCTTCCTTTATCTTCAAGAACATTTTAGGTTTCATCATTATTAGCTTCTGTTTAATTGGTTTGCACTCAAGCTTCAGAGGTAACTTATGCACTATAATTTTAGTATCTAATCTTAGCATATCTTGATATGGCCAAGCAAATACATCTACATATTCATGTAATAACTTTATCAACTCTTGCTTTATTGGTGATGACATCGAAGTACCAATCTGAACCTTCTTTTTAGTTTCTTCATCCCTCAAATTAACAACTTTAGTGGCTTCTTGTTGACGCATTATTTACTTCTCTTCTTGTTTCACTAATCTCAATAATTCTGAGAATATTGCATGGTCTTCCACATTCTCTTTATCATCGATTTCACTAATGTAAATAGAATTTTTAAAATCAAATCATGGAATATTGTCATGATGATATTCATATTCATTATTTAGATACCTGAAAATAAATAAAATGGATGAAATGTAGAAGGATGTATAGTAATGCAAGGAATTGAAATGAAATATGCAAAATGAATGGACAAATGTGCTACGCTTGTCATTTATTCAATTGAAAATGAGGAAACAAACACACATAAGACATTTAATGCTTTTAACAAAAACATTTAGATTAGGTTCAACACATTACTTTGGAGAAAATTTAAAAACAATAGGTAGCTCCTTAACATGCCAATTTTTTAGTTCTGCATCAAAAGAAGTAAGATAAACCCATGGACAGCCTGGATCTTCATTCTTTTTTTTTTACCCACCACTTGTATTAAAAATTTAGCGAAGATATCTTTTAATGATAGTGTAAACTCTTTCTCTATGTTTTCTGTTACATCTGGATAGATACAACCAGTTGAGATGAAAGTTTCATAAAGGGGAGGAAAAGATAGGCTTTCAGTTTTTACTTTTTGCCCCAGAAAATTAGCCAACCTTTTTTCTCTTTTTTCTCTATGAACTTTATTTTTCCTTTTCTAGTTGGCTTGTACCCCACCCCAAACCAATCATTTTTCTTAGGCATCAACCATAGTCATTGCATCCCTTACAAGTCAGCCCACACTTGTTGTCCTTTTCTTACCACTTTTTTAAGGGCCATCTTGGAAGCTTTGGATAGATATGGAGTAAGCATTTTTTATCCTTCACCCACATATATTGCATTAACGAATTCAAAAGATCTAAAAGAATGTTGTGAGGTTTTCTCAACTGTTTCAACATATAATGTAGTAGAAGATTTAGTCGTCAACAGATCTTTTTCACCAGCAATAATGACCATTTTTTCATCAATTATGAATTTTACCTTCTGATACAGAGTCGAAGGAACGGCTCCTGCTATGTGAATCCATGATCTTCTTAAAAGATAGCTATATGAAAAAGCGATATCCATGACTTGAAAGAGTATATCAAAAGTACATGGTCTAATTTGGATTGGTAACTCTATATTGCCTATCACTTCATGGCGAGTCCCATCAAAAGCTCTCACTATCATATGACTCGTCTTTATGTAAGACATGTCAACTAACAATCTAGATAGTGTATTTATAGGCATGACATTCAAAGAAGATTCATTATCAATGAGCACCTTTTTCAGTGTATGATCCTTGTATCTCGTGGAGATATGCAAGGTCTTAGCATCACCTCTACCATTAGGTGAAATTTCATTATCACTAAATGATATAAAATTTTCCACTGTGATATTTTCCACTATGCGATCAAGTTTCTCCATTGTTATATTATGAGCTACATAAGCCCCGTTGAGTATTTTGAGCAAGGCATTTCTATGAGGCTCAGAGTTTAACAATAATGAGAGCATAGAAATTTAAGCTAGAAAGCAATTTAATTACTCCACCACACTATATTCACTATGTTTAATAAGTTTTAAGAACTCACAAGTCTCTTTTTTGTAACTGAATTTTTACGTTCTTGATCTAGGATATGGCTAGGTAAGTCTTTTGATCATTGGATGATTTATCTTATTTTTCTAATCTTGTTTCCCCTTTTTTTGTTTTTTTTTTCGTGTTTTTTCAAGTGCTTCTAGGGTATAGCACCTCCCACTTGGAGTAATGCCCCCTATGTCAGTTATGTTTGCTCTGCTTGCATCACATTAGCCATATTAAAAAGAACTATTATCCAAACCTTGTGATATAATATTACAATCATATTTTCAAGGGACTGCCTTATTTGATTTGTATGAGAATAGGCTAAGGACCTAAATTATCACCTTTGGCATAGATGTACAAACTGGTTCGCCAATTTTAACACTCAATTTTTCATCATAAAAGATAATAACAAGCTCAAAATTTATATGAACTGGCTTATTAACTTTAATACTCAGTTTCTTTTCATAGAAGATGGTAACGTACTCAAAATTCATTCGGTAAGGCCTACTTTTGGACGAGTCTCCCATCATAACATTTACTAAACTTTTTTCATGTTTTTCATAAAATTCAACCAAGAAAGAATCCATCATTCTCTACAACTCATGTTGAAATGCTTCATAATCTTAAAATGAATGATCAACCATTCCTACATGGAATTCACAAGTGTGATCTGAATTATATGTGAAATTTTTATTATTTGAGTTTTCAAGTATTGGATGAATCATATTTGATTTCACAAGGAAAGTAAATATTTCATCCATAAGGGTTCTAATCTCGTTTACTTCTCTTTTAATATTCTGAGTTGTCTTATTATTTAAAGCATTTATTGATCTTTCACCATGATTAGGTAACGGATTGGCCTCCATACTTAGTCCGATCTTGGTTGTGAAATTTAAAATTTTGTTATCAATCAGGCTTTGGACCCTATGTCTGAAAGCTATACAATTTTCCAAAGAGTGGCCTTGAATTCCATAATGATAGTCACATAAAGCTTTAGGATCATACCACTTCGGATATGGAGGTTCAAGGGCTCTATGGGTTGTCGAGCCATCAAGTGTTTCTAGAATAACTAAGGGAATAATTCCATGTATGTCATAAGAATTGGATCAAATAATTGTTACTCTCGATTATTTCAAGGTTTCCTTCGATTAAAGCCTATGCTGTTTAATTGAGGGTATGGTCATGGTGAAGGTGCTCGAGGATGAATATTGGCTTGAAAAGTAGGTGTCTGGGTTTGCACTGGTTGGTAATGGTATGAGTTTGGGAAAATGTTAGAAATGGTTGGGTAAGAAGGTTGGTATACAGGATATGAGTGGTATGGGATAAAAGGTTTGGGTTTTGGTTTTTCAATGGTAACAGCTTGCACTTCTGCTTCTTTCTTTTTGGATGGTCCTCTTTTTTTTGATCCAAAAACATCACCTCTATCAATCTTTCTATTTTTAATGGCACATCCATAAATGCCACAGCATGAAAGGCATATCAAATTAAGCTTTTTCTATCATTTTTATTTTAGATGTTTACTTACTTTCTATGATCCTGACTTCTGAGCGAGTGTTGTAATGATGACAAGTGGTCTGATCTATGTATTTTTTTTATGGCCTAACTATCCTTGTACCTAATTGAGTTAAAGGAAACTCTTTGAGATTTGTTATTTTAAAGCATCTTTCTTTTAGTCATGATGCATTTTTTAAATGAAACATACATATGATGCATGAATGCATAAATGCAAAGGATGTGCTTATTATATATCCAATATTTGTAAAAGATTTTAAGTTTGAACTTGAACCACCATATCATAATTTCACATTATCTTTATTAAATACTTTTTTCATTACAATATTAAAATTTTCAAAAGAAGCGCCCTACATGCTTGTACTGCTAATAAGCACTATCTAAAAAATTGGTCAACCGTTGGCTGTACTGTCCTAGGTAAACTTCTTTCTTTACTCGTTTAGCTTATTGGGCCATGTCTCTTGCTTTGAAGTTAAATTCTCTTATCTGTTCTACTAGGTGAGTGGCTTAAAATTCTTTCAATTGATATTCTTTCTTTCAATACTATGCTCTATGTTTAAATTGATCTTGTTCCTCTCTCAAAACTTGAATGGCTACATGTTAATAATGCATTTGCTATTTCAAATCATCTACCAGAACTTGTATTATCTTTTTTTCTTCCACAGACTGACTAGTCTTTTTTTTTTTTTTTAGATAACAAATTAGACTGAATCTGTTCTGCATTCTTTATAAAATTTTCAATTTCTATGGTCATTATGGTGATGGACCTATGCCAGCTTTCAAAAATTTCTTCTTGTTCTTTTTCAAGCCTTTGAGATTTTGCTTCACTCTTATCAATTTTATTTTTCCACTCATTAATCTCATGCTGAAGCCTCTTCTTTTCAAGCACCCATATTTTTGGTTTCTTCAAATTTACGTTTTATAGTCTTTATATCTTTAGGAATCTTTTCACAATGGGTGTCTTCTTGGTGGCAAGGTCTGTTTTCTTTAGGACCAACTTTGCTTGTGACTTGTTGACTTCTCCACATTGGATATTTAGGTGTGGCTTTGTCTGTATATCCTCTATGATCTACTTTTCAAGTTTGCTTCCATTCTTTGATAATATCTTTTACCTTTCTCAGAAATCTTGATTCTTTAAAAGAGAATTCTAATTCTTGAAGCCCATAAGCTATTGGGACAAATTGCTCTGACCCTAGTTGTTGACGAACCAATGTCGGAGCATAGCTTATACCTCCCCACAGTCCTAAAGTGGAACCCATGGCTTGTCATCACACCTGTATAACATAGCTTCTCGTAACATCTATGGAGCTCTCTATATAACCTGAGCACTAGTGAGATTTTGCAAAGTCAATACCCACTATTACTTGGTCTTTGATTCTAGCCACTCAACATTGCAACATTCTTCAATTGGCCTACTTTTATTACTATAAGTAGGATGAAATTTACCCACAGGATGTTGAAGATGACTTTTTACCCAAATGTAGAGTAACTGTACACACCCTATGAAGCGTCATCCTCTTCTTTGATAGTGATTTAATGATCTAAAGATCTCTGCTAGTATAAAAGGAGCATGATTAATTTTATTGTCCACCTGTTTGAGAAAGTCAATCATTGATACCTCAATGTGCCCTAAGACCTTCGAAAAAAATGACCAAGCCATAAATTGTCAAAGCTATCATTCTCATGTCTTGTTCATCCTTTAAGTGTTTATTGATGTAATCACGTAAGATTTTTCACGGGATGCAATCACTTTTGCCTTTTGTTTGGATATATGAGTTCACATTCTGAGTGGGGACCTTCATCATATAGGTGAGTTTCTTTTAAAATCCATGTTTTTGACCTCACTAATAGATTTTATCTGGATTGGAAACATGTAACCATAATTATGTAGTATACTTTTCGATGATTAGAGTCATATCTATTTTGTTGACTATGAAACATCAGTATGCAGGGTCTCAAAATTGAATTAAAGCTCTTATCAACTGATTTTTCATAGACACCTCAAGCAGTGAAGTAATATGATCGTATTTTTCCTCGAAAGCTATCTTTTTAAAAGTTGTTACATGGTGCCAGATCTCGACCAACTCAGGGATGTCATTTTGTTGAAGTCCTAATTTGATTTCTTCAAGCAAAATTTCTTGTTCAGATTCTTTCAAACAATTTTTTGTTCTACTTTGGGCTTCTAATGATAGAGTTATCACCACATTGTCTTTTCACACACGGTGAGCTTCGAAGTTGAGAACATTATAATGGTGTTTTCGAAGCAAGATTGAAAATCTTTTTACTGATATTGGCATATTGATAAGCACATCCCATATGCAAGTGTTTATGATGATGCATGAGCATGAAACAAAAAAGAGAGCAAAACAAAATAGGGTTAGTAATCATATTAAAATAAATATTCCCTAATGTGTCCTAATTTAGGGTATAATCTACAAAAATGGTATGGCCCTATCTAAGGTTGGTTTCTTAAAGTTCACTATATGCATGGTTTGGTAATTAACATAGGCTAAAAAGGTTCCCAAATCGATCCTCACTGTCGTTCACTCTAAACTAGTAAGGCCCCGATCCTCACCAATAATGGGCTATTGATGGAAAGGATTCAACTTGAGTGAAAGTATTTCGCTAGCCTAAACGAAGGCATTATAATCTCATGAAAACATAGGTACTCTACTCCCTTCTAAAAAGTGATAGATTTGGGAGCTCAGGTATAGATCTCGTGCATGAATGCAAATGTGCACGTGTATGAGGGAATGTAACAATTATTAATAAAATTAACAATGTAATTAGCAATAATATAAAATAAGAACAATAACATATCAAAACTAAATGAAACCAAAAAAAAATTTATTCTAAGATGAGATAAGAAATTAAAATTAAATGTCAAAAAGAGCATAAAATCAAAATTTGGATGATGCATGTTTAATTTTTGGCTTGACTCTCAAGATTCCCTAATGGAGTCTCCAAGCTGTCATAATAATTTTTCATCTGGGGGACTCGATCACTAGACTTGGTAAAAATATTTTGAGTTGCCACCAATCTTTTTAGAGGGTGTGATTGGCCACCCAAAAATATCATCTTTTAATAAAAATCTTAAAATTAAATAAGATTTACTAAAAGAAGTTTAGGTCTGTGAAACCAAGATTAAGTCCGGGAGTATGGTTATGAGTGAGGAAGGTATCAACACCCTTATGTCACTTGTTCGAAGAATGGTACCAATTAAACATTTGTAATCCTTTAATTTTGGTGATGTAATCTTTTTTTTTAAAATTTAATTTCCTAAAATTTATCTAAAATTTTTTTTTGTGAAATTAGTATTATTATTATTATTTCATATTCTATAAATTCTCCAACGCTTTGGCAGAATTTATAGAAAAATACAATTTAGAAAATATTTTGAAAAAATTGACCATTCACAAAATTCTCGAAATCTTAGCATAAGATATTTTATTTATAAAACAAAATGATTTTAGGAACATCCTGAATCTTAGGTGAGTTCTTAAAATTTATTAAACAAATTTTAAGATTATCCTCGACTCTTCGATGAAATCTTAAAAATTTTAAACAAGTTTTAGGATCATTCCAACTTTCTGATGAGATCCTAAATAAATTTTTTTATAATTAAGGGAGTTAATTAAATAATTTTTATTATGGTTATTTTAAAATTTTGTATCATTTATTATTTATTATTTACTTATTTTTATTAAAAAAATTTAGATTATCCCAACTTATCGGTGAAATCTAAATATTAATCTCTTACTTGAATTGAAGAAAATTGAACTCTTTCAATTTTTTATATATATATTTAAAAATTTATTCAAAATATCAATTATTATTTTTTTTATTATTGTTTTACATTGTTTAAATCAACCTTTGTTCTATTAAAAATAATCTTGGAATATCCCAACTCTATGGTGAAATTTGAAAAGATTATTTTTACTTACAATAATTAAAGAAAACAAAACTCTTTTAGCTTTCTTTAAAAATTACATTTAAAAGATTCATTTAAACAATTTATTTTTATTTTATTTATCAATTTTTTATAATTTATTTTTTAGCAAAAATTATTTTTTAAATTATCTCAACACTTTACTGAAATTTAAATAATATTTTTGCTTGCAATAAAATTTTATTTTCCTTAAATAGGTATTATTATTAAATTGTTTTTTTGCATATCATATTTTGTAGGTCCATGTTTTATTTTAGTTTTGTTTTTTTATTTATTTGTTTCTAAAAAAGTCATTACTAGTAATAATATAAAATAACAATAATAATAGTAACAATAATATCATTAAAAAAAACACAAAAAATAATATAAAAATCAACAAAAAATAAAAAAAAATAAAAGGAAAAACCTACGAAATGGATTAGGTCGTCACATAGGTTGGCATGCGGATCTTGCGCAGCTCAGGTGTGGATGAAACGCCCAAAACGACGTTGTTTTAGAGTGCCTATAAATAGGCTAAAATCAATTTTTTTCTTATTTTTTTCTTTCCCGTCTTTGTCTCTGCCCCACAGCCTCTTTCTCTAAAATCCAAGCACCCCTCATCGGCCATCGTGGCAACCCAGATTTTGGTTGGTCGTCGTCGTGCATCGGTGGCCAGAATCTTCAATGGCGCCAGAAAATTTAAAAATCCCTAGGTTTTGATGGTCGAAAAATTTAATGGTCGCTAAAAAATTCAAACTTTTTCAGTTTCTGACGACAAAAAAAAATTTAAAAAAATTTTTAAAAAATCCTAGATTGCTCATTTTTGTTTTCTAAGTACTCCCCTACACCCAGTTTTTTTTTTTTTAAATCTCAAACCTCCTACTTCTAAAATTTTATTTTCGGCCAATTTTTTTTTTGTTGTCGATTCCTCAAAGAGAACTGTGATTGCTTTTTTTTTTTTTTTTTTTGCAGAATCCCTAGTTGTTACCCTAGGCTTACTCATATATTTTTCTTTTTTAGCAGAGATTAGTTTTATTTATAGAGCTTCTAGGTTTAAGATCCTAGATCTCTTAGGATTTCTGTATGGAAAAGTTTAGATCTTGTTCGGTGACTTTTGGTCATCGAATTTTATGCTACCAAGTTAGGTAGTGTAAAAAAAAAAAGATCATTTTGGTATCTTGATTTCAGTTGCCAGAGTTGAAATGAAAATTTTTTGACTTTTTTTTTAAAGGTTAATAATAATAATAATAATAATAATAATAACAACAACAACCAAAATTATATTTGACGAAATTAGTGCTTACAATAGTGAATTAGTTATTTGATTTCTCTTTAGTCTTTTCTTATATTTCAACTTCTGTTTGATTCTTTCTTTTACTCAATTATATTTTCTTTACCTATTTACACCTGTTTATAGAATGCTTTGCAAGGATTTTATTTGGGTCAATAAAGGTTTTATCAAAGATTATCTATAAACTAATAATGACATTGGATTGCTGACACAAGGGGCATAAGATCACCTTAAATGTGTACACCTTAAGCTGAAAACTAGCTTAGTAGCGTTCAATAGCCTTTTTAGGGAATGTGATTGTGGGAATATGGTAAGTATTTAGTTTAAGTATGAAGGATAGTAGCATCTGAAGGCTTGCCTTCACCATTACATCCTCTCTCACATTTTTTTTAGGTTTCTCTTTGATTATTTCTCTCTCTCTCACTCTCTCTCTCTCTCTTTATCTCTATTTATGTAACTTTGCTACCTCTTCAATACTCTAAAAACAAAATTTTGAAGTGGGGTTTTTTTTAGTTTTTGTTTGATTTTGGTTCTAGGTTCTGAATTTGGTGATTAGGATTTTTTGGAAATTATGGGGGGTTTTTATTGAAAGAGAGAAAAAAAGGGAAAGAAATGGAGGACTAGAGATTGTGTTAGTGGGGTGTTTTGAAATCTCTTCTTACAATTCTCCAGTGGTTGGGTTTTAATGTTACTATGATTATCATTGACAAATAGATCTTTTAGGTTTGTTTCTAGTTTTATTTATTGATTTTGACACTCGGGTTTAACTTAATTTTTTTTTATCTTTTTATCTAATTATTTGATTAGTATCCATTGTCTATAAACTTTTAATTGTTGATGCCTTTTATTTTTCGTTTCAATTCAATATCAGTGAAATTTTTGCTAGAGTTTATTGATTAATTCTTGGTAATGCTTGCTAGATTGAAATGTTTATGTTAGAGGAATGTGGTTGCAATTTTTAATTTTTTTCTAGGTACATAAATAACGGTTCTAAAAATAAAATATATCTTAATTATGACTCCTTATAAATTGGTGTTATGATGTTCATTTTATTTTTATGGTACATGTTAATGAGATGAGGGAAAGAGTAGGGATGACTGTCTAGCATGTGGTAGGATAAAACATGAACCTTTAATTTTTGGCTTCAGAAGTACATTTTCTTTCTTAAAGAATATGCCAAAATTTTGGATGGTTGTGTTGATGATGTTGTGAGTAAATGTAGTTTAATGCTATTGAAAGTCCCTAAGACATGGCAATATTTTGTTTCTTCTTCATTTTTGTTGTGAAAAATGCATTCATAAACTTTCTATTCTTATACAAGCAAGTCACGAATTGGTCGATTTGTCAAATTTATTCCCTTATTAATTGAGTATTATCTAATTTGTTTCTATATATTTTGTTGATGAGGACATTTTTAGGGATGTTGTTGAGAATTTGATAATGATTTTCAAAGCTATGTACAAAAAGGTTGTGACATTTGTTGACTTCTCTTCATTTTATGTCATTAGAACTTTTGCTTTCCATTCTATTTATTTGACAATCATTTACTCAATTTTAGGTCATTGAGGTTGATATTAAAGAGTTTAAAGCAAAGTATAAGGGATTTGGTTTAGAGAAGAAAGATCTAATTGATCTTTATAAGAAGTGCAAAGGTAATATGAATAAGTGAGAGAAGTTGTGTGTTTTTCTTTCCACTAGGTTTTCCAGATTAATTTTGATTTTTTGCTGCATTGACAAGCTTTTCTAGTCAATGTTTTGATTAGATCCTAAGCTTGATTCACACTATTTCAAGGATATACTTTACAAGGCAATAACTGCTGGTAAGGTTTTCTTATAATTTTTATTTACAGTACGGCTTAGAATTATTCTATTCTAAAAGTACAATTAAAAAGTTACATGATTTTCAATTTAAAAATGGATGGCAAAACCAAATTTGATAAATTTGGATCCTTTAGGTGAAATCTATATGTCATTAAACCTTCCCTTTATGTCATTATATTCCTTCCTATTCCATTTGGTAAATTTCTTTGATGACATTATCTCTCTCTAAAAAGGGTGAATTGTCTACCAAGGTCAGCGTGAATATATTTCTAAGTTCTTTGAATCTATGGGATTTAAATGTCCTAAGAGAAAAGGCATTGTAGACTACCTGTAGGAAATAAGCAATGGAAACAATTTTATATTTATTTATGAAGTGAAACAAATACAATTATATCATTACAACATACCAAAGTTTTCAATAGTCAAATAATCTAGAATTAATTCTACTATGATTTGAAACCAATTTATATTTCTTATATTCTTTTCAATATTGTAGGTTATATCAAGAAAGGATTAGAGACAATATTGGTTTCATGAAGAATTACCATATCGGTTTATAACAGTTAATGAGTTTGCAAAAGCTTTCAAGTCATTTCATATTTGATCAAACATTTGGTGCTAGCTTGCAAATCCATTTGATAGCTTAAAGAGTCATCTCGTAGCTTTGACAAAAATCAGATAGAGAGTTAGCAAAAAGGAATTGATGAAAGCCTGTTTATTGAGAGAAGTTATTTTGATGAAAAAGAATGTGTTCTTGCATGTTTTCAAGATGTTTCAGGTGAGTAGCATTGTTTTTTTCATCAACATTTCTAACAAAATGATTACACTAAAATTTAGTATATTAATATTTCATTAATTGCATTATATGCATGCCATTAATTTTTGAAAAGTAAACAAGAGCATCCAATGATAAAATTTTAAGATAATTCGACTAGCGATATCTAAAAAATCCTTAGATAAGAAAAATTCTTTCAATGTTATCAATGTGTTAGGATAATTTAAGAGTTTTTATAATAGTAAAGGTCTAGTTTTTTTTTCTCGAATAAAATAGAATAATAAAAGAAACAATAAAATTAAAAAAAAAACAAAACAAAATCATTACAAATAAAGGTAGTTAAGGAAATTATTTTTAAATACCAAAATTATGACCTTTTTGTCAAAATTAAAGGATAACATATGATTAATTGGTATTTTTTTTCAGGTGCTATAAGGGTGCTAATTCTTTCCCACACGTGATCGAACTCTTAAACCAAATTGTTTCACAGACCTAAAAATTATCTTTTTAACAAATTTTAATTACTTTTAAGATTTTATTAAAAAGATAAGTTTTAATATGTGGCCGATCACACCTAACCAAAAAATATTTGTGGTGACTTCATATTTTTTTAAAATTCATCTAATAGGCCTTAAAACTATTATAATAGCTTGGCAACTCTACTGAGGATGTTATTTTTTCTAGAGAGTCAAGCCAAAAATTAATTATATATTATCCTTAATTTTGATTTAATGTATTAATTGGTATTTAATTTTAATTTCCTTGATTTGGATTTTGTTTTTTTAAATAATAATAGTAATAAAAAATTTACATGCATTTCATGATCATTTTAATTATGCCATATATTCATTATTTTATTTTGTTTTATATATTATTCTTGATAGATTGCAAGGCATTTAAGATCAAGTTTTCAATGTTATATTTCCTCATTCACACAGCACATTCATATCATGCATGAACTCTATACCCAAATTCATCCCTTTTAGGAGAAAGTAGAGTACTTATACTTTTGTGAGGTGATAACTTCTATAGAGGTAAGTGAAATATTCCCACTCAAATTGAATCCCTTTTCATTTATAGCCTATAATAGATGAGAATTGAGGTACCCTACTAGTCCTATGTAGACAACAATGAGGAACAATTTACAAACTTTTAGACGTATAAATCTTTACTCAGCATATAATGAACTTTAGTAGACCAACCTTAGGTATAGCCATACCAACCTTTTTATAAAGAATACCTGAATAAGAATATGTGGGAAATATTTCGATATAATATGTATTTAGGGGGTAATAATGATACAAGGAAATTAAAGATTTGATAAAGAAAAGAAAATATAAAAAAATATATTCCTCCTATGAAATTTTCTTTTGACACACCATTTAGTTTGTTTACCATTTGTCTAGAATTCGCATATTAAAAAAAGTAAATATATATTTTAGAAAGATTTTTTGTATTTTCCAAAAATAAAAAATAAAAATTTTCAAAAAAAAGGAGAATTTTTCAAAAAAGGGAAATTTTTTATTGGCTAAAAATTAAAGCAAAAATAAAAAAAAATTTTGAATTTTGGTAATTTTATGTGCTTGTGTTCTTCATAGGAAATGTTTTATTAAATTCTTATTTCTTTCTACAAGTAAAAGGCAAAAAAGAAAGGAAAAATTTAGATTTTCAATGTTATACCTTTCGTATTTCATTGTTTTTCATATTTGGAAATAATAAAATTGTACATACACTTTATTTCATGTACAAATATTTTAATGGTAGTGTCAATTTCGTAAAAATTTTAATTTTGAATGTTATTATAGCTTTTGCACTTTATTATTTTTTGCATTTGGAAATACTAAGGTTGTACATACACTTTATTCTGTGTATAAATATTTGAATGGTAGTGTCAATTTCATAAGAATTTTGATTTTGAATGTTACTATACCTTTCGTATTTCATTATTTTTCATATTTGAAAGTAATAAAATTGTACATACATTTTATTTCATGTATAAATATTTGAATGGTAGTGTCAATTTCACAAAAATTTTGGTTTTGAATGTTATTGTACCTTCCACACTTCATTATTTTTTGCATTTAAAAATAATAAGATTGTACATACACTTCATTTCATGTACAAATATTTGAATGGTAGTGTCAATTTCATAAGAATTTTTATTTTGAATGTTATTGTGCCTTTTGGATTTCATTATTTATCATATTTAAAAATAATAAGGTTGTATATAAATTTCATTTAATGCACAAATATCTGAATGATGGTGTCAATTTCATTAAATTTGCATAGTGCATGCATTGCATTTCATGCAAACTTATATTGTCATGAATATAATATGTTAGTGCATTTCATGTAGGCATATTTCATTACTCATGCAGCATGTAATTTCGTTTCATGCATATGCATTCACAAATGATGTGATTCTAAACTTGCATTATACACATATTGCATTTCATGCAGGCACACTATCTTTCATGAAATAGAACATTGCATTCCATGTAATACATTAACATGATTTGTATTGTACATGTAGTGTGTTTCATATAAATGTTTCTCAATACTCATGTACCAAGACATTCCATTTCATGTACATATATTTAGAAATGATATGATTTCCAACACAGTTGCATTGTCGATACACTTTATTTCATGTAAATATATCTTGTTATTTGCTGTATATACGTGGATAAATAATATGATTTTCATCAAACTTGAATGGAAAATTCATCATTTTCATTGTACACACATTCACAAATTCATCATAAAAATATCATGCGATTTATTTAACTATTTTCTCATGACGTATCATCATTTGGCGAATAAAGAGTGTTTTTCATGAGTGAAAATAGAAAAAAAAAAATCTTAAAGCACTTGTAAGAAAAAAAAATCATAATCAAAGAAATTTGATAGAGCCCAAGTTTCTTCCAATATACTTCATTTTATTTGAGTTTGACAAGAGCTTTAAAAAGCTGAATATGGGAGAGGATTTAAAAACCTGAAGAGAACAAGTCAAAGAGGAAAAATAACATTGTGGATATGAAATATGTAGTTGGTGATCATAGATGATCTTTGGTTTTTCTCACTTTGTACATAATTTTATTTTGAGAAATTTTTAGGATGGATTGTTGTTTCTTCAAAAGGAATTTTTTTTTTTAATATTTGGACTTTGTAAATGATAGTACATTGACTCATTAGATTGGATTTGTAAATTTTTTTTGAGAAAAATTCAAAAAATTGATTTGCAATTGTTTGAGAATAAAGCCCAAATAATTTTCAAGATCATAAAAGAAAGTTAGAATAAAAAAAGAAAGCAAAGAAAAATTTTAAGAAAAAATGGTGACAAGAGTGATAAGAGCCTTTTCAAATAAGAGAGGAGAAATTCACATTTTTTTAATAAAAAGTGACAAGAGTCTCGAAAAAATTGGTGATTACTATTACAACTAAACTTATCCAATACCTTCACTTTTTTTCGAATACCCTTATATTCCAAACCATTTATATAATTTCACTCATTAGTCATAACCTTGTAAGGGGTATGAACTTTCACGAGCCTTGTCTTCACTTGATCATATTGTGACATAAAAAGGTGATAATATTTTTTGGGCAAAGAGCAATAAGATAGTTAATTTAAAAAAGAAAAAAAAATGACTTTTTTTTTTGATTTATCGAAAATCAAGTAAACATGACACTTTTTTTAAAAAACCCGGATGTTGGTAATTTGATGTGTCAAGACTATGTTGTAGTCTCAAATATGCTAAAATCAAAATGTCCAAATTTCATCAAATGACCTCAAACACACAAAAGCCTAATTTTCACCCTACCTTATTTCATGTCTTAAGGCAAATTGACCAAAAAAGCAAGAAACTCATTGCCCTTAAGACAACTTGATTTGCACCGCAACCTTCTCTTTTGTAAAATGACACAAACAATTTGATACCCTAAACGAGTTCATTAAGGATGGTATGTTGAAATGGTGGCATCTTCCATGAATCATTCATTGGCAAAGTGAGTTATGTATGAGTTTTGGGGGCATGTAAGAAAAAAAAAACAAAAACTGAAACAAAAAATGATTGTGACACCATACACTTGAGAAATTTGAATAAATCTAAGCAAAGACTTGAAAAACCTAAAAAAAAAAAAACAAAGTTCTTTAAAAGAAACCAAGAAGAAAAACATAGAACTCAAAATGAAAAAAAAAAAAGATAGAAAAACCAAAAAATCTAGAAAATAAAATATAACCTATGAGTCTTTTGTCTTCTTTCACTATCCAACTACCTCTTTGAACCATTAACCCATTTTGGATGAAACTTGGATTATTAAGTGCATGAGAAACAATCAAGGAAAACAAAAAAAAAAAAAGAAGGAAAAATATGGTTTTAGGGTGAAAACTCCAAAAAGAACAGTCTAAGGCAAATTTGAAAATCATGAAACAAATCCTGAGCATAGGAAGTAAGATAAGCCAATATGAAGCCACCTAGATTGTTGAAAGATCCAAAAATATTGATGCTCTAAAAGTTTAAAATTCAATAAAGGGATTGATATTGAAATTTTGAGCATTCTTTCTATTCTAAAATGACCTTCCAAAATTTTTATGCCCATCACAGCTGGCTTTGACATATATCAAAATATCATATTTAGATACTAAAAAAAGTGTTAAACATATTTGATTTTCAAGGGATTCATTTTTTTAAAATCTATATTTCATTTGGGAGCCTAGATGGAAAAGTAAAATCTCTTTTTATTCCCTTTAGTGGTGAAACTTTCTTGAATGAATTGAAACCTTGAAATGCTGAATCATTCATTTTTATTGTTACCTCTTTTATTACTAATAGGGAACGCCAATTTTCAAGAGACTCTAAAGTCACATTTGTTTTGACATTTCATTGTCGGTCACCATGAAAATTTAACTAAGTAGGTCAATTTGTTGATCATTTTGAAAAATTTTGAATAATCAGTGCATGATTTTGTGAAAAATAAGGAGTCGTGTTTGGTGTAAAAGAAAATTATTGAATTGTTAAAACCTTTAGACTAGTTTGGACCCAAGAAATAAAATTTTTTTTATTAAAGAATTTAAAAAAAAAGATTTTTTTAGGAGAGACATTGTAGTTTATCTTCCTAGTTTTGCAATCAAGTTTGAAATGCATGTTGCATATTATATGAAAATGAAAATAAAAAGGAAAATATGTTGAAAAATGAAAAGAAAATCAATAAAACCCATTTGGAAAAGAAAAAAAAGTAGAAATTGGTGAAGAAATAAGATAAAACAAGTGAAAGAAAAACAAAAGCTAAGTTGAGATCCTTTTCGAAGAGAAGCTAAAGATTTAATTTGATAGGCAATGGGGAATAAGTATAATTAAGAAGGAAAAATTTTGAAAAAAGGGTAGTTTTAGCATCTACATTTTTAATGCGCAAATGCATTACTATTTTAAATATTGGTGTTTACATCAATACTAAGGCATATTCATCGTGAAATTTTATGCATGGACATGAGTAATTTTAAATTGAATTTTGTAATTAAGAAGCATTTTCATCATTAAAAAAAAATTAAATTAGCAAATTTATGTTTATACCTTCAAGGCATCTATATCATGTATGAAAATTGGCATTTGCATTTGTAAAGGGTATTTGCATCATGTAAAAAGAATGTACATTTCCATCATGGTAAGGATTTTTGCATCTACATCTTCATATTTGTTTCATGAAAAGGGTCTTTACACCCACATCATCACAATATGTTTGCATTACTAAGACATAAATTTGCTTTTATATGGATCATTTGCATTTGGAAGAAAATAGTTGCATGTTCAACATAAAACATTTATTTATACCTTTGCTTGAAGTAAAATCTCAAAATCTCCAAAGACCTCTGGATAAAATATCAAATTTTTGAATGATTCCCAAGACCTCTAGGCAAAATTTTAAATTTTTGAAAGATTTTCAAAGACCTCTAAGAAAAATTTCAAATTTTTAAGTGATTTCCAAAGATTTTCAGGCAAATCATAAATTTTTAAATAATTTCCAACACCTCTGGGCAAAATTTTAGATTTTGAATGATTTTCAAAGACCTTTGAGCAAAATTTCAAAATTTTAAGTGATTTTCAAAGACTTCTAGGCAAAATTTTAAATTTTTAAATAATTCCCAAAACCTTTAGGCAAATTTTAGATTTTTGAATGATTTTCAAAGACCTTCGGGTGAAATTTCAAAATTTTACATAATTTCCAAAAACCTTCAAGCAGAATCTTAAATTTCTAAATAATTTCCAAAATCTTCTAACAAAATTTTATATTTTCTAATGATTTCCAAAGAAATCTATGCAAAATTTCAAAATTTTAATGATTTCCAAAGATCTTTGGGCAAAATCTTTAATTTTTAAATGATTTTTCAAGAATTATGGGTAATGATTCGAACAATTCTTAAATCCTTCAGGCAAAATACTTAAATTTTAAGGTTTCAAGACTTTTTTTAGGAATGTTCGTAGATTTCGAGATTTGTAAAATCTCTTAGTGTAATCTTTAAGTCCTTTGTGCAAGATTGATAAGTTTTTCAAGTTGAATCTATTCAGTTATTGAGATTTATAAGACCTTCAAATATAATTTTTAAGTCTTTCGGGTAAAATTCGTAAGTCTTTTGAACATAATCTATTTTAGTGTCAAGATTTATAAAAACTCTGGACATAATCTCTAAGTTCTTCGGATAGGATTCATAAATCTTCGAACCTGAATCCATTTTAATGTTCAAATTTGTTAGAGCTCCGGGCATAATCTTCGAGTTATTATGTTTTATTTTCAAAAATTGTGAAATATTTTATGAAAGGAGCTTTTAGATTTATTTTCAAAAGTTGTGAAGCCTCTAATGAGAGGAGTTTTTCAAGAATTAAAAGAAAAAATCTAAAAAAACCCCATAAGAAAAAACCCCAAAAAAAAAAGATAAACAAAAACAACAAAAAAAATTCTAAAATAAAAAAATTTCTAAAAAAGAAGAAAATCAAAACAAAGCACCAAAGTAAAAAAAAAAAAAATCCAAAAATCCAACAAAATCTTTTGAAAAAAAATCCTCGAATTGTTAACTCCGGACAAAATTATTTTCTAAATCTTTGACCTATTTTTAATTCTCAATAATGTGTAAAAAAAGATAATTATAGACATCAAAATTTGTCTAAATCAATTCAAATTTGTATGATATCTATTGTTAATTCCAACATTTCTATGTAAGCTAATTCAAGCATTCTAATTGGATTTGTTAGGATTTTAATTTGGATTACTCATCTTCGAATTGTTTTGTTTTTGTATGGGTTAAGACCTAATCTAATTTAGTTTAAATCAGATTGAAATTAGGTAATATGAGCTTAAAAACCCAAAGTCTAAGATCGAATTTTAAAGCCCAAAATTTAAAAATTGAACCTTTGATTTAATTACTTTTATTAATTTCTAAATTACAAGAATTAAAAAGAAAAAAGAAAAAAATTTCATCCGCCATGTATCAGCTGTCTTAAGTTCCCAGAATTTCCTTCCTAATTTACTTTTCTCAGCCTTCTGATTTTTACCCACCAATTCACCCTCTAACTCTAAACACCAAAACCAGCATCAACACTTCCCCAAAAGCAGCAGCAATTGCTGCATTCTGTAACAAGAGGCCAAAATCCTTAATCAAAAAAGTGATTTTTTTGGATTTCAAATAGGGGTCTACAAAGAAAGAAAGGGGTTTCCCACCGAACATGACAGCCTCCCATCCACAGCCCCTATTACCCGAAACCCATTTGGCCTCCCCTGACCAACCAGCTCCTACCAAGACTCAATCACAACCACTACCGCAACCCTACCTCAGAAGACAAAAAAACTAATCACCCACTATTGCTGAACACCCCCCAATCTCTCATCTTCATCAGTTTCATCCATCACCTTTATACACCATCTATATAGCCAAAAGGTGACCACCTTCATCCACCCGAAAAAAGAAAAAAACCTAACCCATTACTAAACCGTGACTGCCTCCACCGAAATCACCACTCAACTAACATTACTGCTTGCATTATAGTCAACCCACCAGCAACCCAACCTCCATAATCACTTGAACAACTGCCATCATAACCCCAAGCCTACATCATTCGCTAAAATATTCCCATCCAAACAGATTGCCCAATCGTCCACCCTTGCCATGCCACCACCAAAAAATACCCAGGAGTTTATTACCTTAGACCTAGCCAAAAAAGAAACAAAAAAACACAAAACAAACCACATTCCTTTCGGGGAACCACAGCGCCACCAAGCCAAAACAAAAAAATAACCATAGAAAAATACAAAAAAAAGGAAAATCTTTCGAGTAGAAGAGGATTCTTAACCTAGTTTTCAGAGGAGAGGAAGGCATTGAGTAGAAGAAGAATATACTAAAGGTTAGGGGTTTTCGGTCGACGAAAGAGGTGACTTTTAAGGTTTAAGGCCGTGACTATGAATGCTAGATCTAGGAAGATTTGGACTGGTTTTGAAAAAAATTGATTAAGAAATGGAAAGTAGAGAAAAAAAAGAGTTGAGGCCAACCTTTTTTGGAGTCAAACATGCACCGATGAAGGTGATGGCAATTAATACGGTGGCTGGCACTAGAATTTGGGTTAGGAGTTTGAATGGCTTGTTGTTTTTTTTAAAAGCTTTGGAACTTTTTTTTTTATGAGAAAGGGGTAAAATGAAGTTTTTTTTTTTTTTAAAAAGTAGATTTTATAACTTAAAAAAAAAAAAAAAAACCTATTAGTGACCTGCATGTGGACCGATCTAACCCGTGGTCCATGTTCCTGACTCGATTCCCATTCCCCTTCAGCAGCCTTGCATCGGTCCAATCAGATCGTTCTTGAACTGACGTGAACCACTTGAACCGCTTCAAGACCGCCAAAACTACACCTGAACCTCCTTTCAGCCGCTGCGAACGGATCAAACCACCTAAATCTGCAGTGAGTTGCAGCAAAATTGTTGACCGACTTTGACTGGCTTTTTTGGGTAATTTTTTAGTATTTGTCTTTTTTATATATATTTCTACTAAGTTATTTATTTCTTCATTTATGCACATTTAAATTTTAAATTTTCGAATAAATATATATTAAAACAAGAGATGTTCAAAAAATCTTTAAAATTAAAAAATGGAAATGGAAATCTTTCAATGATTGGATATTAAAGAATTTTGAATAGTAATTCTTTAAAAATCTTTAGGTGAAAATATTTTTTAAAATGTTATTAAAGTACTAGAGTATTTAAAAATATATTCAATATAAAAAGGTTTTCATTTATTTATTTTTAATTAAAGAATAAAAAATAATAATAAAAGAAAATTTTAAAACAAATAAAAAATAAAACAAAAATGACAAAAAGTGAGGGAAATGAGGGAAATGAAATTTTTATTCAATTATAAGATTTTAAGGTACTTCGAATAATGATATTTAAAAAATTTTTAAATGAAATTTTTTTTAATACTATCAGCATATTAAAGTATTTATAAAAATTTTCAATATAATAACGTTTTTCCTTTTCTTCCAAAAAACATTTTTTAAAAAAATTAAAAAATAAACAAATTAATAAATAAATTTTTCTCCAAAAGAGGGCAAATAAAACATGTATATTAATATTTCATTATTTGCATTACATGCATGTTATTAATTTTTGAAAAGTAAATATGAGTTTCTGAGAATGAGATTTTAAGGTAATTCGAGTAACGATACCTAAGATATCCTTAGGTGAATTTTTTTTTTAATGTTACCAATGTACCATAATATTTTAGAGTTTCTTCGATAGTAAGGTTTTAGTTTGTTTTTCTCGAATAAAATAGAATAATAAAAGGAAAAATAAAAAAAACTAAAATTATCACAATAAAGGTAGTTAAAAAAATTATTTTTAAATACCAAAATTATGATCTTTTTGTCAAAATGAAAGGAAAATACATGATTAATTGGTACCCTTTTTTTATGAGCATTGTGAGGGTATTAATCATTTCTCACACGTAATCAAACTCTCAAACCTGAACTATTTTGCATATCAAAAAATTATTTTTTTTATAAATTTTAATTAATTTTAAGATTTTATTAAAAATATATGTTTTAATAGAAGGCCAATCACACTTAATCAAAAAGATTAGTGACGACTTCATAATTTTTTAAAATTCATCAAGCAGTCTTAAAAACCATTACGACAATTAATAATTTCATAATTCAAGTATCACATTAGATATTTTTAAAATTTAAATATCACATTAAATATTATATTATAATTTAAAAGGTTAAATATAAAAATAACTCATGTACTTTACATTTTTTGTCAGTTTGGTATCTAAAAAAATAAAATTTTTAGTTTGGTATACCAACTTTCATTACATCATTTGCTTTGGTACTTAAAACCAATACTGTTAGTTGACCTGTTTGCGTGGTATGAACATCTAATAATATACTGACTCATGTAAAAAAAAAAAAAAGTTCAATTAGTACCACATTCTCAATTGTCTATATCACCATTAAAAGAACAATTCTAAAAATTTTGAAAAAGTTTACAAAATACAAAAAAAGACTTTAAAATTTTTTTTAAAAAATTTTAATAATGTAAAATATTTTTAAAAATTATAAAATATTAAATATTAAAAAAATTAAAAAATTATGAAAACTTAAAATTTTCAAAAAATGTCAAAATTTTAAAAAAATCCAAATAAATAAAATATTCATAAAAATGACAATTTTAATAAGAATATAATTTTCTTAAAATTCAAAAAAAGATTCCCTAAAACTTAAAAAATAAAAAATAAAAAAATCCATATTTTTGTAAAAGAAAATCTAAAAAACTATTAAAAGATTGTAAAAAATTTGTTAAAGATTATGAAAAATTATTTTTTTAATCTTGGAATTATATATTTTTTATATATTGCATGAATTTCCCTTTTTTTTGGATTTTTATTAAAATTTTGATTTTTTTTCTAAAATTTTAAAATTATATATATATTAGAACATTTTCAGATATTTGAACTTTTTAATTTTTAAAAATTTTTGAAAAAATTTAAGATTTTTTTTTTGTAAATTTTTTTATTTTTTTCAAAAAATTTTATATTTTTCTTATTTTCAAATTTTTAAGTTATTATGAATTTTTTTTTTAATTTTAAGAAATTTTTAATTTTATTAAAATTTTTATTTTTGAAAATTTTAGATTTTTATTAAAATTTTGAGATTTCTTTAATTTTTTAAGTTTTCATAATTTTTTATTTTTTAAAAATATTTTAGATTTTTAAAAAAATTTTAAAATTTTTTAGAATTTTTTAAAATTAAAAAAAAAACTTTTCTTTTATTGTAGACATGATAATTGATAATGTGACGTTGATTGAATTTTTTTGATATATCAATATTTTATTTGATATTCATGCTATTTCAACAAATTAACTATTTGTATTAATATGAAATACCAAAATAATGACAGAATAAAAGTTCAAAGCCATTTATTGCATTAACCATAAAAATAAAAAGTGATCTAAACCCAACCATAGAGTAATTAAGCGATTGTTTATGAACTTCACCTTCAGACAAATGAATATACACATATATATTGATATATATCTTTATAGAGAGATCATAAGATAGAGCTAAAACTTTTGATCGCATAAGGTACCTTTTTGACAATGAAACTACCATTTTGTTTGCCTTAGTTCATCTGTCAGTGATGCCATCAGAAAGTATCTCTAGTCTTTGCTTTCATTTAGTAACCTAAGCTTGATTGAGAGAAAGTAGTGAAATATTTTTTTAAGAGAGACGTTGTAGTTTGTCTTCTTAGTTTGGCAATCAAGATTGAAATGCATATTGCATATTGTATGAAAATGAAAATAAAAAGGAAAATACATTGAAAAATGAAAGGAAAATCAATAAAGCTTGTTTGAAACGAAAAGAAATTAGAAACTGTTAAAGAAATAAGATGATAATAAATGAAAAAACAAAAGAAAGGTAAGTTGAGATCCTTTTGGAAAAAAAGTTAAAGATTTAATTTGATGGGCAATGGGGAACAAGCAGAATTATGAAAGAAAAATTTTGAAAAAAGGTTACTTTTAGCATTTGCATTTTTTGATGCACAAATGCATCACCATTTTAAATATTGGTGTTTGTATCCATACTAAGGCATATTCATCGTGAAATTTTTTGCATGCGTATAGGCATTTTTAAATTGAATTTGTAATTATAAAAAGTATTTACATCATTAAAAACAATTGAAATTGCAAATATACATTTATACCTTCAAGACATCTATACCATGTATGAAAATTGGCATTTGCATTTGTAAGGGACATTTGAATGATGTAAAAAGAAGGTGCATTTCCATCATGGTAAGGATTTTTTCATTTACATCATCATATTTGCATCATGAAAAAGGTATTTACACCTACATGATCACAATATATCTGTATTGCTAGGACATAAATTTGCATTTGTATGAATCATTTGCATCAAGAAACGAATTTACAATTGCATATGGAAAAAAATAGTTTCATGTTTGCATAGAGCATTTATTTGTACCTTTACATGAAGTAAAATCTTAAAATCTCCAAATACTTATAGGTAAAATCTTAAAATTTTGAATGATTTCCAAGAACTTTGGGTAAAATTTTAAACTTTCAAAGACCTATAAGCAAATTTTCAAAATTTTAAATGATTTCTAAAGACCTTTAGACAAAATCTTAAATTTTTAAATAATTTCCAAGATCTTGGGGCAAAATTTTAGTTTTTTGAATGATTTTCAAAGACCTCCAGGTAAAATTTCAAATTTTTAAATGATTTCAAATACCTTCAGGCAAAATTTTAGATTTTTGAATGATTTTCATAGACCTCTGGGTAAAATTTTAGAAATTTCAAAATTTTAAATGATTTCCAAAGACCTACAAGCAAAATCTTAAATTTTTAAATAATTTCCAAGACCTTTAAGTAAAATTTTAGATTTTTGAATGATTTTCAAAGACCTCCAAGCAAAATTTCAAAATTTTAATGATTTTCAAAAACTTTTGGGCAAAATCTTCAATTTTTGAATGATTTCTCAAGAATTTTAGGCAAAAATTCAAATGATTCATAAGTTCTTTGGGTGAAATATTTAAATTTTAAAGTGTCAAAACCTTTTTTTAGAGGAACATTCATAGGTATCGAGATTTGTAAGACTTCTGGGCATAATCTCTAAATCATATGATAAGATTCATAAGTTTTCGAGCTTAATTTGTTTAGTTGTTGAGATTTGTAAGACCTCTAAACACAATTTCTAAGTCTTTCGAGTAAGATTTGTAAGTTTTTCATGCAAAATCTATTTTATATCAAGATTTATAAGACCTCCAAGCAAGATTCATAAGTCTTCTAAGTTGAGTCTGTTTTAATGTCCAAATTTGTAAGACTTCCGAGCATAATCTTCGAGTTATTGTGTTTTATGTTAAAAAATCGTGGAATCTAAGATGAGAAGAGCTTTTAGATTTATTTTCAAAAGTCGTGAAACCTTTAATGAGAAGAGTTTTTCAAGAATTAAAAAAAATCCAAAAAAAACCAAAACAAAAAAAAAATTTAAAATTAAGAAAATTCCAAAAAAAAAAAAAAAGAAAACAACAACAACAGCAAAAAAAACAAAACACCAAAGTTTAAAAAATTCCAAAAAAATAAAAAATCTCAAAAAATCTTTTGAAAAAAAATCTTCGAATCTTTGACTTCAGATAAAATTATTGTCTAAATTTTTGCTCTATTCTTGATTCTCAGTAATGTGAAAAGAGATACAGCTGTAAACATCGAATTTTGTCTGAATTGATTTGAGTTTGTACGATTTTTACTATTAATTTAAATGTTTCAATTTGAGTCAATTCAAGCGTTCTAATTGGACTTGTTCGGATTTTAATTCGGATTACTCGTGGAGTACCCAAACTACTCTTAGAGTTTCAGAACTACGTCTGAACTGCCTTTAGACCATTTGCGAACTGGTCGAACTGTCCAAACCGATAGTGAACCATTGCAAAATCGTTGACCAACTTTGATTGGTCTTTTTTAGGTAATTTTTCAACATTTTTTTATATATATATATTTTTGCTAAGTTATGTGTTTATTTATTTATGCACATTTAAATTTTAAATTTTTTAATAAATATATAAAAAAAGTGTTCAAAAAACTTTAGAAATAAAAAAATAAAAATTCTCCAATGATGGGATGTTAAAAAATTTCGAGTAGTAATTCTTTAAAAATCTTTAGATAAGAATATTTTTCTAAAATGCTACTACAGTATTAGGGTATTTAAAAATATATTCAATATAAAAAGGTTTTCATTTATTTATTTTTAATTAAAGAATAAAAAATAATAATAAAAGAAAATTTTAAACAAACAAATAAAATAAAATAACAAAAAATTAGAAAAAATATTTTTATTCGATGATGAGATTCTAAGGTAATCCAAGTAATGATACCTAAGCAATCTTTAAATGAGAAATTTCTTTAATATTACTAATGTATTGAAGTATTTATAAAAATTTTCAATACAATAAAGCATTTCTTTTTCTTTTAAAAAATATTTCTAAAAAATAAAATAAATAAACGAATTAATAAATAAATTTTTCTCCAAAAGAGGGCAAATAAAACATATTTATAAATATTTTATTATTTGCATTGCATGTATGTGATTAATTTTTGAAAGGTAAACATAAGCATTCGATGATGAGATTTAAAGTAATTCGAGTAGCGATACCTAAAAAATTCCTAAGTAAGAAAAATTCTTTTAATGTTACCAATGTATTGGGACATTTTAAGAGTTTTTTCAATAATAAGGTTCTAATTTATTTTTTTCGAATTAAATAGAATAATAAAAGAAAAAATAATTAAAAAAAAAAATCATTACAAATAAAGGTAGTTAAGGAAATTATTTTTATATACAAAATTATTACCTTTTTATCAAAATTAAAATATAACACATGATTAATTGATACCTTTTTTTTACAAGCATTATGAGGGTTGCTAATCCTTCCCTATATGTAACCGAACTCCTAAACCTAAACTATTTCGCAGATCCAAAAATTGTCAATACCATCTAATAAGATACTAACCAATGTAAAAAAAAAAAGGTTAATTAGTACCATATTATCAATTGTCATGTTAGCATTAAAAGAACAATTCTAAAAAATTCTAAAATTTTACAAAATTAAAAAAAAACTTTAAAAATTTGTAAAATAAAAAAAAATTTAAAAAACTTTAAAAAATATTAAAAAATATTAAAATATAAAATATAAAAAAACATAAAAAAAAATATGAAAACTTTAAAAATTAGAAAAATCTCAAAATTTTAATAAAAATCCAAAAAAATAAAAAAATCATAAAAATTAAAATTTTAAAAAGAATAAATTTTTCTTAAAATTCAAAAAAAAGATTCCATAAAACTTAAAATTTTGAAAATAAAAAAATCTGTATTTTTGTAAAAAAAAATCTAAAAAACATTTAAAAGATTCTAAAAAATTTGTTAAAAATTATGAAAGATTCATATATATTGCATGAATTTTCCATTTTTTTAATTTTTTTTTAATTTTTATTTTTTCTAAAAATTTTTAAATTTTTTTTATAATATTTTAGAAATTTGAACTTTTAATTTTTCAGAATTTTTGAAAAAATTTAAGGAATTTTTTTTTGTAAATTTTTAGATTTGTTCCAAAAAATTTAAAGATTAATGTTCAAAAGTTTTCAAAAAATTTTATATATTTTTTTTCAATTTTTAAAGTTATTATGAATTTTTTTGAATTTTAAGAAAATTTTATTTTTGTTAAAATTTTTATTTTTGAAAGTTTTATATTTTTTATTAAAATTTTGAGATTTCTTTAATTTTTTAAGTTTTCATAATTTTTTTAATTTTTAAAAATATTTCTTATTTTTTAAATCTTTTATAATTTTTTAAAAAATATTTCAGATTTTTAAAAAAATTTTAGACTTTTTGAGAATTTTTTAAATTTTTAGAAAAGCTTTTCTTTTATTGCTAACATGATAATTGATAATGTGACGTTGATTGAATTTTTTTGACATGTTAGCATTTTATTCGATATTCATGCCATTTCAACAAATTAACTATCTGTGTTAATAAGATATACAAAAATGATGATAGAATGAATGTTCAAAGTCATTTATTGCATTAACCCTAAAAATAAAAAGTGATCTAAACCCAACTATAGAGTAATTGGGCGGTGTTTATGAACTTCACCTTTAAACAAATGAATATATTTTTACATCATCATATTTGCATCATGAAAAATGTCTTTACACCTGCATCATCGCAATACGTCTACATTGCTAGGACATAAATTTGCATTTGTATGGATCATTTGCATCAAGAAAAGACATTTGCATTTGCATGTGGAGAAAAAAAAAACAGTTGCATGTTTGCCTAGAGCATTTATTTGTACCTTTGCATGAAGTAAAATCTCAAAATCTCTAAAGACTTCTAAGTAAAATCTTAAAATTTTGAATGATTTCCAAGACTTTTGGGTAAAATTTTAATTTTCAAAGACTTTCGGGGAAAATTTCAACTTTTTAAATGATTTCCAAAAACCTTTGGGCAAAATCTTAAATTCTTAAATGATTTTTAAGACTTCTAGGCAAAATTTTAGATTTTTGAATGATTTTCATAACCTCAAGGCAAAATTTTATAAATTTCAAAATTTTAAATGATTTTCAAAGACCTATGGGCAAAATCTTAAATTTCTAAATAATTCTCAAGACCTCTGGGTAAAATTTTAGATTTTTGAATGATTTCCAATGACATCCAAGCAAAATTTCAAAATTTTAATGATTTTTAAAAACTTCTAGGCAAAATCTTCAAATTTTAAATGATTTCCCAAGAACTTTGGGCAAAAATTCAAACGATTTGTAAGTCATCCAAGCGAAATGTTTAAATGTGAAGTTTAAAAATCATTTTTTAATTGGAGCATTCGTAGACATCGAGATTTATAAGACCTTTAGGCATAATTTTTAAGTCCAACGACAAGATTAGTAAGCCTTTTGAGCTGAATTTGTTTAGTTATTAAGATATGTAAAACCTTTTAAGTATAATCTTTAAGTCTTCCTAGCATAATTCATAAGTTTTTTGCGCAAAATCTATTTTTATATTGAGATTTGTAAGACCTCCGAGCATAATCTTCAAGTTATTGTATTTTATTTTTAAAAGTCATAGAGTCTCTGATGAGAGGAGCTTTTAGATTTATTTTCAAAAGTTGCGAAACGTCTAATGAGAGGAGTTTTTCAAGAATTAAAAAATCCAAAAAAAAAAAAAACCAAAACAAAAACAACAAAAAATTTAAAAATCAAGAAAATTCCAAAAAAAAAAAAAAACACCAAAGTTTAAAAATTTCCAAAAAAATCACACAAATCACAAAAAAATATTTTGAAAGAAAAAATCATCTAATCTTTGACTCCAGACAAAATTATTATCTAAATTTTTGCCATAATCCTAATTTTTAATAATATGCAAAGAGATGCAGCTAAAGACGTAGCTGTAGACATCGAATTTTATCTGAATTGATTCGGGTTTGTATGAGTTCAACTATTAATTTGAACATTTCAATTTGAGTCAATTCAAGCATTCTAATTGGACTTGTTGAAATTTTAATTTGGATTACTCGTGGGGCACCTAAATTGCTCATAGACACCCAGAACTGCATTTGAACCGCCTTTGGACCACTTGTAAACTAATTGAACCATCTGAACCGATAGTGAATTGCTACAAAATCATTGACTGATTATAATTGGTCTTTTTTGGGTAATTTTTCAATATTTTTCTTTTTTTATATATATTTCTGCTAAGTTTTTTATTTATTCATTTATCCACATTTAAATTTTAAAATTTTTAAATAGATATATTTAAAAAAGGTGTTCAAAAAATATTTAAAAATAAATAAAAATAAAAATCCTTCGATGATGGGGTATTAAAAAATTTTGAATAGTGATTCTTTAAAAATCTTTGATGAAAATATTTTTTGTAAAATACTACCAAAGTATTAGAGTATTTAAAAATATATTCAATATAAAAAGGTTTTCATTTATTTATTTTTAATTAAAGAATAAAAAATAATAATAAAAGAAAATTTTAAAACAAATAAATAAAATAAAAATAACAATAAATTAGAAAAAAATATTTATCCGATAATGAGATTCTAAGGTAATTTGAGTAATGATACCTAAAAAATCTTAAAGTAAGAAGATTTTTTTAAATACTATTAATGTATTGAAGTATTTATAAAAATTTTCAATATAATAAAGCATTTCTTTTTCTTCTAAAAACATTTCTAAAAAAATAAATAAATAAACAGATTAATAATAAATTGTTCTCCAAAAGAGGGCAAATAAAATATGTGTATTAATATTTCATTATTTGCATTGTATGCATGCGATTAATTTTTGAAAAGTAAACATGAGCCTTTGATGATAAGATTTTAAACTAATTCAGTAACGATACCTAAGAAATTCCTAAGTAAAAAAAATTCTTTCAATGTTACCAATATACTAGGATATTTTAAGAGTTCTTTCAATAATAAGGTTTTAGTTTATTTTTCTCAAATAAAATAAAACAATAAAAGAAAAAATAATTAAAAAAAAAACCAAAATCATCACAAATTAAGGTAGTTAAAGAAATTAGTTTTAAATATAAAAATTATGACCTTTTCGTCAAAATTAAAGGATAACACATGATTTATTGGTACTTTTTTTTTACGAGAATTATGGAGGAACTAATCCTTCTCTATATGTAATCGAACTCCCAAACCTAAATTGTTTCGTAGATCCAAAAATTATTTTTTTAATAAACTTTAAGAGTTATTAAAAAAATAAGTTTTAATAAGTAACCAATCACATTTAATCAAAAAATATTAGCGGCGACTTCATTTTTTAAAAAATTCATTTAGTAATCTCCAAAACCGTTATTACAGTTAATAATTTTATAATTCAAGTATCACATTAGAGATTTTTAAATTTTAAATATCACATTAAATATTATATTATAATTTAAAAGGTTAAATATAAAAATAATTATTGTACTATACATTTTTTGTCAGTTTAATACTTAAAGAAATAAAATTTTCAGTTTGATACCTTAATTTTCATTCTATCATTTGCGTTGGTACCTAAAACTAATATTGTTAGTCAATTTACTAACGTGGCATGAACTTCTAATAAAATTCTAATCCATGTAAGAAAAAGTGCATATTATCTATTGTTATGTTACCATTAAAAGAACAATACTAAAAAATTTTTAAAATTTTTAAAAATATAAAATTTTTTAAAAAATTAAAACATATTAAAATATTAAATATTTAAAAAATTATGAAAATTATGAAAGCTTAAAAAATATCAAAAATATAAAAAATTTAATAAAAATATAAAAAATAAAAAAATTCATAAAATGAAAATTTTAATAAGAATAAATTTTTCTTAAAATTAAAAAAACCTCCCTAAAACTTAAAAAATTGAAAATAAAAAGATCTTTATTTTTATAATAAAATCTAAATCTTTTAAAAGATTGTAAAAAAATTTGTTAAAAATTTGTTAAAAATTATGAAAATTTTTTTTTCAATCTTAAAATTATAAATTTTTATATATTTTATGAATTTTTCGTTTTTTGGATTTTTATTAATTTTTCTTTTTGATAATTTTTAAAATTTTTATATATTTTTTAGAATATTTCATATATTTAAAATTTTTTTATTTTCAAAACTTGTGAAAATTTTTAAGAATTTTTTTATAAATTTTTATATTTTAAAAAAATTTTCAAGACTAATTTTCAAAAGTTTTCAAAAAATTTTAGATTTTTCTTATTTTCAAAATTTTAAGTTATTGTGAATTTTTTTGAATTTTAAGAAATTTTTATTTTTATTAAAATTTTCATTTTTTGAAAATTTTAGATTTTTTATTAAAATTTTGAGATTGTTTTAATTTTTTAATTTTTATAATTTCTAAAAATATCTCTTATTTTTTAAAAGTTTTTTGTAATTTTTAAAAAATATTTCAGATTTAAAAAAAAAAGATATTTTTGAGAATTTTTTAGAATTTAAAAAAAATTTTCTTTAGAATAATTGAGGGGTTGTTTATGAACTTCACCTTCAGAGAAATGAAACATATATAAATATATATATATATATATATATATATATATATTGTGGAGAGATCATAAGATAGAGCCAAAACTTTTGATGGCATAAGGCACCTTTTTGACAATGAAACTACCATTTTGCTTGGCCTGGTCCGTCTGTTAGTGATGCCATCAGAGAGTATCTCCAATCTTTGCTTTCGCTCAGAAACCTGAGCCTGACTGAAAGATAGTAGTGAAATATTTACAGTGAGTTTCCCTTCACCTTCTGATCCTCTCAGCTACATTGTCACTGCCACTGAAAGGAAAAGAAACCCTGAGCTGAAAACCTGAATCCTTATGTAAGAATTGTTTTAAATGATGTGCTCTTCAGGTCTTGTCTGAAGATAACTCTCTGCACCATGCAATCTAACTTTACATCTTGCCATTAAATACAATGTTCACTTCACTCGCCACTTGTGGTTGTGTTGCATTTATTGACCTTTTTGGTGATAACCATGCCAATGAAGATTTTCTGTACGTCCACTCCACCCTCACCTACATCATACGCAGTGGCGGAGCCACATGAAAACCAGAGAGGCCATGCCACCCCCCCCCCCCCCCCCAAGTCAAGATTTTTGAAGCCCCTCTAATAATGTGCATATAATTTATAAGTGTTTCTTTTAGAAATTAAAAATGGCCCCTCTTAAAAAATAAAAAGTTGTTCTTTGTGGTTGTAAATGTTTAAAATCTTGAAATTTTATGTTCAAATTTTATTATACATGAATTCGTTTTTATTTTATCTTGGATTTGTTAATTATGCTCTAATTTCTTGATTAATTTATTTGTTTGATTATTCAATTATGTAATATTTAATTATAATTGTAATTTATAATTATAATTTTAAAAAAAAAACCTTTTAAGATAAAAAATTTCAATTCTCAAATTCTAATTAATTTGCAAAAATTATTAATATTTATAGCTTACTTCTAATTAAAAAAAATAAAAAATAAATGTATTTGTTAAATATAACCCACATTAAAAAGTCAAAACTATTCAAAGAAGTTTAACATAAAAAAAAAAAAAAAAAAAAAAGAAAAAAAATGAGATTACTAGAACATAAAGAGACACAAATTTTATTCTCTAAAAGCTTGAATCCAACAGTAAGTCTTATGCCTTAAAAACTTAAATTTAATACCAAATCGTTATAGTTCTTGGAAAAAAATGTGTTCTTGTCTTTCTAAAGAGCTAATTATAATGAAGGTATAAAGAGTGATTAAAACTTTCATAATGAGACCACTAACCACTACATTTTTATCTTTTGATTTTGAAGTCATTAATAGTAAATTATAAGTTCTTTTTAATTTTAAATTTGAGAAAATTATAAATATTCATTGAAAGAAAATTTTAATCTTGTTAACTACGTCGAGAGCAAATTTACTAAAACTTTTTAGTCTAATAATTTTTTTTTTTATGAAAAATTGTTGTGCATAATTTTAAATAAAATTATTTGAATTTCTTCTTTTTTAAATGATTATGTTTTTTTATTTCAATACTTAAATTTTTTTTTTATGTATCTTATTTATGGTTATATTATGGAATGTCATATTTTACTTAAAATTTTTATAGCTTTTGATAAAATAATATCATATTATATATTAAGTGAAAATTTTTAAATTACAATTATTATTTAATTTGACCCCTCTAACTTAAAATTTTAGATCCGCCATTGGTCATATGCATATTATTTTTTTTATTTTATATATATATTTCCAATTAGAAATGCTGTTTTTCTACCTTACAATATAGAGAATACAAAGAACATCACTCATTGTCGTCAAGACAATACACAGAACTGATCAATTGTATCAAAGCTTTATTATTATTATAAGTGCTTATTAACTTACTGATAATTTTTAGGATCCATTCAAATGCTTTGGTTGCATTTTTTACCTACTGTAACTTTAATAAACATTAATTTTTTTATTAAGTATTCTGTAAAAGGAAATCCCTTTCAATAATTGCGTTTCTTTTCAATTCTACTGCTTGCCGATTGCTATTTGCTATGAATTAAATGCAAGATTAATATGAATGAATAAACGATTGTTATTCTATAAAGAAAATTTCATTTTGCACGCTCAACTTTGCTCAATATAACAAAATTAATATTTTTGCACTTACACTATAGTCCTCGCAATCAAAATCACTTCCACACGAATACCCGCGCATGAAAAACCAAAGGCATCTAAACTCCCTTCGACGAACGCATCAATTTGTGCTCATTTTCTTTTGAAAATACCACTTAAAATTACAAATGCAAAAACCCTTGCATCATTTCTTTTTTCAATCTTCTTTCATGTCATGACAGTTTTTTTTTTTTTTTTTTTTTTTTTTTTTTTTTTTTTTTTCATTTTCTACCTCCATTTTCGACGTACTCTAACCTTAAAAGAAAAAATTATAAACTTTTTATGGCAATGAGTACAATTATAACTGCAAATAGAATCTCTTCTGTAAAAGAATTGGGGTAAACCACAACCATTAAGCTAATGAAACAGTAGCAGTACCCACAGTAATTTTAAATAAATAAATAGTAATGAAAAGAAAGAGTTATAATCCACGTAGCTTGAAGGAGACATCATCATATAAAAGACCAATAAATTAGATTAACAGAGTATCAAACCATGCAATTGTCTATAGAATAGTTACAATTCATTGTCAGTTAAAACATTTCCTGAAAAAAAAAAAAAAAAAAAAAGGAAGAGAAGGGATGAGGGTTAGCCGCAAAGAATTTTGGACAAAGGTAGAAAGCTTCAAAGAAACGAATCTCTCACCATATCTAATGTGTTAGGCTCTCTACACTGCTCCTCAATACCTTCATTAGAGAAAATAGGCATCCGCATCATAGTCTATAATCTCTCAAGGAATTGATTTTAGTACTTACAAGAAATGGCGAGTTACGACTGTTATGTATTGTAAACCAAACAATAAATTCCGCTGCCCATCTTTAACTCTACTCAAATTTTTTTTTTTTTGGGGGGGCGCGGGGGGGGGGGGGAAGAATATCAATATACATCTCAGCTAATTCCACGAACTTCACAGCCTGAATCATCCTCAATAGGAAGATTCAGATCTGGAAGCATAAAGGAAGTCTTGCAACTTGTGACGTCCTGTACTTTAGAAGATTCACTTGGCATATACGGGCCATTTTCGTTGCACCCGACACTTGCGGGATGATAAGCTACTTCTCTTTGCTGGGATAGGTCTGAGATAGCATTCTTTGGTTCAACAAGAGCAATAGCTGTTCCTGTTGCCTGATTTGATTGATAGTCAAGCTGTAGAGAGAAATGAAAGTAAAAGTTAGATCTTGTCCGGCATCTCGCTTCCATATTTAGCTACTTACAAACAGAAAAAAAAAAAAAATCAAAGATGGAGATACGACAGGTTCATTTTTTTACTACTTATCATTACACCAAAATTTTGATGGCCTCCTTAATGTCACTGTGTCATCATCAACATTATACAGCTAGGACCAGTATATCAATTTTCAATTATCAAATATTTAAGCATAGAACTTGTGAACAGAAAAACAATTGTGGTTAGAACTGCAATTAGTATTACCATAGCACATTTCAAGAAAGGAAATGAAAAAAAAAAATTTATAATTATAACCAATGTCTAGGCAACTTCTTAAGAAATTAACAACTTACTAATGCCCACCGGCTAGCTGTCTTGAAGAGCCAACATAAGATCAGGCACAGCACACACCACAAAAGACAACTAAGAAATTGCATGCAAACTCAAAAAAATCACAACAAAATACAAAATGAGCTTGACAAATAGTTTCCTTGAAGATATTGCCATAACTCATGAAATGCAGTCCTCTCCAAATAAAATCAGAAAAATGCATCCAAATCTTATCTTAAGATCAAAAGCATTTTTCTGATATTGCATCAAAATTCCATTCAAAAGTGCCACTCCATGAGTGTTAGACTCAACTGACAAATCAACACCTGTGACACATCATAAAAAGTCTCCCTTCTTTCCTGTAAGGACAATAAATATTCAAGGGACCAAAATTCGCTAGCAGAATATAATACGATCTTAACAGCACACAGCACCATCACATATGTCCAAAACAAAAAGGCATCCACGCAAAATTGCACATGCACTAGCAGGCAAACTTGTTGAAATAAGGAGAGAACTCTTCACCTTCATTCTCTTAGAGCTTTCATTTGTGGCTCTCTCTTTCTCGAATTTGAGCTTTCTGCTCAAAGTTTCATTTGTGGTTCTCAGATTCTCAAATTTGATTTTGACCATTTCCAATTCCTGCTTAATGTGCATAATGGAAAATATATAAAAAAAAAAAGAATAGAAATCCCAAAACAGAAGTACCTAGATATAAAGGGGGACAGAAAAAAACTGCATAAGAAGTTAAAGAACCTACATTCTTCAAACTCTTATTTTCCTTTAAGTGTGAACTCATCTCCTCTTTAAGTTCAGATAATGTCTGCATACAACAAGAAATTAAACCACTATCAGAAATAAGTATAGCAATAGAATCACTCATTGTAGGAGTGGATTAAAAAAATGAAAAGATTCTGAAATCTAAGCAATTATTCAGTCAATTACGTCCATAGAACAGAGGGTTAGAAGTACAATTAGATAATGTTGCTAAGGTCCCAAGCCTATTGTTTCATGCATGTCTTCATAGAGTAGGTCATAATGTTGAAAGTTTTAACCTTTTTCCTTCTAGATCTCAGAGGAGGAGTTGTCTCGTTTGTTGCCGCAACCTGAACAAATCACACGTGGGGGAGCAGATATTAGTCAACAATCTTATTCCTTAGTAAATTAATTAGATAAATTCTGGAAGAGGGAAACTTCTGTCAAAAGCAGGGAATAGAACAACAAATTGGACCTCCCCCAAAATAATTATATATGGTAGCACACAAGGTAGAAAATATATTTGGCAAATGAACTTATTATTGAATTCGAGGCACAATGGAGATACCGAGACACATAAAACAATAGTGACTATTCTTGAAAATGTTTTTTTGTGAACCATTGCAGCATGCATGATAAGATTTCCAAAAATCGAAGTCATTTTCAAAAAGAGAAGCCAAAAACTTTAGCAAAGATGCAGGAAATATAGCAGAAGAGGAACATTCCCAACAAAAGTTCCCCACCTAACAAAACAAAAATCGTTCAAAAAAAAAAAAAAAAAGTGGCACGCGTTTACATTTATCCAAATAAGACATGCCAGCATCCGCGGTTTTATTGAAAACCCAATAGCTTGCGGCCACTTCAATACCCAAAATGAGTCACATGGGATGCTCGTGACCGACTTGCCCTGCCATTTGGCCTTTGGCACGTGCATTCAAAGCTAGACCCTTTCAAAACCATAAGACGCCCACCACACCCCCACACACCAAATGACCCTCAAATCCCAAGTTCCAAACCCTGTACTCTGGTCCTTTTATCCACACCTTTTTTCTTTTTTTCAAAGTAAACAAAAAATGTAAAAAAAGCAAATGATATTTTGGGTTTGGTAAAACCAATAACCAACAAGTGAGCTTATGCCATAAATTTGGTGACAAAATGGTCCCCACCTTAATGAACTTCTAACACAAAATAGTCCTAGTCCTCACAATTTGCACCTAAAAAAGGCATTTTTCTTCGTTTTGCCTCAGTCGGGTGTTTTTGTTTATTTCAAGTTTCAATTCAATAAACATCATCTACAATCAACATGAAACATTATTTTTTCCCCGGAATTTCACCTTTTTGGACCACAACCCAAAGCTCGAATGACAAGCTGTCACTCATAGGAATCACTGCCCAATCAATTAATGTTTTTCCCTACAAAAGGGTTTTTGTTTTTGCCGATCAAAGCTGTCTTGCGGATCCAATGATGACACGTTAGAGCTAAGAGAAAATTTCTGTGTGCCACCACACTAAATCATTCTCCTTTGATGGAAACACCCGAAAAATAACGCATAAAACTAAAGTGCATACCACTAACAACGACACATCAACCAAACTCAAACAGACCTATTTTGCCACCGAAATACGCCACCGATAATTCAGGCGACAAGCGACTTCGATTTTAGGCATTTTAGGACACCGAGGACAGACACAGGGGCTAACTGGAAGATACTCGAATGACGAAAATGCCCATTAAAGGGAGGGTGTTTTAGACTTTTTCAGAATTAGATATGACACACGGAGCATTGCAAGAGTGATGAAAGTGAAGGGAGAAGAAAACACGACTATGTGTTGAATGGAAGTCACCAAAATTTCTCTTCGAAATAAAAAATAAAAGGTAAAGTCACAATTTTATAAGGAAAGGGCATTTCAGTCAACGCAGTTTGAAGACAAAATCCGGTCTCGTGGCCGGAGAGTATGCTCGATCTGGATGCAGAGAAATCCCCATGCAAGAGGGCATAATCGTCCTTTTAAATATCTTATACAAAAGAAAATGAAACTACAAAAAGAAATGAAGCCGAAACGAAAATCTATCTGACAAATGCAAAAACAAGAATCACTTAAAATGACACAAATTTCGCTCTTTTCTAAGGGTAATTCCGTAAAAAAAACGGCCGCAACAAGAAAAACCACCAAACTGAAAAGACTGAGTCAACCGCTCGACTCACCGAGTAGAAAAAACAGATAACACGTAAACGAACCTTAGATCTAGCGTTGTCAACCGGTTTCAATGGACGGCTAGACTCCTCGGAGCCGTCAGGACCACCGCTTCCGCTAACAGATGTGCCACCGCTCCAAGAAAGGGGCGTGGAGGGGCTAGCTCGTGCAGGCTCGCCTTTCTTCCTAAGCGCCTGCTTAGACCGACGTTGACGGACACTCCACTCGAGTTGCAAAGCCGGCGAAGCACTGTTGTTCTTCGCTGACTGCTTCGGTGGCGGTGGCGGTAACTCCACTTGGACGAGGTTCATTAATGCCTCTGCCACCAACATGACATCAGTCATCGCTTCTTTGACCCACTCTTCTTCACTCATGCTCCAAACAGAAAAATGAAAGCTTTGCAAAGAAAGAAAGAAAGATGGTGGCTACGAGAAAATGATTAAAAAAAGGGGTTTTTACATTCATATGTGAGAAAAAGGGCAAGAGATGCTTTGTTGACAATCGGCGCTTTTATTTTTGTCTTTTATTATACTTTCCCTTCTGGGGAATTGGGGTTCGGTCGTGAACTTATATGCGGATTGATTTTTTTTCAGTTTTCTTTTTTCTTTTTTTCTGTCTATCTAAAATTTTTTGAGGCGGGCCCAGTGAGACAAGTGGCAGCGATCGTCCAGAGCGCGAGGTTTTGTGCTTCATGTTATGGATTAGTAGGGAGAAAGAAGGGGGGGTAAAGGTTGGTCAAAGACTCACAGCTCAAAGGCTTCACTGGTGGTCCCTCTGCACGCGCTTCGAAGGGGCGTGAATGTGCTGACCGAGCATTTTTTTTAATAAAACTTTTATGTAGTGTATAGTATAAAATAATTATTTTCAAAATAATGTAATAGATACATAGGGATTAAATTATTGTGTTTAGTAAATATTTGATAACCTTAATGTGACGGTAGTATTAAATGATTGAGAGTGATCAAATTATTATTTTAAAAAATAATAAAATTTTTATTAAAAAATGATGAAATTTTTATAAAAAAAATTTTATCACTAAGATAAAATGATATTTAAAATTAATAACAGTCAATTTTATCTATTTAATAGATAAATTAAAAATTTGATACTACTTAAAATTGAATTATTTTATATTATAAATTTTTATATTTTCAAATTAAAATTTATTATAATAAGTTAAAAATAATTTACATATTTTTTTAATTTTTTAATATTTTATATATTATATATATATTTTTTCTTTTGTTATGAATTTAATAGATTTGTTTTATTTTCTAATTCAAATAGATTTTACATAATTTATATTATAAAAATTAATTTTTTATCAATAAATATGTTTATTAATTTAATAATTTTATTATATTTTATTATATAATAAATAAATATTATTAATATTTTACAAATTATCATTTATAAACAATCTTTAAAACATTAATTTGTGTAACTATTACAATATGCATGATTATTTTTGTATTTTTACACAAAATAATATTTGATTTTTAGTAATACCAAATATAGTGATCTTTAATTTCTAAGAATTAATCATTGTTAATCAAATAAAATGATTTTAAATCATGAGTGTTAAGATAACTTTGATAATAAAATCATCTCGATAATTATATTACTATGGTGATTTTGTAAAAAATATCAAACACTATCTTAAAGATTTATTTCATTCCAAAATAAAAATCATTTTAGTCTTAGGTAAAAAATAAGCATTTATTTAATTTGGGGAAGCATAAATTACTTACCAAGGGTAGTGGTTATCTCTTTATCGATTGATTCGTTATTAATTGAAAAAAATATATAAGTTATAAGTAAATGTGCATTTTTTTAAAAAAAAATTATAATTTAAAAATAAAAAAATTATAAATATTTTTATTTAAATTTAAATTTATTAAATAATATTTTTTTAAAAGTGATTGTAAAAATTAATTGGATTAAATCTAGAATTCAAAATAAATTAAAAATACTCCAATTTTTTTACTTCTAGAAAACAAATATGAGAAACTTTTGAATGGACAAAAGGTTATTGTTGTTAACTATATTTTTAAATTATCATTGTAAATGCGTTTTATTATTAATATGATTTATTCAATTTATAAGTAAGAACTTTAGTTTCATTAACAATTTTCATTGAATAGATTTATTTAATAATAAATAAGTTATTTTCATTAATGTTAAAAAGTAAATGAATTAATTTGATATAAATAAAAAATTACCTTATTTTCAAAGTTTTAATTTTTCATTAACTTTAAAAAGTCAATAAATTTATTTAATAAATAAAAAGAGTCAAAATTTGCATTGAATTTTTTTATCTTCGCAATTTTAATTTTGATTTATATTAAAATAATAAAATTTATACTTTCTTTGTCTCTTTTTTTTGTCAATTTTTTTATATCTCGAAATATTTTTTTAATATCTAAAACTTTTATTTTTTATATTTTAAAATTATTTTTTATGATTTTTTTTACTTATTAACATTAAAAATATTAAAATTTAAATTTTATAAAAAAATTTAAAGTTTAATACTAAATACATTAAAGTTAAAACTTTTTTTAAACTACATAAAAATCAATATATGACAAACATTTTAAAACAGATGAATAATATCTTAGTATAATTTACACATGAAACAAATATTTCATGTTAATATAATTTTTTATTAATATATTTTATTAATTTTAATAATTTATTTTTGACCAAAATTTTAATTTTAATAGTTTGTTTATAAAATAAATTTATATTCCAAATAAATAAAATAATGAAAGCAGGTGACAAGAGAAACCAGCCCCAATAAAGAAAAATGAAGAAAACGCAGCGGAGTTGGGAGCAATTATACGAACGGAGGTGCGCGTTTAATGAAACCGTAGGCAATGCTGTTTTACTCAGGAAGTTAAAAGTTAAAGAGCTATCCACTGTATTCAACGCTTGTCGAAGTCTCATTGGCCAGTATTTACACGCTCCTTGTTTAGGGTGTGGAGAAAGCATTCTTACCTCGATTCAGTTCGTTATGCATGAAGAGCGTGGCAGACTGCCCAACCCACTCTCTGTCATTGGCTGGCGGCGATCTTTGTTTAAGCTTTTGACACTTGGTAAAGAGTGAAATGACACGTGTGGAAATAATAAACGTTGTTTCATAATAGTAAACGTGGCGTGAATTTGGGCGAGCTTGCTTGCACGGGAAAGGGTGTTTGGACTATGGAGGCTTAATGAGTGGCTTCTAATTTTAGGGTTTTCAACTTTTCATTATATTTTTGTTTGTATAGAGAAAAAGAACATTTATTGAAGGTTCTTTGGAGTATGATGTACGAACATTAAACAAGCAGGTGACGTGTGGCCTTGAGTACGAACAACCACTCTTCGTTGGCAGATTAGGTCTAGCCGTTCCATCAAAATCATATGACGGTGCGTTTCATTTATAGGGATGGTTTGAAAGAATTCACTTTTTTTTTTTTTAAATTTCATTGTTGAGTATTTAATATTATTATTTGATTTAAAGTAACTTAATTTTTTAAAAAATTGATAAATTTTTAATAATATTCAAAAACTTAAAATAAAAAATTTATCTTTTTTTGTGATATTTTAAAATTTTAAAATAAAAGTAACATTATTTTTAAATTTAATTTAAATAAAAAATTATGAAATAATCGTTAACTTTTTTTACTTTTTGAAAGATATTATTTAAGATATTTTTGGACAAAAATACTTAAATAATATCTTTTTATTTTTTAAAAGAAATTATTTAATCTTTTATTTAAGATATTTTTGAATAAAAATGTATTAAATAATCTCTTTTAAAATATATCAATGAATTTTTTAAAGCATTTTTAATCTAAAAATATTTTAAATAATACCCTTCAATTTTTTTCATTTAGCTTTCAAAAACTCTTTAAATAATCCCTTTTAAAATGTATTAGCAAATTTTTTAACTAAAACATCTTAAATAATACCATTCAATTTTGAAAGGACTTATTTAAGACATTTTTGAATAAAAAATACCTTAAATAATCTATTTAATTACTTATAAGATTTACGAGATAAAATATAAAAACCCTTAAAACACTATAAGGATGGATTGAACTTATGACTTTATAGTTAATAGTTACATGCTTTAACTAATTGACTTACTCCTGTATTTTTATATTTTATTTCTTAAATCTGATAAGTAATGAAAAGGATTATTAATGTATTTTTTGACTAAAAACGCCTTAAATAACTAAAAACGCCTCAAATAATGACTTTTTAATTTTTTGAAGAAAATTATTTGAGGTATTTTTTGATTAACTTAAAAAATCCTCTGATACATTTTAAAGGGGATTATTTAAGTCATTTCTGTCTAAAAATACCTTAAATAAGCTAAATAAAAAAATTGAAATGTATTATTTAAGATATTTTTGGTTTAAAAAAATCTTAAAAAATTCGCTGATACATTATAAAGAGGATTATTTAAGGCATTTTTGGACCAAAAATACCTTAAATAATCTCTTTTAAAAAATTTGAGAATTATTTAAGGTATTTTTAGACAAAAAAATGCTTTAAATAATCATCTTATATTTTTTAAATGGTTAACATTCATTATATATATCAAGGATATTATAGTAATTGTTTAGGATATAATATATATGGATTCTCTCCAATAAAATGAGTGAATCTGAACATAGGATGCTTTGAAAATAAAAGAAAACCCTGGGTATCGTACTTTTTCGGGGATCACACTTGCCCTCGAAATCTACAATTTCACAAATCAAACATCCCTTTAATTTTTTTACTTCATATTTATATTTATAAGTATTCACTCATAATAAAAATTTTTATAAAATTTATTATTTATAAGAATGAAGTTTATATAAAAATTTGATAAATTGTATATAATTTTAAATTATAATTAATTGTAATATAATAATTATAAGTGATATTTTCAATTATTAAATGTCTCCCACATGAAACTTATACCTTTCCAGTTATGTAGATTTCAATTATAACAATAAAATTGAGAGTGATGGGATTGAAACAATGACAAGATAATATTTGGTTAATTAGCAATAATAGCAACATTGATAAGGTGAAAAGTGACATGAATATAAACTATCCTTGTTGTACCTATCTATTCAATTAATAAGGTCAATTTCCATGATCGTCAAGTTAATACATGCTTGACTATCACGTCACCATAAGAAAGGGTTGACATTTAAACTCCTCGCCACAAATGGGCTCGCTTTTACCAAAAAAAGACTTATCCAATTATCTCTATTAATCTCTCATCAAGGCATCACTTCACAGTAGACCAACTAGCTTTCAACTTATTTATGATCATTAAATGTAGCTCTACGATTGCCTAGGATCATTAAATACAGTCCACACTCATCTATGTAGCCTTTTCTCAAGCTTTACATAGACTTACCATCAATTGTTAACTATCCTAATTAAATCACCATATTTATCTCATAAAGTAAAAAAAAAGCTCAGGTATGGCATGAACTAAAAATCTTTCCTTTGCCCCTAACATTCTTACTCGCCAACAGAAATAATTATAGCTAGGCTCTCTTCAGTTACTTGTTGTATGCTATTGGATTAGAGACCCCCTTGACAAACCATAGGCTTTTTAGCCTTAACCGGTGCCTCAAGCACTATAATAATAGACACAACAAAACCACTTCAACACCAATTTTTAGCATGATAGTTCAATAGACACAAGCACAAACAATACCAACTTACATTTTTTTCTACCCTAATCTTTCATTCCTTTAGGCTTATAGGCTAATACTTCAACTCCTCTCTCTGATCTTTATCTTATCCTCCCTTTTAGTCCAACACCTCTTATACAACAACAGCCAAGCCTTGGTCTTCGCTTGGATGAAGCAATAGTTGTGAATGTTCTTACAGGTGACTACCTCTTGGTAGGATAGCTTCTCATCTTTCAAGGTATTCATTTGCTTCATCTCATCCTTTCTAAGTTCTAAAGTCTCTCTTATCAACACATTGGCATAAGACCACTTGATCTTGAAAGGGAACCATATGGCAGGCATTTTCGTATAGGCCGTCATGATATCATTACTCAAATGGCTATTAGAAGATAGTTTCACTGCACATGACAGCCCATAAGCTTAGAGAGAGTAAAGCCACAAATTGATCTTCCTTAATATATATAATGCAAGGATCATATTAATTGAAGGAACCCATTTTTTTATATAATAGCAGATAAAAACGTCATCATTATCGCCTAGGTGTTAGATGCCAACTGTGATGCGCCAAGTTAAAAGTAGCTAGTACTAAGTGGAAGAATGGATGTAGAAACAAGTGGAACCCATGGTAGAAGATATGTAGATAGAACCTTAGTAGTCCTCATTTACCCTAATCTAGCTAATGGAAAAACCCTTAGAGGGTAGCAAAACAAAAAACATAGAGTTCCCTAGGTTAAATGCCATACGATTAAGGATCTTGGTCACCATAATGGTTGTTGTTATAAAACAATACACATCTAATGGCCACATCCTTGGTATAAAATCCTTTGGCTCCCCTCATCACTGCCTCTTTACCTTTTTGTTTCCCCTTTCACTTACAATCGTTAAAGGCATTCACCCTAGAACCAAGAGCCATCACTTCCTTAATTACTATATTGCAACCATGGCCATTATTGCTTTACGGTCCCTAGCCTTGACAACCTTTCCCTGACTACTTTCTCCCCTACTCTAACCTTTAGTGTTCATGACTAGCACCTTGATACTTCATCGTCATTAGAATCTTCAATAATTATTCTTATTTTTGGTGCCATTTTCCTGATAATAATTGAATAAACACCAATAAAAACTCCAAAACATTTACCCATAAAAAAATCGAGATAGTAAATCACACAAATAATGCAAAGCTCACACAACACATAATCTTTTTTACTTCAAAATTGTAAAGTTTGTCTACAAATTTTCAATCTCCTATATTTATAATCAACCAAACACCACGTTAAAATGATATGAATTGAAACACCATTTCAACAAGGTACAAAACAGTTTAGATTGAATCCTAATTACGATCAACTTTTCGATTACACACTTTTTCAAAAAAGACACATTTATTTCCTCTTCATTGAACAAGTACACTTTGAAATTAAACCCCATTAATTATGTCTGACAACTCTTCAACCCTATTGCAACACGTGTCTTGCACAATTACATAGTTCAAAAACATGGGTGTATACTCAACAACACACCTTAAGACACACTTTCTTTACATGCACTACATGTACTATAGAGTATTGGCACAAATATTTTTTTGTAAGTCCTTACCTACTATTCTTTACATCTCGACAAAACACATAGCTCGCCAAGATAGTGTGTCTCACTTTAATTGGACATGTCGTTAGCATAGCTTGCCAAAACAATGTCCCTCACCTCAAAAGGACACATCATTAGCACAATTCATTGAAATAATGTCCTTCATCTAAAAGGGACGCATCATCAGCATAGCTCACCTAGGCAACATCCCTCGCCCTAAAGACACACTATGAAGGGCATCTTCAATAGCTTTTACCAATGAGCTGAAAGTGGTCACTTTATAAACCCCTTAGACCATAGGGCAATTATTGTACCTATATACTCAGTCAACGGGGTCAATCCTTATGATCGCCAAGTCAACACGTTTGACTGCCAGGCCACCACAAGAAAAAGTCAACATCCAAACTCTTCACCACAAAATGAGCTCCCCCTTTCTAAGGAGATGCTCACTCAACTATCTTCAGTAACGTTCCATCAAGATATCATTTCACAATATACCAACTAGTCTCTAACTAGCTTGAATCATTAAATGCAATCTGCACTTACTTGGAATCATTATATATATTAAATAATTAATTAAATTTTATTAAAATTATTTCATATTAAATAATACTTTTATTAACAATTGATAATAATATGTTTATACGTATTGAGACTTAATAAAATAATAATTGTTTACTAGATTATTTAGGATGTATTGTTTATATAATTAATTCTCAAGATATCAAATATAATTTTATGATAACAAATGACATTAAATTAAAGTTTATATATATTAAATAAATAATTAAAATTTATTAAAATTATTTTTATATTAAATAATACTTTTATTAACAATTGATAATAATATACTTATACATATTGAACTTAATAAAATAATAATTGTTTACTTAATTATTTAGGATTTATTGTTTATATAATTAATTATCTAGATATCAAATATAATTTTATGATAAACATATTTATACAAAAGACAATATGTAATATACTTAAAAGATATGTATAGTGGATTCATTAAATCTCTATGATTGCATAAGTGTTGATGTACCTGCTAAGTTTTTTATAAATAATTTAAGGTTTTCGCATTTGTGTTTAGTGCTAACTGATGTTGATCTCAATTAATGCCTATTAAATTTAGTACTTTATTTTATGAAGCATACACATATGTAAATGTTAAATACTTTATGAAGCATAAACATATGTAAATATTAAGTACATATATAAAATAATGTAAAATGAATGTCGGACAAAAGATTAAACTATTCACATAAGTAATCGCCTTTATGGTTTAATGCCACACAAAGACGAAATTAATTTTAAGTTATGAAAATTCAAGAACTTAAATTTAAAATGGAATCACTTTGATAAAAAATCAAGATGATGTCATATTATAATGAGATTTGTGATCGAAAGTGAATATTCTCTAAAATTTACTTTGTCTATTTTTGTATGTTATGGTGAAAGTCTTTTTATTGCATTTTGAAAAAAAAGTAAAGCTGTGGACTTAAATATTGAATGTATTTAAATTATTATCATAAATAATAATAAAAACATACGTTTCATGAAAAAAGGAGATCAGTATCGTAACATGTGTTTCATACATATGCATTATTCGACCAATAAAAATAATGGAAGAATCGATTTTTGCTTTTAAGTTGTGTGAGATCCATAAAGTCAATTCCATCTCAATTCAGTATCCTTATGACTTATAACTATTTTTTAAAGTTCTAGTTAAATATTTAATATTTTGGAATGTTGTCAATGATTATGAACGATTCAATATAATGGAGCATATTCGGAGAACAATTAAATTTAAAATGAAGAGATTTTAGAAAGACAAACCATTTTAATGTCACATTTAATTGTATTCATAGGTTTACCAATTATGTTTATATTTGAACATAATTGTGAATGTAAAAATATATCATTCAAATTGTTATAAAAGAGGACATGAGAAACTTGAAATGTGTCTAAATAAATTGAGGGCACTATATACTAAATTTCCCTTTACTTTTTGAACTACTATATACACCTAACAATTATATAATAACAATCTCTCGAAATTATAAAATATGTTAATCACACGACTTAATTTTTCTACATGAGATTTGCATAACCTTGTACAGTTATTGGTTTGAATTGAATTCTAATGACAACAAACTACCGTCCTTTCCTCATAAAAACGGCATACGGTCATATATATAAAAAATAGAAGTGATGATGAGAAACCAGAAATAACGAACGGCAGAGGAATGAAATTAAAGAAAACTCTCAACCTTTTTGTAATTGATTTGAAGATTTTAAGTTGTGAAACAATGGACAATTTCTGGTATGTTGATTTGTTCTTGACTGATGAATCAAACCGACGATCGCTTAACGCTCAATTTTATTTGTGATGCAATGCCTATTTATCAAGACTCGTATAAGCTACTTGGAACTTGGATTAAGCAATCTTTAAGCATTTGCTTGCTTGTTGGATCGAAGATAGAATGTAAAATGCAGGTTATTGAACAATTTCTCCATCGCATTTCTCTTGATGAAACTTTTAAGATCATCAACTTTGCGAAAATATACCTCATTATTATATAATTAATTAATTTCTAAGCCTCAGCGAATCTCTCTATATGTACAGAAGAACGAAATATGCTGTGGCAACAGCAGGTATTTATTGTTCTACAGTGTTGCCTATATTTCTCAAGGATGCGACCAGAGAAATTCTATGACTGACAATGTTATATTATCATTACAGGTTATTGTGCCTTTGAATTAAGCTCTACTTGGAAGGCATGGATATAAAAATTGCAGTTGGATTTGTTTAGAAACATATCCACATCCTTACATAGCATGAAAATCAAGAGTTTCAAAGATTTGTCAACCACAATCTTACAATTCCCAAGAATAACTTGAATGACAGAAAATGGATAGTGTTCCAAATTAGTTCCCCAACAACTATGACTTCAATCTTTAGACTTGGTTCACTGATAAATTTTCTATGAGAAGAGCTTGATATTAAAGCACACGCAGTAAAGGAACAAAAAAATCCCAAAATACACACTTATTAAAAAACAACATAAAAAAGAACAAAAGGGAGGGAATTTTGGCATGGAATCCAGGAAATATGCTAGTTACAAATGTTTAATCAATACTTCATATCGGCAGGAGAAATGACAGGAGTTGTCACGAGGAATTGCATGCACACTACGCTTCATATAGGAAAACTTTCCCCACCTAGGCACTAGCTGAATATCGCAAGCATGTTGCGTTGCCTTCAAAACACATTTGATGAAGAGCATGATATCCTACCAAGACTATTATAAAGAAAGTTGCAGAGAATGCTTGGATGTTTATGTGTGCATATATATTGTGTGCCTATATAACTGTTGAACAAAACACGTGGCGCGAGCCATATATAATTCTCTTTGTGTTACCGGTACATGCCATAGATGATGTTGGAGCTGTTGATATTGAAAATAAACTTGGCACTGCTAAAATAAATTGGAAAAAGCTCACTTCACTCCAAGTAAAAATGACAAAAAAAATGAAAAAGAAAAAGAAAACGCTTAATTAATGAGGCAGTTAATCAAATCTTATAGGGTTAATGTTATAAATAGCCCTTGGATTATAGTAAAATGTTCAATGTAACACATCCACTTTAAAAATCTATAATATAGTACTTGAACTATGAACTTATTAACTATTGTAGTATTTGAAGGGTTATTTGTGTACCATGTGTTATCATTTAGAACTAGCCACGTTAAAGATAAATACCACATTATTTAACAAATTTATAATCTAGGTATTACATTAGAGATTTTTAAAATTCAAGTATTACATTGAACATTTTACTATAGTTCAAGGGCCATTCATAACATTAACCCAATCATGTAAACCTGCTAGTAGAGTTTAAAATCTAAACCACCAGTGCATAGGATAATCCTTATATTATAATGCTACCAAAAAGGAATTCAAACTAGTATTTATTTTGAAGACACAAAATGCTTCGATTTAATCTGGCATATAAATTTAGCAAGAGAGAATGACAGGTAAAATGATTTAGCTCTAACTTCATTTCCAATAATATATTAGGCAATAAATAACTTGTGAGACCAATCCCATCCCAGTTCATTATAAATCCAAAAGGAGTAGATTAACTCACTAAGGCATCAAGCACACTAACACATGACTTCCTTGAATGAAAGTAATGCAACCTACAACCAAACAACAGGCCAATCTAAATAAATCAATCGAACAAATAAATTAAAACACAGTCTGAAGTGAAATCAATTTATTATAACTTCTGTATCATAGCACACTATCAATACACAGTTTATCAAACAATTCTGTCAAATTGTAAGGCAATAATAAAATAAAGCAAATATAAAATGACTGGTTCACATATGAAGCAATTGTGGTCATCACATAGCTTCAACAATGCAATTGCACACATTGATATTTAAATTAAAAAAAAATTAAATTAAATTAAATGGAGGTATCCTTCCACTTCTGTCGACAAGCTAGCCTTTACAGACTAAACATCGATGGCGCAAGAAAAAAATTCCTTTGGCTTACAGTAGGAACAGAACCACATGGCAGGGTAATTTTCCTCAAAGATGGCTTTGAAAGCACCATCCAAGCTACAATATCTACACTCACATTATTATACCATCTCAAATTCATCTCCTTTAATGCTTTGCTGTTTACAATCACGCCTTCAACTCCTCTTGCAGTCACATTCAAGCAACCTTCCAAACTCAAATGTGATAGCTGACAACATATCTTTGAAATCGAAGTCAATGCCTCATCATTAATTCCCAACCCCTCTGTTTGCAAAGCCTCTAGTTTAGGAAGTTAAAAGTCTATTTCAAGATTCTTAACCCCTTCACATCTACTAATCTGTAAACACCTAATCTGCAAACAACTCTTCAAAATTGCCAAGATGCCTTCTTCTGTAATACCCGAGAAGTAGGTAACATCAAGTGCTTCTAAATTGGGGCAAACATTGGCAGCCATTTTTATGCATTCATCATTTAAACTATTATTCCAAGCAAAGTATAGTGACTTAACTCGAGGATTCACCACAATTTCAGTTGGAAATTCCTCCACCCCAAGATTCGTTCTCCCCATATTGATAATACTTAGCAAAGGACAGTTTCTCTTAAGATTGAAGAAAGTTGAATTCGTTAGCTTAGAGCATAAACTAAGGTTTATAAAGGTTAAATTACCAAGAAACTTGGTCAATTCTATCATGGACTCATCATTGAGAAAATCTGCTCCTTCAAGATCCAAGTACGTAAGAGACTGGTACTTAGACAAGAGAAAATAAATCCCATCAAAAGTAAAACAAAAGCAACGAGAGAGAACAAGCTTGTGCAATGGAAGGCGTGCTTCAGCAACTAAACACAACAATTCGTCAGATACAAACGAATTGGAGAGATCAAGCTCGCATAAACCTCTCGCATAGGCAACAGAATCCTCAAAACATACATCTATAGAAGGAATTCCAGTTCCATTCCTGAAAATTGACTTCAAATTACCATTTTACGCAGAGCCAAAGCAATTCCATTCTGGGTAATGAAATCGCAAATAATGAATCCCAATTTCACTCAAAAGCAAACAATTCAACGATAAACTAACAAGAGCTTAATCAGTTACAAAGGGATAACCAGAAAGATCAATCTTTCGCAATCTCCTGAGCGTCGAGGCCAAACCAAGGATCCCATAATCAGTAATCAAACCCGGAAAACTCTTTGAATCCAACGATCCATTAGGGAAAACCCACATCCATGGTCAGGATAGCTAATATCAACCACCTCCAGAAAAGGGAAGCAATTCCCAATCTCAATCAAATCAGAGTCTTTCAAAGACCCAATGCTTGAACAATTCAATTCTGTCAAATTCCTTATTTTGGAACCCAACTGTCTCAAACCCAATAAAGGAAAACTCTTTTGGTTCGAAACGTCAAGGAATTTCAAGGAAACCCAGGTCGTGAAATCTGGGAAAGAACAGAATCGAGATTGCCTTGGAAGTGGCGGAAAATGATTGTGTTGAGGTTCAGGAAGCGGAGGAGGAGATGAGGGAGGGATTCCAGGGTTGGGTCAGTGATTGTGAGAGTGTTACGGAGAGGATTGGTGATAGAGAGAAATCTGTTGCAAACTAAAGAGAAATGATCGAAATAACGGTTGTATTGTAAGAAATTAAAAATTGATTCCCAGCATTCTTCAGGTAATTCCATCGTCAATTTTCTTCAGTGAGAGAGAAATGAATTAGCAAGGTCAGATAAAGAGAGAAGACAGTGATTTTCTTTTAAGCTTGGGAAGTTGGTGGATAACTGGCAAGATCATCCCGCAAGTAAATAGCCAATTTGAAAATCTTACCGCACCATCAACGAATAAAATTAATAAAATTAAAAAAAAAAATTGTAAAAGCAATTTACAATTTGGAACTTTTTTCCCTTTAGCTTTTATTATTATTATTTTTTTTTCATTTATTAACTTTATTCGCTGACGGTGGGGTAAGAATTTCATTTCTTTTATTCGACTGTGCATTCATCCTTTAAAATGAAAAAAAAAAAAAAAAAAAAAACCCTCTCAATCAAAGTAAATCAAGTCTCTTTTTTTTTTTTTTTTTCTTTTGTTTAATAAGGTTAAGGATCCATTTAAATGTACGAAAAAATAAGTTTCGATAAAATTAAAAATTATAATAAAAATAAAATTAGTTATTATAATAATGATATTAAAATTAGTGGTAGATATATATATTTAAATGTAAATATAATAATAATAATGAGATAAATTATAATAAAAAATATTATTAAAAATATTAAATTAAAAATTATATGAAATAAAAAATTAAATTTTTTTATGCTTATAAAATTAATAAATTATTAAAAAAACTAAATTATTTTATGTCAAATAATAATTTGTCACTAAATAATTAAAAATTAATAAAAACAGTAATATATTAGAAAATATTTTTTATTATATTAAATTAATAAAATTATTTCTTGATATAAATATTAACAAAATTATTCTAAATAAAAAAAGTTGAAATGTAAGGATATTTTTATTTTTATAATAAATTGTATGGATAAAAAAATTAAAAAAAAAAAAAAAAGAATGGTGTATTTACGAACTGCATCAAAGAAATCCAGTAAAAAAAAGTACCAAATCATGCCGAATAACGAAAACCAAATACAAATTCAACGCGTTTGACATAATTTTTATGCAAAAAGCAACTTCATCGGAGATGCGTTGGCATCCAAACGGCCTCTAAGTTGGTTCAATCTTTGGTTTAGTAGGTTTTAACGATTTGGTTTTTTAGTGTTGAATTTTTAGATCTGAATTGATAAAGAAACTAAAATTAAATAATTAAATATTTAAAATAAAAATTATATATCTTTTCAATTTTTAACATTGAAACCCTAGTTCCTAATTACCTAGCTCCTCAATTTCATCTCATTTCCCTCATGCCTCTTTCCGCCGCTTGACCTTTCTTCTCCAATCTAGTCTCTTTAGAAATCTGAAATCGAAATACATCTCATGCCAGCCAAACCACACACTAGTACTCTCACCTCATAATTGACAAATCGCAATACATCTCACAATCGTTTCCTTTTCCTTTCCTTTCCTTTTGTCGGTCAAAACTCAGCCACCATCTACCCTTAACTTTAATCTCATGAACAAGCTCCAAACCAAAAAGTCATGATCGCTCTCAATATTAAGGTCTGGGCTGGGAAAGAGGAGAATATGAAGAAGGCCCAAGATGCTTTCCTAATTAGGTGCAAGGCTAACTCCGAGGCCACTCTTGGTACCTACAAGAGTGATGCAAAGCTTAGTGAGGGCATTACAGAAAGCCTTCATGTGGTCTAATGTGTAATGTTTTGCACATTGGATCATGCTATCTCCAACCAGAAACTGAAGGGTAATCGAGGGATAATTGCACCTTCGAATACTATTCAAATGTACCTATGATGCAATTAATCCCAAAAGGGGTAGTATTTTTTGGATTGTTGACAAAAAAAACATTACATTAGCACTTAAACTTAATTCTTTTGTAAGTAAAAATTTAAATTTAGTCTTTTATTATTTTAATTCAATAGTTTTAATATTTTTATTCAAATTTTAATGAATTTAACTCTTTCGACTTTTATTAAAAGTTGATTTAAAGATGATTAACAACAATATAAAAATTTTAATTTTAATTAGATGACATGATATTTTGATGATGACCTGATCGAATGCTTAGGTGAATTTATTTTTTGACTTCTTTGCACATTTTAGTTCAAAACATCATATTCTATTTTAATTAAATAATAATTATTAAAAATAATTTTTATTTTAATATGTGTCACATGATAAAAAAATTCAAGTTGGCATGTTACTTTATCGGCAAAAAAGCCTGTAGTTGAATTTAATTGCATAACTAAAAAAATTATGTGTCTTCGCTCAGGTCAAAATTTTATTGTGAACAAAAAAATAAATAAATATAAAATAATATCTAATGTAAACAAATCATTACAAGCCAAATATAGCTAATAAAATCAAATGAATTTATTTCAAGCTGCTAAAAGTAAGAAAGGGAAAGACATTTGAACAAATTTCAACAGTCACTTTCCTAATGATAGTATCAGACGTCAATGAAAATATTCATGTATCGAATTAAGTTTAAAGAGACAACTCCAACAATTTGATTGCACCGAGAAAACATTTAAAATTAAACATACATTAAATGAAAGGCATAGAAAACCATATTTCTTAGCAATTGCAAACTTTGTTAAACAAAAGAGTTGAATATATATTTAGTTCTTGAATTTTGTAATTTTGACATAGTGGTACCTAAAAATTTTTTTTATCATATTGATATCTGAACTTTTAAATGGTTAACATATTGGTGCCTTTGACTAAAACCGCTAGTTAATTTTGTTGATGCAACATGAATATTTAATAAAATACTGATATGTGTCAAAAAGTTCAATTAATATCACATCATCATTTTCACATCATGCCCACTTTATTTTTAAAAGAAAAATTAGAAAAAAATTTTTTTGAAAGTTTTGAAATGTTTTTAAAAATTATAAAAAATTCAAAAAATTTTCAAAAATTCATAAAAACTTTTAAAAATTATTAAAAAATTCAAAAAAATCTAAAAAAATTATGAAAATATTTTAACAATTATAACAGATTTAAAATGTTCTAAAAAATTAGAAATTTAAAAAAAATTTTAAATTTTTGATATTTCTAATTTTTTATAAATTTAAGTTTTTGTATTTTTCTTAACTTCAAGAAAATTTCAATTTTATAAATTAAATTTTTTTTAAAAAAAAATTATAATTTCTAAAATTTTTCAAATTATGATAATTTTATAATTTATAAAAATAATTTATATTTTTAATTTATATATAAATTTTAAAATTTTTTATAATTTTTCAAAAAATTTAGAAATTTTTAGAATTGCTTAAAATTTTTAAAAAATTTTTAAATTTTTGAGAAATTTTTAAAAAATTTTTGCTCACTAAAAATTTTTTTAAAAAATATTTTAGAATTTTTTGTTTTTCTATAAAATTTTTAAAAAAATTTAACATTTTTTTAGAATTTTTTAGAATTATTTTGAATTTTTATAAGTTTTTAAATTTTTTTTGAAGTTTTAAAAACTTTTTAGAAATTTTTTAGGTTTTAAAAAAAATTAGCTTTTTTAGCATTTTTAAAATTTTTTGAATATTTTAAAAATTTTTAGAAATTGTTTTATAATTTTAAAATTTTTTTTAGATTTTGTAGAATTTTTAAAAACTTTTTCTAAATTTTTCTTTTAAATATGACGTGGGCATGACGTGATATTAATGATGTGGTGCTAATTTGACTTTTTAGACATGTGTTAGCATCTTATTAGATATTCATACTATGTTAGCAAAGCTAACTAACGGCGTTAGTTAGAGGTACCAACATAATAATGACTTGAAAGTTTAGGTACCAAAGTGACAAAATAATTTTTTAGGCATCAATGTGATAATAATTACAAAGTTCAGAGGTCAAATATGTATTTAATCTTAAATAAAACTAATGAACTAACATAAAATTCATGTAAGAAAGCATGAATCAAATAGAATGAAAGAGATTAACTGGACAATATGTCACAAATTGCACAAAACAATCCTGTAAGTGTAAAAGTTTTAGGAAGAGGTTATTAGAGCTCTAATTTTCAGATGAAAGGAAGATTTAACATCACTAAATGCAAGTTATTGAAGTTATCATAAAAAACTATATAAGTATACTTGAAAATTTAATTAGGAAATATTACTTTCAATGATTCTAATGAGAATATTACTGAAATCCAACTTAACATAAGTATAAATTGACATTTAGAATAACCTTTCAGAAGATATTTGCTATGCCAATCATATAAACTAACAATTTTTCCAACATTGAATAGATATTTGATATAGCAGTCATATAAACTAATAACCTTTCTAGCATTGAATGTATATTTGATATAGCAGTCATATAAACTACAACTGAGGATGCATTCCTTGAGTCCACGCTATAGGCTACTTCTAGTATTGTTCCAAATGATTAGCAAAAATAGTGAGTTTTTAAAGCAGAGAACTCAATCGATTGATCAAAAAGAAAGTGAGGCATTAAAGCAGAGAACCCATTCAATAATAGCAGAGAAAAAATAACAAAATAAAAAATAAAAACAAAACAAATTTGACTTTAAACAAAATTGAGTACAAATGGCAAAAAATTGGGCACTATAATTTACAAATGGTTGATTAAACCTTCATACCCCAAATTAAAATTATGGTATACATATTAACATTGTTTTTATTTATCAATTGTCTTTAAATCTAATTTTTTATTAAAAAATATAGGAATTAAATTTATTAAAATGGAGAAACAAAAACTAAAATCATAAAATTAAAATAGTAAAAGGATCAAAGTTAGATGTTGAACTTCTTTTATCCATATATATATATATATATATATAACTCAAATCAAACTTAATTTTTTTTTTTTTTGTATATATGATTTGGATATAGTTTAGGGTTTGGACCTCTTTCTATGTTTTTTTCCTTTTATTTTTATATATTTGAAATTGTTAGAATTTAAATTTCCATCATTAAAATAAAAAATTTAATGCTTTACTAACAAAATACAAATTTTGTTCTCTTTTTTTCTATGTTTTCTTATTTTAATTTCTTATGGTTATTTGAAAATTGAAATTATCTATCAAGTTAGTTTGTTGGTTCTGAAATTTTCAACCACCGCATCCTAAAATTTTTTCATTTCTCATGATGACTCATCTCATTTGGATTCAGTAGTTCAATATTGTGTTCATTTAATCTAAATACACACTTATTAACAATTATTTATTAAAAAAAAAATCTAAATTCACTGTTAATACTAATATAGTAAAGCACACACAAAAAAAGTCATTTGATTTTTTAATTAAAGATGATGTTTATGATCAATGTATATATTTTTTGTAAAAACTAAACTCAAAACTTCTTTAAAAAAACAAAAAACTAAGCTTTTAAACAATGTGTATGGCTGAAGGGGTTGAAACTTTTTTGTTTTTATTTTAATTAAAGAAAAATGAGATCAAAACTTGTTATCAAGGAATGCATGCTTGCATTTAGTATTGAGCTGAATGTTTAAATGTGATAAGGTTGGAATTAATTCAATCTCAAATATGACACAAAGCTTAAGATTTTACTTCAAAATGATTAAAAGTAAAAAGAATAGAAAGTCAAATTTATTACCTATAATAAAAACTATTCCCAATTGGTTTTGTTGTAGATAGCTCAGCAATGTCTTTACAAATGATTCAGTGTTAATTTTTGAGTGAAAGTTGTTTTTAAGCTTTGTTTTCTGTTACTTCTCTTATTCTTTTTTTTTTTTTTTTTACTTTTACTATGCTCTTCACATTTTCTTTACTTTTTTCCTCGAGGTGAGTTTTAATTTTTTCTTCTTAGCTCAGCAATGTAAGTAGTTTTTAAGCTTTTGTTTTTGTTTCTTCTCTTTTTTTTTTTAGTTTTTTTTTAATGATTTTTATTTTTATTTTTTTGGTTTATGTGAGTTTCTTATTTTCTTCTCATGTTTGATTTCTTGGTTTTTTTTCTTTTTTTGTGTGGGTGGTTTGTTTTTGGCAATGTGTTTCTATTAGAGTTTTGATGTTGTATTTTTTGGGCATGCATGTTGTTCAATTAATTGTTTTTATTTTTCTTACATTATGTAGATTACTTTTTTTTTATGATCACGGTGTTTTCTAAGTATAATTTTTTGTTTCAATTTTTTTTTGCATGGTTTTTTTAAATTGATTTTTTTTTGTTTGGATTAGTAATTATGGGTTTGTATTGATGGAATCTATTAGTTTTATATTTGATTATTTTTTCTATGCATGTTATTTTATATGTTTTGAATTGATATAATTGTGGTTGTCAATGTTATAATAGCTTATATTCGATTTTTTTGTTTATGCATGCATATATATATGTATTTTGCTATGTGTTGTGATCATTCTGATTTTATTCATATCTTTTGTGATTTGTAGAAATTTGTTGATTTTTAAAGTCATTTTGGAATTCTTGGGGTGAATGTTAAAGTTAAGGTTCAATCATTATTTCTTTGATTTTGTTTTGGTTTTAGAGTCTATGTTATTCTGGCTTTGCATTGATGTTGTATCAGAGTTGGAATAATATTCATGTTTTTGTAAGTAATGAATAAATGTTTGAGTTTGGTTGTTAAAAAAAGTATATTTGTACTAAGTATTTTCATTGAGTTTTGTGTAATTTGTTTTCTTTTTGCTTAGCAGAAAGTTTTAACATCAAGTTTTTTGAATCTTTGGTAGTCGACAGGTAAGTCATTGTTGGATACAAAATAAAATTGCATTTTTCATATAGGAATTCTTTTTTTGTGTGTGTTACTTACAAGGAATGAAAAGGTTCTGCATGATAAATTTGTATTATTAAATTGTTTTTATATGATACTATATGTTTGTTTTGTTATATGTTTGGGTTTTTGCATGGATCAAATTATGATATCCATTTGGTTTCTGTTTTCGAGTGGTGAATTAATGCAAAATAGAATTATAAACTCTTTTGATAGTTAGTATACTAAATATTAGAGTTGGAATAATATTGATGTTGTTGTAATTAATGAATATAAGTGCTTGATTTTAATTGTTAAAAAAGGTTTATTTGTGCTATGTATTTTCATTAAGTTTTGTGTAATTTGTTTTCTTTTTTATTTACAGGGTTTTAGGTTGGGTTTTATTGTTTATTGTTTTTTGAAAGGTTTTGACATCAAGTTAGATGGTAAGTTACAATGAGTTGGTTTATTGATTTTAATTTGAGTAATTGTAATCAGTTATATCACTTGCAATTATTTATAATTTTTATTTATTATTATTTATGTTTGTACATTTGATTTGAGTTATTATTTTCATTTTTTCGCATGATTTTATGAATTTTTATTGGAATAATATTGATTTTTTGTGTATATATTTAGTGTTAGTGATTGTTGTGTTTGTTTATTATTAAATGTATCTTATTGGGCTTACCATGTTAAAGGACAAATATATTATATAATACAAAAATGAGATGCATTTTGCTGAGTTTATTTTGTTCATTACCTAACTTTGATATATGTTTTTGTGGTTGATGGAGTTTATGTAGTTGTTACCTTTATTTTGTTATTTTATTTTCATTTTTTTGTGGTTTGTAGAAATTTATTGATTTTGAGGTCATTCAAGGATTCTTGCTAAGAGCATAGAAGTTTAGGTTAGATTATGATGTTGTAGTTAATCTTTGCTTGATTTGGCTTATGATTTTTAGTACATATTTATCTATTTTTGTGTTTGCTGTGATTTTATTGGTTGATGTAAATACAGTTATATAAACTGTGATAAGTGTTTATCCTTTAATGAAACACAAGTGCAAACTTATCTTGTGCCATCTTTCAATGTCACCCATCTTTTTTAATCAATTTGTAGTATGTTTTTTCATAGAATGTAGCATGGTTTGTTTTGTTTTTTGGTTTGCAACTCTTAATGGAATTAGAATAGTTATAAATTAGATAAATCTTGTTAATAATTACAATAAAATATTTAAAATTAAAATTTAAAAATATAACAAATAAAGATATTACCTTTCATCAATAAAAAGTTTTACTAACATGTGTGATATTATTTATGTTATAACATATAAGTCAAGTTTTTTCCCATAAAGGAGTACATTAAAATCCTTATTCTTAAATAGGGGTAGTTTTAATCTTTTTTCCTTGAATAAGTTGTTTTCAACTAATCAATGCCATATCATTGCCTACATGGTCAATATTGATTAAATGGCAATTGAGTTTATTTTTTATTATTTTTTTTCTTTCAATTTCTTTTTCTCTATATGATAATTTTATTAAGAAACAAACACACTTTCAGTCTAGTGTCATCCTCAAATATCCATCAACTAATTGAAAAATCCATTTAGCATCCACATGAAACAAAAGAAAAAAAACTACCCACAAACAATTTAAATTGATAAACTCTTAAACACGTCATAATCCTAAAAGCCCTAAAGGATGTGTATTAGGGTAATCAAATTCATTAATAATCTTATGATTACAAAATAACAAGACTCTAATAATTAATCATAAACTTGCACTATACAGGCAATGAAAAATGAAAACCAATAGCTAAGAACAGTTGATCAAATGAACATTGATATGGCATTTTCAAATCTGAGAAATTCGAAGATATTCTCGAAAAGTTAAAAATCATTTACAATTTTTCTAGCAAAAGAAACAACAAAAGAGGTAGGCTCTCCATACGCACATCCTAATTCCTTCGCATCACCCTTCAAATAAAGATTTTGAAATCTGAGAATACCCCTTGTGGTCTTATAGTATAATTAAAGTATTGTTGGTGGGATACAAAAAGTAATTTGTGAGAAGATGGTAATATAAGCTGTTGCAGGTATAGTTTTGTTTCCCTTTTAGTTTTGCTATTAATTAGTTACGTGCTTTTTAAGTTTTTTTTTATTTTATAGATTATATTTAGCTACTTTCATTTTTTCAACAAGTTATATGTAGGAAGGGAGAAGGAAAAGGTAGAAGCAGTTTCTCACTTTCTTTAAAACAGAAACTAGATAAAGTTTTGTAAAAGAAAGTTACATGTAAGGAAAGGTTAACTCATTTACATGTAGTCTTTAAGGAATGCACGTAGCAACTACACTTTTTGGAAAAGAGCAGAAACTAAGGATTCATGATGCTATAATGAAGGCCTCAAAAAAGTTTGAGAAATCACAGACAATTTTAGATGAGCAATTGGCAGAGACTAGCAAAAAGCTTGCCAAATTAGGTGTTAAGAATACTAATCTTAGTAAGGCTTTCTTGGCAAAGGAAAAGACGATTGATGATTTAAACAAGAAAAAAGCTCAAATGGAGACAGATTTTAGTGCACTAATGGCAAGATCAGAGTCCATAAAAGAAATATAATGCTTATCTAAAATATGAGGTTCGAGTGCTTGAGAAAGAACTTGAGATCAGGAATGAAGACAGAAAATTCAATCGTCGAACAGCTGAAGCATCATAAAAACAAAATTTAAAAAGTGTGAAGAAAATTGCTAAATGCTAAGCTAGAATCAGAATGTCAAAGGCTACGTCTCCTAGTATGGAAACGATTGCCAGGTCCTGCTGCGTTGGCTAAAATGAAAAATGATGTTGAAATGCCAGGAAGGGACTATTGAAATGTGGAGAAGAAAGTTAAATCTTAGTCATACCAATGCAAAGCTTGATTTCATAATTGGCAATTATTCAGACAACTCGAGCAAGAATATTAATATCCTAACTGAGCTGTTACGTGCTAGGGAAGAGACTTTGTTTTGTCAGCATCAGTGTTGAATTTATTTTTTTAACTAATTGTGTTATTAAAAGGAAAAACATAATAGATATAAAAAACAAAAACTTGAAACGAAACTCAATTGCCACGTAACATAATTTTACCATGTAAAGGATGACATGGCATTGACTGACTTAAAATACCTTACTCAAGGAAATAAGATTAAAAATACCTTATTATTGGAATAAAGATTTTAATTTACTTTAGTTTAAGAAAAAAACTCCATATAAGTCCTTAAATTTAATCATTAGATATAACAAAATGAGTTGCTACCAATCTTTTTTATTTAGATATGATTGACCACCTAATTGAATCTGTCTCCTTTTAAAAAAAGGTTCTAAACTTAATTTGGGTTCTTTAAAATGGTAGATTCTAGTCTACGAAATTAAATAAGGTTTGGGAGTATGCCTACATGCAGGAATGGTTATAGTACCCCTTACAACATCTACAAAAAAGTTGGTATTAGTTGATTTCGTATTATCCAAAATCTAAAAAAAATTTAAAAATCTTATCAAGTAATTAATATAAAAAATTATTCTTAAATTATTCTAATATGTTGGTAACAAGTTGAGAATAATTACTCACTTCAAGAATATTCAAAGAGACAATTTATCACACTTGAAGAAACTCTATCATTAGATTCATTAAGATTTAAAAGAACTTTATTCATGAAAATTACAAATTTGTATGAGAACCTTTAATATTGAAACGATTTCTCTAAATTCTCCAATATGTTGGTAAAATTTAAAAAAAGTGCATCACTTATAAATTTATATAAAAATTGTTATTTGTAATATTCTATTAATTTCGTCATCGAGAAATTCAAAATTAATGGTTTATGAAAAAAAACATACGACAAATCGTCACTCATTTGATTATTTATTTTTTAAAAGAAAGCTTTTAAAAATTCTCTAATATGTTGATAAGATTTTTATCCAAAAATATCTTTCATATGTTATTAATTGGGTGTTTATTCAATCGGTTCGATTAATTTTAAACCATATTACCCAAAACTGAATTATGTTTTTTATTTTTGATAATCAAATTGAATTTCTTAATTTCAAAAATTAATCAATCAAAATTAATTCAAGCCATTTAATTAATTTTTTTAGTTAACCAAATAATAACATACATTAAATTATATTATACTTTTAAATTCTTAATTTCTTATATTTAAAACATATAAAATAAAATTATCCAACAAAAATATTCAACACTAAAATATTAAGTTAAAAATTTTAGTAACTTGAAATGAAATGGGTAAATTCATATATTTTTAGTTTTATATATAGCTTTATTATATTTTGATTAAAATTTGAATTAATTCTATTGAAATTTCTTTAAAATCATTTTTTATAACCAACAAAAATTAATTCGGTGATTAGTCAATTAACCGAATTAAATCGATTTGGCCAGTTAATTCGGTTAAACTCAAATTTTAAACACCCCTAATTGGCAGGATTTATAAAAGTTATTTTCCTAAACATTTTGTTTTAAATCAATAGGATTTTCCAAACATTTTCTTTTTAGATTTTTAAAATCATAAAACTTTGCAATATGTTGATAAGATCTATTTTTCAAAATCAACTTAGTTTTTTTCAAAAATCATTTGTTTAAATTTCAAAATCTTTCAATACGATTTTATTTTTCAAAGTTATTTTTTAAATTTCAAAACTTTTCAATATATTAGTAACGTTTTTTATTTCTAATTTTTTATAAAACATTTTAAAACTAACCAATATATTAGTAAGGTTTTGCATTTTTAAAATATATATTTTTAAATTTAAAACTTGGTAAGATTTTTTTTTCTAAAATATTATTTTTAAAATTTTAAATTCCTATAATAGTTTGGTCGAATTAACTTCTAAATTCAAAAAATTTTACAAACTCGTATATTTTTGTTTTGCATATATTATCAAATAATAAAAATATGTTTTTAATTTAGAAATTTAAATATACATGTATGTAATAAACAATAAATAAGCAAGTAAATAACAAGATAAAACAAAATAAAAATAAAAGAAGCAAATGAAACTAAAAAAAAAAGAACAAAAAATATCAATACAATAACATATGATCTGAATATGCTTCATCAATAGCAATACCAATATACATAACGCGGGTACATGAAACAAAGCTATCTTCCATGCGGTTATGCACCACGTATTGATGTGCATAATCAATTCCAACTTGTAACTTTGACACCTCTAAACTTTTAAAATCTTGAATCTTATATTCTGTCATTAACTTTTAAAAAAAGTGCATCACTTATAAATTTATATAAAAATTGTTATTTGTAATATTCTATTAATTTCGTCATCGAGAAATTCAAAATTAATGGTTTATAAAAAAAACATATGACAAATCATCACTCATTTGATTATTTATTTTTTAAAAGAAAGTTTTTAAAAATTCTCTAATATGTTGATAAGATTTTTATTGAAAAATATCTTTAATATGTTATTAATTAGGTGTTTATTCAATCGGTTCAATTAATTTTAAACCAAATTATCCAAAACTGAATTATGTTATTTTTTTTTTTATAATCGAATTGAATTTCTTAATTTCAAAAATTAATCGATGAAAATTAATTCAACCCATTTAATTAATTTTTTCGGTTAACCAAATAATAACATACATTAAATTATATTATACTTTTAAATTCTTAATTTCTTATATTTAAAACATATTACATAAAATTATCCAACAAAAATATTCAAACACTAAAATATTAAGTTAAAAATATTAATAACTTGAAATGAAATGAGTAAATTCATATATTTTTAGTTTTATATATAACTTTATTATATTTTGATTAAAATTTTAATTAATTCTATCGAAATTTCTTTAAAATCATTTTTTATAACCGATCAAAATTAATTCGGTGATTGGTCAATTAACCAAATTAAATCGATTTGGCCAGTTAATTTGGTTAAACTCAAATTTTAAACACCCATAATTGGCAGGATTTATAAAAGTTATTTTCCCAAACATTTTGTTTTAAATCAATAGCATTTTCCAAACATTTTCTTTTTAGATTTTTAAAATTATGTAACTTTGCAATATGTTGATAAGATCTATTTTTCAAAATCAACTTAGTTTTTTTCAGAAATCATTTGTTTAAATTTCAAAATCTTTCAATACGATTTTATTTTTCAAAGTTATTTTTTAAATTTCAAAACTTTTCAATATATTAGTAAGGTTTTTTATTTCTAATTTTTTTTAAAAAATTTAAAACTATCCAATATATTAGTAAGGTTTTGTATTTTTAAAATATATATTTTTAAATTTAAAACTTGGTAAGATTTTTTTTTCTAAAATATACATTTTTAAAATTTTAAATTCCTATAATAGTTTGGTCGAATTAACTTCTAAATTCAAAAAAATTTACAAACTCGTATATTTTTGTTTTGCATATATTGTCAAATAATAAAAGTATGTTTTTAATTTAGAAATTTAAATATACATGTATGTAATAAACAATAAATAAGCAAGTAAATAACAAGATAAAACAAAATAAAAATAAAAGAAGCAAATGAAATTAAAAAGGAAAGAACAAAAAATATCAATGCAATAGCATATGATATGAATATGCTTCATCAATAGCAATACCAATATACATAATGCGGGTACATGAAACAAAGCTATATTCCATGCGGTTATGCACCACATATTGATGTGCATAATCAATTCCAACTTGTAACTTTGACACCTTTAAACTTTTAAAATCTTGATTCCTACATTCTGTCATTAACTTCATCGAAAACCACCATGGCACCATGGTAGCATCTCATTTACTTCCCCTCTTTTAACCTAAAATAGAAAATTTGTCACTTTTTCTTTGCCTAGGTTCTTTTTTAATCTCTTTTTAGTTTCCTACCTCTGTTTTTTCAAATTGTTAAACCGAGGCAGCATCCTTCTCCAAGTCTTAACATCAGTTGTGTTAGGAATAGTGACTCAAATTTCATAACAAATTTGTTTTGAATTGCTTAGATATTGTTTAATGGACAAGAAGACTTACAAAAGAAGAATTCTAAAAGAAAAAGATATTTTTAATAGGTAAGTTTGACTTGCAGAAGAAAAATTCTAAGAGAAAAAGGATTTTTAATAAGCAAGTTTATATACTTATAAATAGGTGAAGTCTCCATAAGATTATGTATGAGAAAAAAATGTAAGATAATTGTAAGGTTTTTTGGAATAGACACCCCATAAGACTACTAAAGATTTACATCTGTTGGGTGTGTATGTTTGTATCTTTATGAGTGGACTAGAAAAGATTGTATCTATTTGTATTGAAAGGGTGCACATGAGTATGTGTTTATTTCGAATGAGAATACTTCATAGAACTAGAGGAGATTAAGAGGGCCTATGGATATTAATTGTTGAGTGAGATTGATTTGATGTATATTTATAATTCTCTACAACTAGTGAATTTTATTTTTCATCTATAAATATAGGTTGATTGGACTAAACCATGTTAAATTGTTGTATTTTATGTAATTGATTGATTATATGATTATGCTTCTACTGGTGTGATTGGATTGGGGTTTTTTAGCCTAACAAGTGATATCAGAGCTGTGTTGATCCTTAACAAGTGGTATCAGAGCTGAAGATTTAAGATGTGTGAAAAGCTAAAGGTTTAAGCCATAAGAAGAGGCAAACTCAGAGGAGCTCGATTTAAAAAAAGAGTTCAAGTTCATGTTTTGAGGATTAAAGATCAAATTGTGTAAAGAGTGAAGACACACAAGTAAAAATGATTGTGAGGCTTTGATTATAGGTGGAGCCAAGCATGTCTAGTATGAAGATAGAAGATTTGATGAAATTAGAGTCAAGGTGGAAATTATTAAGAATATTGACTCAAATCTCATAACAGATATGTTTGAAATTGGTTAGATATTGCTTGATGGATAAGAAGACTTACAAAAGAAAAATTCTAAGAAAAAAGAGATTCTTAATAGGTAAGTTTGACTTACAGAAGAAGAATTTTAAGAGGAAAAAGATTCTTAATAGGCAAGTTTATATGCTTATAAATTGGTGAAGTCTCTATAAAGTTAGGTATGAAAAAAATGTAAGAGAATTATAAAGTTTTATGGGATAGATACCTCATAAGACTATTGGAGATTTATGTCTTATAGGCGTGTATATTTGTATGTTTACGAGTGAACTAGAGAAGACTGAGAGGGTTCACATTATTATGATGCATGAGTGCATTTAGGTATGTGTTTGTTTGTGTTGAAAGGATTGTTCGTTTGGGTTAAGAATGCTTCATAAGACTAGAGGAGATTAAGAGGGCTTATGGGTATTAATTGTTAAGTAAGATTGATTTGATGTAAATTTGTAATTCTCTACAACTAGTGGTCTTATTTCTCATCTATGGACGTAGATCGATTGGATCAAATCACGTTAAATTGTTGTCTTTTATGTGATTGATTGAAGTTTGATTATGTTTTCACTGGTGTGATTGAATTAGGACTTTTTAGCCTAACAAGCTGTCATTACTGCTGTCGCTTATCGCCACTAGTAGCCGTTGATAGATTACTAGCTCTAACCTTTCTTTTCTCGCTTCTACGTTCTTTTATCCTTCATTGATCCGAATCCTCTCTCGATCAAGGCTCAAACTTCCCCTAGTATTTGGCAAAAAAAAAATAAAATAATAAAAATAATAAAAAAGTTTTTGGTTTTAAGACGTGAAAAATACTTTTTTAAAAATAATTATGTTTTTAGGATACAACAAAGCTTCAAAACTCTATAAAAAGAAGTAGTAAAAGCAGTTATACTAAAAAAGCTATTTATAATAAATGAACAAATATAAATTTCTATTTAAATGGTTATAACTTTTTGTATAATCATAATCTTTATGAATAAAAATCTATTTATATTCAAATAGTTATGATTATTTGATATATAATAATTATTTTTGTTCAAATATTATTTAAAATATGAATAAAATTATTACAAAAATTAATTTTATTCATTAATAATTAAATTTTTTTATCCAATGTGGGATGCACTACATTTTAAATTACCAACAATTCCCTACTTATTTAGGTGTTGGTGCTTAATTTTTAAGCTTTTACACAAATAAATATTATGAATACAAGAAGATATTTCTCAATTTAAACCTTCAATTAGTCTATATACCTTAGAACTCCAATGAAGTTGATAGTATCCATAGATTAAATCTTAACTCTTAGTATTAGAAATGAAGATATAACACATATGATAGTTACTTATTCTTCTTTCAAAGGTTTATAATCGCTTTAGCACTATTAAGGCTATGTGCTTATTCTATTCATATATATTTATAACAGAGACCTTAATTCTTATTGTTGAAGCAACACCACTTTTATGTTTATATAAGTAGAGTTTCTATTATGTCTCCATGGCTTTAAATATTTAAATAATATACTCCATTAAAAGTATAAAAAGTCATCTTTCTCATGCAATGGATCATAGTAGTTTTTAAATTTTAAATGAATTTTATTAGTGCATAACACATAACAATAATTTATTTTTATCTATCAAACTTTGTACTTAAAGGTTACTAATTCAAAGTTGAGTTCCCATTATTGGTGTCTAATAGTAAGAGTTTTAATCCATTGTAATTGTAGTATTACTAACAAAATATCTTGGAATTTAATTTTCTTTTATGGTAATTACCTCTATTTGAGATTGAATCTCTAATATAATCACTTTAGGCTAATATATTCAAACTTTTCATTTTGCATTTCATTTGTATGCTCTAAACATTGTTGCCTCATTCTTGTCATTTTAAGAAATAGATGATATTAGTTGTGGCTATAACTCTATATTTATTAATATAAAATTTTAACCATTTTTATGTCTACACTTTTTGCTATTTTAAGACAATTATTCTTCTAGTACAGTTAAATAAACTCAATGAATAAATCAAACCATTTAATCCTTTTAAAATATTTAAAGACCTTTTATGATTTTACTTTAATAAGTTGTACTAAATTTATTAACTTGTATAATTTGCTCATATTATACTAAAATCTTATAACACTAAGGTGACAATTTTTGTTTTATTCTTATCACCCCCACCATATGCAAATTTGCATTCTTTTATTAAAAAAATGCTTAATTCAATTATCAAGATAGCATATATACTTAATCAAGTAGTCATTTTATTTTATCTTTATAATTTGGTGGTTTTTTTTAAATAAAAAGCCTTCAAATCCACTTTTAGTGAAAAATAACTAGCAGATATTTTATATCTTAATATTTCTTTTTCATAAAAGTTCAAAAACTTTTATTTTCACTCAATATGAAAAGTATGCATAAATAAATATGATACCAAATATAACCACCCTCAAAACTAATAAACTAATACTTTTTATAGTCTTTTTTTGAGACTTTCATTCTAACTCTTGGATATTTAAAAATTATTTGATCATGGACATTAAAGTCATATCCGTCACCATTCATATCATTAAAAACAGTCAAAATTTCATGTATAACACACAATACTATAAAATTTGTGTCTTAATTATAAAATACATGAAAAATTTTCACTCAACAAATAAAAAATTAAATATAATCACCCTTAAAATTAAAAAACTTATGTTTTTTATAATCTCCTTTTAAAATTTTTATTTCAACTCTTAGATACTTAAAAATTATTTGATCATGACACTAAAACCATATTCATCACAGTTCATGTCATTAAAAATAATCAAAATTTCATGTATAACCACACATTACTATAAATTGTGTCCAAATTATAAAATACATGAAATTTTTTCATCTGACAAATAGAAAGTATTTTAACTAGTTATAAAAAATTATACTTTTCTAATTGAATTAAAGTTATCTTAGATAATATGTTTATTTATTATCTAAATAATATTAGATAAATCAAATAATATAACTCATACATTATTCCCTTGTCAATAAAATGCAATCATAGAATATGGATAATAAAATATGATTTTATGATAATAACATTTATGCTTGCTTCTTTTTTGAAAAGATTTATAAATTTACAATTTCTTTTATGGTTTAAAATAATTCTTAAGAATTTTATTATTTTGATTTGATAACCATAGTTTTACTCAAATATAGCAAGGATATAAAACACTTACAATCAAAGCTAGAAAGTACTCAATATCCAGTTTATGTTAACACCATTCAATGTAATGATAAAGAAAATCTACATATAACATACTATAAAGTCATGAATTATAAATTAAATAATTTAATTTAGAATCAAAATATTAAAAGAATAATCAATAAAAAAAGTAAAATTCAATGAGATTTAAGGTTTTTTATGAATTATTAATCATCAATTCTTTTAATAAAATATAAAAATTAGAGAGATAATAATAATAAATTTATCTTATATTTAGTATTTGTTTTACCAATAAATTATTTGAATAATTAAAACTTTCCATACTTATTTCAAAAATTGATTTTACCAACTTTGTTAATTTATTTTCGTTATATCTTTTTTCATGTGAAATATGAATTTCATAAATATTTTTAAATTGTTAAAATAAATAATAAAAAAAAATTTAACTTTGAGATGTAAATTTTTTTTTTTAAGTTAATTATACTTTTATAATATAATAAAATTTTAAAATTCTCTAAGGAGATGTAATGAAAATGATTATATTAAAATATTTATTTATAATTAATGAATAAATATATTTGTATAAATGATTATGATTTTTTTATAACCATAACTTTTGTAAATAAAAATTTATTTATATTTTAATAGATATAATTATTTATGATATAATAATTATTTAAAATATAAATAAAATTAATAAAAATTATTTTTATTTATCAATAATTAAAATTTTCTATCAATACGAAATACATCGAATTCTAAACTACTATCAATATCTCCTTTTCATTCGATTTCTAAAAAGCCACTCACAACCGTGAGCCACTGCTAGCATCGCCACTGTCGCCGACGCATCACCCAAAAACCACCCACCCACAACCTTAACCCCAAAACCTAAAAAGACAATTCCAGAAACACCTGAACCCGAAAACAAGACAACCACTCCCAAAAAATTATAGTTATTGCTATCTACTTACATTTTTCTGTATTTGCTTGTGCTCGTGTATATTTATTCATGACTGTTGTTTTTCTGTCTCGTTGCTTCTGACAAATTGTCTTTGCTACTGAAAATTGCGACTGGATTATTGTGATCGGTCTCTTTATGTTGTTGTCTGTGGGAAAATTTTGGGTCACTTGATGTAGGGTTGCAGGTTCTGTGATCATGTCTTAGTGGTTTGCTGGGTTTGGATTCTTCAAAGTTTGCCGTTTCTAGGTTTCCTTGATTTCGGATCTTGGGTTATTTTCGGGTATTAGTTCTGGTGGTAGTGACAGTAGGTGGCTCTGTGGTGTCGGATCCTGCTCCCCTCTTTTTTGTGCCAATTAACCCTGTTTATACCAGCAATGAGAGGAAATTTCAGATCCGTATCTCCAATCAAAAGGGTATTTTATCTGCTTGAATTCTTATTCTCGAGAAAATCAATTCATCTCTTAAAAGGATCCCATCCGAACTACCTCTGATTTTAAAAAATTCATTTTTTGTTTTTTTTTTTTTCCGAAAATAAGAGAAAAAAGAAATATAAAATAAAATAAACAAAATCGACCAGATTTTTAGCTTTGGTTTCAAACCCAATACTAACTTACCAATTGAGGCCTAAAATTAAATTAATTAAAGTTCAATAATAACTGAAATTCAAATGGATCATTCAAAACCTAATTAAAAGTCCAATTAATCAACCAATGGACCAACAATGAAAAGTGAATCTCAGAGTTAAAAAGTATTTAAAAAGATTATGAATAAAATGATGTATCTATGATATATAATAAATTATATAAATTATAGATAAGGGAATCAATAGGAGTTAATTGAGATAATAAAGATAAAATATTTATAAAATTAATTTTCGTTATCAATGATTTTTTTTTTTTAAATATAATATAAGTTCTTAATGAAACTTGTGGGATGCCCTAAACATCTTCCCTCTTAAAGTTTTTCAAACCTTTAAAGTAATAGGTAAGTGGAGAAAATTATTTCTCATTTTATATATCTCTACCTATAATAAACTAATATAGAGACGTATAAATTATCTTCAATTTGTTTTGCTTTGGTCGAAAAGTGTTGTGTGTTGAGATTCATCGAGTTGCTTTTCTAGAATTTTCCCATTTTCTTTTCTGGGTTGTTGGGTTGCTTTTAGGTTCAAATTTGAATGTGCTGTCACTATCAGAGTTTGAAGCTTGGCTTGGCTAGACGTCCTTTTGCCCTAACCACTTTCAGTTTGCTGGCAATGGCATGGGGTGCGCTGTGCATGTGATATGGTTTATTAGTGACATGGTAAAGTAACTTTCTTTTTGGATTAATATAACTTGAAAATAGAAGAAAAAAATTTTATTTTTCTCCTCACAAATTGTGACGAGTGTATAAAATAATAAATATATAATGATGGATTTTTTTTTTTTTTTGAGGATTAAGGTGTGAAATCTCCTATAATTTATTACAACAAATCTGATTTCTATAGTCAACTAATATCTCTAAGTATACGGGAAGAATAAAACTTTAAATATTTGACAATGTCACTTTTTTCTCGAGTTGGTGTATAGATACCATATATGTTTAACTTGTCTAAATACTTAGAGAGCATTAGACTTAGTAACAGTTTGAATCTCATTGCACTTTTCATGTAATACAATTAAATTTATTGTACCTTTAATTGAATTCAAATACTAATTCAAGTGAGGTCAAATCAATATAATTTTTTTATTAAAATTTTTATAACCGTAATTACAGTTTTTTTTTTTCAATTGTAACAACAATAAATTTTATTACTATTTTTAATTTCACCACAATCAATTTTATCATTCATTCAAATAGAGCCTTAAACTGCTATGATAATGATATCAACTAATTCGTCTTTTGATCGAATCTTAGAGAACTCCACGATTCTTTGCATCCAATCTTTTCTAAATAAAGAGTCTTTCTATCTCAAAATGCTTCGTACAATAACAAGATTACGAGTTATGTAGATACCCAATTTGGTCCAGGCCCGGATCAATTGGGCCTGGCCCAAATAGGTAAGCCCAATTCGATTCTTATTTTGTATTATTTTTATTTTTTTTTATATTTTATGTATTTTATTATTTATTTATTATTACTATGTATTAATATATGTATATCTTTATTTATTTATTTATTATTTTTTTTCTTTTCTTTCTGTTAATATTTATATGTATTTTATTTATATAGTTATATATTTATTATTATATTATAATTTATTTATTATTATTATTATTTTATATTTTATTTATTTTTGTATTTTTATTTATCTAATTATATATCTGTTATTTTTTTTATTTATCCTATAAATTTTTTTTTGATTTATCTATTCTAATTATCTATTTTTTATATTTATTTGATTTTTATTTTGGAAGGTTGAGATTGAAGCTGAAGAATCCTATTGGGAATGGGGATTCAATCAGAAGAGTTCAGATTGGATTCAAAGATTGAATCTCCGTCCAAAGAGGAATTGGGATTGATCAGAAACTCCTGATCAATCTCTATAAAAGGGACCCTCCTGGAATAGAATGAAGACAGAGAAGAAAACAGTGAGCCAGAGCTACTGATTTGAGAGGAAAAGGCGTAGAGAAGAGTATAGAAGGCTAAGAAAAGGTTTAGGAAAGTTCTAGGAATTATCAGAAATTTTTTGGGAATTTTTCGAAATTTTTTTTTCTGGGAATTTCTGGAAAATTCCAGATTTCGGTTGAATTTTCCGGCGAAGTTTGAATTTTCCGATGAAAATTCTGGCCAACCTTGAAGTTTTCGACAACCTGCCCAGTTTTCGACGAAGAATCCCAAAAATCGGTGATCATCCGGCCAACTTCCGACGAACTTCCGATGAAAAAACCTAGATTCCGGTGACAAACCCAGAATCCGGTGAATCTTCAACCAGAGTTCTTCGGCCTTTTAGAGAGAAGGAAGAGAAAAAAAGAAAAAGAGAGAGAGATGAGAGGAGCTTTTTGTCGAAAAACAGAAGGAAGTGCCTTTTATACCCTCTCAAAACGATGTCGTTTTGGCCTTAAGTAACCCAGAGGATCCACGCGTTTTACCGAGATCCGACCCGACCCGAGCGTCGACCCGCTTCCCGACCCGCGCGTGTCTGCCCCCTCCAAGCCGAGCCAAGCCGAGCCGCGACCCGAGCCGCTCCAGGTTTTTTTTTTTTCATTTATTTGTTTATTTGTTTATTTTTTATTTTTATTTATTAGATAGGTTTATTTAATATTCTTTTTATCTTTATTTTATTTTTATTTTTGTTTTGCTTTTCTTTATTTTTTATTTTTATTTATTACTCTATTTTCTTTAAATAAAAATCAAAATTTCCAAAAAAAAATATTTTTAGGGAAAAGTTGAAAGTATCAATTTTCCTTAAAAAATAAATTTCAAAAAGGGTTTTTGAGGAAAAGTTGAAAGTATTAATTTTCCTTGAAAATCAAAATTTTCAAAAAAATATTTTTAGCGAAAAGTTGAAAGTATCAATTTTCCTTAAAAATAAATTTCCAAAAAAATATTTTTGGGGAAAAGTTGAAAGTATCAATTTTCCTTGAAAATGAATTTCCAAAAAAATATTTTTGGGAAAAAGTTGAAAGTATCAATTTTTCCTACACAAGAACAAACATCCTTTCCTTCCCTTTTATTTTGATTTTGATTTTGATTTTTTTTCTTTAAATAATCCGACGACGGAGCCTCTGTAAGTGAAACAGTAGTTTTTCTTGCATACTCTTGAGTGAGGGAATTTTTTCAATTTTCTGCTAAAAGTATTAGAGTCAATTGAGAATAATTTCCAACAATTAACTACTTGGTAAAATTTTAAGGCTTTTTGGATAACACAAATTTAAGCTGGTACCATCTTTTGATGGGCGTTGTGAGGGTGCTATAACCTTCCTCACACGTAACCGAACTCCCGAACCCTGTTCTGGTTTGTAGACCTGAACCTATTCTTTTAGGGACCCTTAAACTTAGGTGTTCCCTGAAAGGACAGATTCCTTAGGTGGCCAATCGCACCTAGATAAAAAAAGATTAGTGGCGACTCCCTAAAGTCAATGTCTAGCGATAGATCTCCGGATCTAGACGTTATGATAGCTTGGCGACTCCGCTGGGGACCTTGAGAGTCAGGCCAGCAAATAATTTGTGTTATCCAAAAGCCTAATAAAATTGAACCCTTCTGTATATATGTGTTATTATTCATTCATGTTTATTTGCTTTGTTAATTATGTCATTCATGTGCATGTACATAACATGAGCTCTACACCCGAGCTCCGTCCCTCTAGGAGTGAGTAAAGTACCTATTGCTTTCATGAGGTCTAATGCCTCCGCAGTGGCTAGCGAAATACTCCCACTCAAATTGAACCTTTTTCACTTGTAGCCTGTAATGGGTGAGGATTAGCGTGCCTTACTAGTTTGTGATGGACAAAGATGTAAGGAGCAATTTGAGAACCTTTAGATTTTAACCTTGAACCACATATAGTGAACCTTAGAAGTGCCTAAACTTAGGATAGAGCCCTTTCTACCCAATGATAGATATACCCTGAAATTAGGACACGGACACAAAAAAGGTGTTTATCTAATCATTTTGATTGCTTAACTTTGTGTATTATTTTTATCATATGTAACATTATACATCAGCATCACTTTCATTTCATCCATAGAACTAACTATGTTGTTTGTCTGATTGTATGCATCTACATTATTTTCATGATCATGTTTTAACACAATCATTTGCATTCATTTCATACTAGATTTCATTCAGAAAAATGTACATTTCATTTGTGTATCAAAACATCATACATAAGGCACAGCATAACATTTTTAATCATAAGTATGGTACTCAAGGTCCCAGGATAGCTCCATCTAGTGAAAACCCTACTTATCCATACAACACAAGATCCAGAGCAAGGCAAATGGAGGAAGAAAGTTTTCATAGATTTGAAAAGCTAGAAAAAGCACAAGAGAAGATTGAAAGTGAGCTAAGCAAGATTCTTGAGGCTCTTAATAATATGAATAAAGGAAAAAGAATTGCAAAAAATACAAGCCAGCAAGTTCCCCCATTACAAGAAGTGGCTGACCCTTTGTATCCTCTAGGTTTTGGCCCACCTCAGGCCCAGTCTGCCCAAGAAGTCCCGCCACAATAATTCGCATATCCAACATATCTTGGGATGCCATCAGCTTTCAACCCAGGGTAGTATAATAGTTATATAAATCTTGTCTTCACTGAAAAGGCAGCAGAACCAATTCCTGATCTAGATGATTTAAAAGAGAAAGAAAAAGAAAAGATGAGAGTGGAAGCTGAGGAAAATTCCAAGATTAGCATGCTAGAGCAAAGGCTAAGGGCTGTAGAAGGATTTAGCTTTTATGGGTCAGTTGATGCTGCTGGGCTCTGCCTAGTTCCTGATGTGGTTATCCCTATAAGTTTAAAGTACCAAAATTTGAAAAATATGACGGTACAAAGTGCCCCAAAACTCACATCACAATGTATTGTCGAAAAATAGCAGCTCATGCTCATGATGAAAAGCTCTTGATGCATGTCTTTCAGGATAGCCTTAAGTGGTTCAGCGGTCAGGTGGTATGTTCAGCTGGACAGAACCCGCATTCGCTCTTGGAGCGATATGACACATGACTTCATCGGTCAGTATCGACATATTATCGATTTGGCCCCTGATCATTTGTTTTTACAAAATCTGGAGAAAAAGGCAAACGAGTCTTTTAAAAAGTATGCCCAGAGATGGAGAGATATAGCTTCATAGGTACAACCTCCATTGACAGAAAAAGAGATCACAGTGCTGTTTGTTAGCACTTTAAAACCTCCCTATTATGAAAAGATGATAGGGAATGCAACAAAGAATTTTGCCGACATGGTGATCTTTGGAGAAATTATTGAAAGTGCCATAAAAAATGGTAAGTTGAAAGGAGAAGAAACCAAGAAGGCATTAGAAAAGAAAGAAGCTCAAGCTCAAGCTGTGAGTTTTGATAGACAACAATTCAGGGGTTATCAACCCTATCCATCCCAATGTTACTCTCCATACTATCCTACTGTGAATAATACCACATCCTACCCATACCAGTTAGCTCCACAACCATCTTATTTTAGCCCTCAAGATCTTACATACAGCCTTAACATTCAAGCTCTTGCAAGAACCCAAATTCGTCCTATTAACCCAGCAAATGGTTCATGAGAACAACGAACTACTCGAGAAAAACTTGTATTTGATCCAATCCCTATGACTTATACAGAGTTATATCGAGAACTCTATAATAGCCATTTGATTGCCCCCAACCATGTGGAGCCGCTTAAACTACCCTACCCAAAGTGGTATGATCCTACAGTCCACTGTGACTATCACTATGAAATTACTGGCCATTCTACTAAAAATTGCACTACTTTAAAGTATAAGGTGCAACAGGTGATCAATGATGGAATGGTAAGTTTTGATCAAGGAAAAGCAATAACACCTAATGTTAGCGCTCTGAGTGAAAGTTAAGAACAGAAAGGGACTGGAGAGTCATAATGAATTAAGGGGCAAGATGTCAATAGAGATTCTTCACCTGATCACATAGGGGGACAATTTTAAAAAATGGAGATAAGACTGGTTGAAGGTTTCTTCTGTCATTTTAAGATTTCTTTTCAAATAATGTTAGATTTCTTTTTGCAATATAACTTCACTTGTTATCATTTTAATAATGGCAAGTCAATGCATTTCATTACATTTTTCTCTTTCACTTGACCATTACTCCATGCTCCGTTACCTTTCATAACTTTACATTCCCATTCTTAAATTTCAAATGATGAATATTTAGACAATGATAACAATAATTTTGAGATTTAATTTTGAGAACTCATCCATATTAATATGAGAAGATGATTTGAGCAAAAATAGGCTATTATCGGAGGTGAAATAGATATGTCTTGAAGATGTGTAATCTTTTATACAGATTCATGAGCTTTGATGATGTTCAAGAAAGGTATTCACAATTGAGATGAAAAATGGCCATCTTTCTTTTACCATTTGAAAAACCATTTATTGCTACCCTTTTGAGCTTGTTATGATTTCTTTTTTTGAACCCTAACCAAGGATCACCCTCTACACTGAGGGATAATTTTTGAAAAAATTTCACAAAAGGTCTAAAAAAAAAAAGAAAATAAAAAAATACCACACATGACTTGGGGCAAAGTAATGAGAATCCTTTGTGTGAGGAAAGAAAAAAGTAGTGGGGCAAAATGCCAAGTTGTATCAAATGATCCTTTGGTTTTGAACCTTTTTAATACATGTTTTGAGCCCATTATATCCATTTTTTTTATGACCTTTCACCTTGGCCTACATTACAACCTTGAAAAGTCAATTTGGATCAAGTGTGAATACTCAACTTGAATGATCATATGTTGAGTGAAGGCATACTCATGATGAAGCAATGGAATCATGCTACATTACTCTAAAGTTTGATGTATGAAGGATATCAACAATAGATGAAAAATGAGAAAAAAAAAGATAAAAAAAAAGAAAAAAAAATGAAAACCTGAAAGATTGATTTTGATAGAAAAAGATCCAGGTCAAATGGCACATGAATAAAAGACCAAAGACATCTGAAGATCCCTCAAAGACTGGGGCAGAGTTTTGCTAAGCTCAAGATGACTTCAGCAGTAAATGGAATGAGTTTTTGAAAAAGAATCCTAAATTAATGTTGAGAATTGTCTAAATATTCATCATTTGGACATACCATTCATCCCACTGACATGTATCCAATTTATTTCCTCTCTCATTTATTTTGTACCAAAATAGATCTTCATTCACCTTGTGTTCTCTTATTGTTATACCCCTAGAATGAATTGAGAAAATGCTTGATTGCATTGTATTTGTCAAGATTTAAAATGATACTGAGTGAATGAATATGTGCTTAAAAGAGTCTTGCATTCATTTGAAAAGAAATCTAAGATGATGGTGGTAACAAAATGGTAGAAACCTAAAAGAGATGGTTGTGAAGGATATATGATGTGATCAAATGAAGAATATAATGGGGCAAATCTTGAAAAGTGATATAACCAAGTGATGAGTACAAGGATGAATTGGTCGATATGACTTGCAAGTTATGATTGAATGATGAGAACAATTAGTGGACAAAGTCTGTTTTGGAACGGTAAATGTTGAGACACCTATGAATAATGACCCAGTGATGGTGGATGAAACTTGTTTTAAAATTTGTTAGTGCTGAGAAATTCATTGAGTGATGGTCAAGTGATGATTGATTGATGAAGCTTATTCCAAAGTATTGAGAAACTGAACAAAGAAGAATATGAGTGAAAAAGACAATTAAGAGCTACACTGGTTCAATCTTAGAAGAGCAGTGTAATTGGATCCCTAAAGAATCAAAGAGCTTGATGCCTAAGAAAAGAGCTTGAGAAATTTGAGTACCATACATTGAACAGGAATTAATTGGCCAACATTTGCATAGCATGCATTGAAATTCATATGCATTTGTATAGCATACACTACTTTCAGGAAAGTATAGTGTATGAATTCAAGAAGCGAGGGTGTTCCAACATTCCACATGGAGAAGACAGATATGAAGATATTTTGCAAAATTGAAAAAGAAAAAGCTTGTCAGGTAAGTTTCTAATCCTTGAAATAGGATGTCTTTTGGTATCAGGGTTGATTTATAAGACCTTTGGGCATAATCTCCTGAAATTCCTTCAAACACAACTTTCAACTCCTTTGGACATGATTGTTAAGGAGCAATTTATTTTCAAAGTCGTGGTGCCTCTGTTTAGAGGAGCAATTTATTTTCCAAAGTCATGGTGCCTCTGTTTAGAGGAGCAATTTACTTTTCCAAAGTCGTGGTGCCTCTGTTTAGAGAAGCAATTTATTTTCAAAGTCGTGGTGCCTTTGTTTAGAGGAGCAATTTATTTTCAAAGTCGTGGTGCCTTTGTTTAGAGGAGTAATTTATTTTCCAAAGTCGTGGTGCCTCTATTTAGAGGAGCAATTTATTTTTAAAGTCGTGGTACCTCTGTTTAGAGGAGTAATTTATTTTCCAAAGTCGTGGTGCCTCTGTTTAGAGGAGCAATTTACTTTCAAAAGTCGTGGTGTCGTGGTGCCTCTATTTAGAGGAGCAATTTACTTTCAAAAGTCATGGTGCCTCTGTTTAGAGGAGCAATTATATGTTTCTCAAAATTGTTGAGCCTCCGTTTAGAGGAGCTTTGGTTAAAAAAAAATAAAAAAAACAAAAACAAAAGCAAACAAAAAAAAAACAAAAAATATAAAAAAAATAAAAAAAATGAAAATGTTGAGTTGAATCTTGATTGGGTGTCTACGTCTTTGCGCAATTTTTGTTTCACAGAAAATGTGCAAAGAGGGGCAGCTGTAGACACCCAATTTGGTCCAGGCCCGGATCAATTGGGCCTGACCCAAATAGGTAAGCCCAATTCGGTTCCTATTTGGTATTATTTTTATTTCTTTTGTATTTTATGTATTTTATTATTTATTTATTATTACTATGTATTAATATATGTATATCTTTATTTATTTATTTATTATTTTTTTTCCTTTTCTTTCTGTTAATATTTATATGTATTTTATTTATATAGTTATATATTTATTATTATATTATAATTTATTTATTATTATTATTATTTTATATTTTATTTATTTTTGTATTTTTATTTATCTAATTATATATCTGTTATTATTTTTTTATTTATCCTATAATTTTTTTTGATTTATCTGTTCTAATTATCTATTTTTTTTATATTTATTTGATTTTTATTTTGGAAGGTTGAGATTGAAGCTGAAGAATCCTACTGGGAATGGGGATTCAATCAGAAGAGTTCAGATTGGATTCAAAGATTGAATCCTCGTCCAAAGAGGAATTGGGATTGATCAGAAACTCTTGATCAATCCCTATAAAAGGGACCCTCCTGGAACAGAATGAAGACAGAGAAGAAAACAGTGAGCCAGAGCTACTGATTTGAGAGGAAAAGGCGTAGAGAAGAGTATAGAAGGCTAAGAAAAGGTTTAGGAAAGTTCTAGGAATCATCAAAAATTTTTTGGGAATTTTTTGAAATTTTTTTTTCTGAGAATTTCTAGAAAATTCTAAATTTCGGTTGAATTTTCTGACGAAGTTTGAATTTTTCAGTGAAAATTCCAGCCAACCTTGAAGTTTCCTATAACTTGCCCAGTTTTTGACGAAGAATCCCAGAAATCGGTGATCATCCGGCCAACTTTCGATGAACTTCCGACGAAAAAACCCAGATTCCGACAACAAACCCAGAATCTGATGAATCTTCAACCGGAGTTTTTCGGCCTTTTAGAGAGAAGGGGGAGGAAAAAAGAAGAAGAGAGAGAGAGAGGAGAGGAGCGTTCTACCGAAAAACAGAAGGAAGTGCCTTTTATACCCTCTCAAAATGACGTCGTTTTGGCCTTAAGTAACCCAAAGGATCGGCGCATTTTACCGAGATCCGACCCGACCCGAGCGTCGACCTGCTTCCTGACCTGCGCGTGTCTGCCCCCTCCAAGCCGTGCCGAGCCGAGCTCCAAAGCCGCTTCTCCGAGCCGTTTTCTCTTCCTTGAGCCGAGCCAAGCAGAGCCGCGACCCGAACCGCTCCAGATTTTTTTTTTCATTTATTTGTTTATTTGTTTTTTTTATTTATTTATTAGATTAGGTTTATTTAATATTCTTTTTATCTTTATTTTATTTTTATTTTTGTTTTGCTTTTCTTTATTTTTTATTTTTCTTTATTTTTATTTATTATTCTATTTTCTTTAAATAAAAATCAAAATTTCCAAAAAAAATATTTTTAGGGAAAAGTTGAAAGTATCAATTTTCCTTAAAAAATAAATTTCAAAAAGGGTTTTTGAGGAAAAGTTGAAAGTATCAATTTTCCTTGAAAATCAAAATTTCCAAAAAAATATTTTTAGGGAAAAGTTGAAAGTATCAATTTTCCTTAAAAATAAATTTCCAAAAAAATATTTTTGGGGAAAAGTTGAAAGTATCAATTTTCCTTGAAAATCAAAATTTTCAAAAAAAATATTTTTAGGGAAAAGTTGAAAGTATCAATTTTCCTTGAAAATGACTTTCCAAAAAAATATTTTTGGGGAAAAGTTGAAAGTATTAATTTTCCCTACACAAGAACAAACATCCTTTCCTTCCCTTTTATTTTGATTTTTTTTCTTTAAATAATCCGATGACGGAGCCTCTGCAAGTGAAACAGTAGTTTTTCTTGCATACTCTTGAGGTGAGGGAATTTTCTCAATTTTCTGCTAAAAGTATTAGAGTTAATTGAGAATAATTTCCAACAATTAACTACTTGATAAAATTTTAAGGCTTTTTGGATAACACAAATTTAAGCTGGTACCATCTTTTGATAGGCGTTGTGAGGGTGTTATAACCTTTCTCACACGTAACCGAACTCCCGAACCCTGTTTTGATTTGTAGACCTGAACCTATTCTTTTAGGGACCCTTAAACTTAGGTGTTCCTTGAAAGGACAGATTCCTTAGGTGACCAATCGCACCTAGATAAAAAAAGATTGGTGACGACTCCCTAAAATCAATGTCTAGCGATAAATCTCCGGATCTAGACGTTATGACAAGTTACATCACATGTTGCTCTATTATCACGCTATAATGAATTGGTTGCTTTGATGAATAGCCCAAATTAAGTAATAGATGTCTTAGCTATAACGTTTCGCAAATCATGTTTTTTGTCAGATTTCATTTATCCAACTCTTTAATTGTAATATTCGAATAAATGAAGTCTTTGTTTGTTAAAATTGAAAGGTTAGGTAATAAATTGAACATTTCGCCAAACCCCAGGGACAAAAATGAGCATTTATCCATATGTAAAGATAATAATGTAATAAAATGTTAAGCACCTACTTATTTTGCTAGTAATTTATTTTATATTGATGATGGGATTGGAAATCTATTCTTTGAAGAAAAAAATCATCAATTATTAACAAAAATCAAGGATTTCTTGACTACTAATAATTGTTGATAAAGTTATGAGTACAAAAAATTATAATCATAATCAATTATTAAATCTATATAAAAATCACTAATTTAACTCAAACAAACAAATTAACTAATTAATCAACATATAACTAGAAAAATTCAACATAAAATTGGACTAAATCTATACATGATGGAACTTGAACTTGGAATCATAAAACATCATAACTTCATCCTTACTATTAAGTCAAAGCTTTAATGGTTGATCAAATAAATAAATCAACCGACAAATTTCAACATATAATTAGACAAATGCAATATAAAATTAAATTAAATCTATACATGATAAAACTTGAACTTAATACCTTAAAGTATGGTGATTTCTTCCTTACCCTTAAGCAAAACTTCAATTGAAAAATTAATTAAAGTATGCTAATTAGCATGCTCTTCAAGATCAAACAAACACCCACAGTTCCCTTCCTTTGAAATTTATTAGTCTACAGTCAGATTTGACATGAATTTAAAAATTAAGGTTATTATTATGAATGATCTTTAAATTATAATAAAATATTAATATGATATCTAAACTTTAAAAATTTTTATTATACTAATTAAATTATAAAAGTTATTAATTAATATAATATTCACCTTTAAAATGTGATTAGCTTCAAATGATAATAAATAACGGATAAATAGTCTTTCAAATACTTTATTAATTAATAAATTTATAATTCAAATATTACATTAAAAAATTTTAAAGTTCAGATATCATATTAAATAATTTAGTATAATTTATGAACTATTCGTGATATTAACCCTAAAAATAATGATTTTGTTGTGTTTTACTGTTTTACATTTGAAAATTTAATGAAAATTATAATAAGAATATCTAAACATTTTTTTGATAAATATAAATGATAGATGGGAGATTTTTTAGGTAAGAATTATTGACAAATTGATGATATATTCCTATTCCATCTTTGTCTATCTATTTGTTTTTATTTGTCAATTAAAAATATAATTAATTGTTTAGTTATATTCAAATTTGTTCATTGATTATTAAGTGATTTTTTATATATAAATATAATAATCAATTATGATTGTAATTTATCTTATACTCATAATTTCATACAAAAAAAAAAACCAAAAGTAAAAAGTACACTCAAAATTTTGTTTTTCAAATAAAAAATATTTATCTTATTTAAAAATATAACCAAAATTAGTTGTATTATCTTAAATATAATGCAAGTCAAGTAGATCAAATAAAATGAGACAGAATACTAATTTGTTTTCTAATCATATAAATATAAATATATATATATATATATTATATTGCAACATATATTATTAATCGATAAAATTTGTTGATGTGGATGTTTATGTAAATAGTTTTTTTTTACACGTAAAAAAATGACATATAAGATATTTACTAATCTTAAACTATTTATCAAAAATATATATTTAAAAATTGATTGAATTATCTAAAATTTTTAAAATTTAAATAAAAAACCAATTAAAGAATATGAAAAGATAAATATTTTAAATTTAAAAAAAGTGAAGAATCAAATTCAAGATCAAAATATTTACTAATTTTAAACTATTTATCAAAAATATATATTTACAAAATGATTAAATTATCTAAAATTTTTAAAATTTAAATAAAAAACCAATTAAAGAATATGAAAAGATAAATATTTTAAATTTAAAAAAAAGTGAAGAATCAAATTCAAGATCAAATCACGTAATAAAAATTTCAAACTCTAAAATCTCAAAAAAATATTTTTATCTTAATAATTTTCTTTATAATTTTTTTTATTTTTAAAATTCTTTACAATTTGAAATCACAATATCACTTACTATATTTTTTTAATTTGAAATATATTTTTCAATTGAAAAAAATATTTATATACTTTAATTTAAAAATTATCTATACATTCTAATTATCATTTAATAAGCCTATAAATATGTTACATTACTATTATTTTTTTAATCTGTAAATTTTCTCGCAAATAACTATGTAAATTTTTTCTCAAACTTGCTGCTATCTGCTCTAATTAAAATTTTACAATCCTCATTTATACTTCTATTTATCTGTCATTTAGAGATATTATCAAATTTTTGGTCCCATCATATTGATTCATTTATTAGCAACCAAAATTCTTCATTCAAACTTTCAGTCAATTTTTTTTTTTCGATATGTAGTTTTTTTGAACTACAATAGCAACTTTTTTTTCCTTCTTTTGGCCTATCTTTCTTTTCATATTATATCCTATTTTTCCAAGCCATCACCATTATGTATAATTTTTTTTCTGTTAATTAGGCACATCTTCCAATATTTTAAAATTAATATTTAACCACATTATAACTTTTTTTTAGGTACTTACCGTTAGTTTTTATCATTAGTTCTAAATTTTTACTCAATCAAATAAACATTTTGTTATCTCTCTTCCAAATCAGCTTTTTTTTTTTTTTTAAATTCATTGCAAATCGATTTAGAACCCATTTAAGATTACTCGCAATCATCGCAATTTATTTAATTTTGTTCAATTATATTTAAAATATTTAAAATAGTTTTACATGATAAGTGCATGGACTAATTATTATTTTGATAATACATTTTTTAAACATCTAGATATTCGTTTATATCTATTTATTAAATTTTCATTCTTTAAATAGATAAGAACATTGTTTAAAATTTATAACCTTTTTAAATATCCATCTAAATCCATTTTTTAAACTAATAAGAGCATGTTGAAAATCAAGAATTTTTTAAATAACTTTATAAATATCTCTACTTGATAACAAGAGTATGTTGAAGATCATGAGTTTTTTAAACATTATAGGTGTGTAAAAATAATCACATAAGATGAAAATGATGCAAATTAAAAAAATTAATTTAAAGTGATAAAATTTTTGTTTTTTTAATATTTTATTGATTTACTTAATAATATTATTTATAGTAATTTTAAATTTTGTCAAATTTTTAATTAAAAATTTTAATTTTATTATGATTTGATATTTTAATTATATCATATGTATTTTACATCTATTTTAAGTGTAATTAAATAATATTAATTCATATTTTAATATAATTAAATAAATAAAAATAATTCGTATATCGCGCAAATAACAAACTAGTCAAAGTAAAAATTCTATAGAAGTTAGATATCTAGCGAATTGTTTTGTAGGCAAAAACACTAAAAATAGTTTCGAGGAATGTTGCTGAAAAATGGGCAATGTGCCAATGTCCTTTGTTCCTACAACTATGCACATCTGGCATCCCAACTGTCTTAACTCAAAGGTTACCCATAAAACTTAATGAACTTTCTCTTTTCATAACTGCCACACATGATGCACCTTGTCCATTATCCCTCAGATACGCAACAACAAACTCTTATTGTAATATTTAAACATTTGAAATGGATATTAGGTAGGTTCCATAATTTATGTATTTCTTAGGATATAAAATATTAATAATTTATATGTTTATATAAAAATTATATATTATAATTCGTATAAAAATATAAAATATATTTTTTGATTTTATTAAATTTATATATAATTTTTATTAAAATTTTAAATTATATTATTTTTTTATTATTTTTATATCATATCATCATGTTATATTTTAAATAATTAAATTTAATTCTATGCATATAATTATTCAAATTCATAATCTACAAATAATAACTCTAATCAGATATTATCTTATCCAAATTTAAATGGCAATAAATAGATTCGTTTAGATATAATAAAAAGAGCTTTCTTTTTCTTTTTCTTGGTTTCCTTGCAACAGCAGGACTTTGTCCTGTCTGCTTACATTTCTCGAAGATGAGTTTATGACAGGTAGATTCAAAAGTTAAACAGCAAAAGCTTTGAAGAGGGAAAACAAGTTTCACTTATTAGTCCCTCCATCTCAAAAATCTCTCTCCTTCTCTCTTTATCTTAGTGGAGACATGAATCTTCTCTGTCTATTACTACCCATGTGGGAATGTACCTTCTCTTTGTTGGCACTCGTAATTCTTACCAGACCAGAGTCAACTGTTTCCTCCATTTGTGCTTCTGTTCTTCATTCTAAACAAAAACCTATTTCTCAATTTTCTTCAGAAATGGAAGCTGTTTCTCCAGGTATTTCAACTCTACATTTATTTTTGGCATTTTGCTGGTTCTGTTCTTCATTTCTCTTAAGTGGGGTCGTTTTGTTTTCTAGCTTTAGCTGATCAAATGGTCTAGATTTCTGCGTTGCTCTAATATCATTATGTTTTTCTCGTTTACGAGGATTTGCCACATTTTCTGCAGTGTTTGTATTAGGATTCAGACCATTTGAATTTCAATAGTTGGTCGTGTTAGGGATAACTGCTAGCTCCAAATGTAACTTATTTGGTTTAAGAAAACAGGCAATTTGTTCTTTTTTCTTCAATAAACTGAAACAATGAGGTATAATGTTTGAGATATGTCTATGTTTTCCCCTTAGTTTTCTAAAAGTGGCCTCTGATTCGTAGATCAAAATGACATTAATGTTTGTCAATTGAAATGGCAGTTGTTTTCCAAGTCCAGATTTTTGTGCTCTATTTCTAAGAGTTGTTCTTTTTTTTATTATTATTATTAATATAGTTTCTTCTGCAAACAAAAACTTGGTTTTTTTTTTTTTTTTTTTTTGCTCCTTTTAATTATAGCTATGCTAATTTTGATTTGGTTTTACAAGTCAGTAAATAATGTTAACCATGTATGGCAAAGCAGGAGTGGCTGTGGTTAGAGTAATGCACCACCAGGATCTGAACTGGAGAATTCTTGTAGCTTTAATTGTTGCCTCCACTCTCCTTGGTGGAATATTGCTCTTTTTGTTATGTTTCTGGATCTGTAGACAGAAAAACTTGAAGAATTCCAATGCAAAAAGCAAACAAAACTTTGGTATCTTTTCTTCTCACTCAATCACCTTAGTTCTGGTTTCTAAGTTATCTTCTTGAGAACAAAAGTATGCTTGGTTATGTTTCTTTAACTTTGTTGTTTATTTTTCTTTTAACATGCAATCTGAAGAACCTACAAAAGCACTTTCATTGAGTCCAATTGCGGATCGGTTTAATTTCTTATGGATGGCTGCCAAAAAGGGTTCTGTAGCTGTTATTGAATATCAGTTATTGGAAGCCGCAACAAACAATTTCCGGGAAAGTAATGTTTTGGTTCAAGGTGGTCGTGGACGCATCTACAGAGCTTGTTTTGATGAGAAATATCTTGCTGCTGTGAAAAAACTTGATGGTGGAGGACAAGATGCTGAAAGAGAATTTGAGGTAATGTTTTCTGCTTGACTAGTGATATTGATTTGGACATCTAGTCTTTGGCATTTGATATCTTTCCCGGCTTTCCTTGTTCAATAGTCATTTCATGTGCAGAATGAGGTCAACTGGCTGGTCAAAATCCAGCATCAGAATATTGTTTCACTATTGGGTTGCTGTATCAATGGTGAAACCAGGTTACTTGTATATGAAATGATGCAAAATGGTTCTTTGGAAAGTCAATTGCATGGTATAAACTCTTTTCTTTATTCTAAAGTAATAAAGAATAAAGTGAAAGTTAGTGGAAGATGCTAAAATATATCTTATGATATAATTTATTGATTTCATTTTGGGCATTGTAGGACCTACTCAAGGATCAACTTTAACCTGGCATCTACGAATGAAAATTGCAATCGATGTTGCAAGGTGAGTGACATAGCCAATTATGTTCTATTTTCTTGTTAATATGGTTCTAAATGTTGTCATTGATATCTAATAGAGCATTAGATTATCTTCATGAGCAATGCAATCCGCCTGTTGTCCATAGAGACATAAAGTCATCTAACATTCTTTTGGATTCCAACTACGATGCTAAGGTAAAATTATGTATGACACTATGGCTGATGAACTTTCTTGTCTGTATGCACCTTTGTTGAAATGTTAACTAGACTGTTTCCCTCGACAATCTTTTTGTTGATTCAGCTGTCCGACTTTGGGCTTGCTCTGACCACTGGATCCCAGAACAAAAATGTAAAGTTGTCAGGAACATTGGGCTATGTAGCTCCAGAGTACCTCTTAGAGGGTAAGCCAAAGTTCTTTGTAGTTAATGCATAAGCAAGTCTGGATAAGATCTGATGCATTTTCTGGTGAAATTCATCTTTTCTCAAAACAAAATACTTAAAATGAGGATGTATATTTCTTTTTAACTTCTTGAATATTTTTCTTTTGGTGAAATTTGTTACTTCTTTCTTTTCACTTCAGTTTCTGAAGAGTTCATGCTGTTGTATCCTGTGGTTTTATTTTATCTTGTTGGCTTGTTGCCTTTTGACTTTGAATTGTGCTAGCTACGGCCGATGTATCTTTCTGGAGTAATATTACATGAACATCATTTGAATAAACCATAGAGTTTGCTGTCAGAGTTTCCAAACTTATCTGTCTGCTGTGGAATATTTTTGCAGATGATATTTTATTGCAATTGTATGCTGAATCTAAATTCATAAGACCGTAGCTTATCAATTAGGCCAGTAGTCTTATGAATGGGATTCATGAAGTCCTTGAACAAATGCAGATCTCCTGAAAGTGAAGGAGACATTTTGTTAAAAATAAATTAATTCCCCCACCCCGGCCTCAACCAAATGATAATTGTCTTCAGAGATTTTTTAGTGCCAAATTTAGTCTCATTTATAATTTGAGCAATGACAGCATTGCTTCTCAGGTAAATTGACCGATAAAAGTGACGTATATGCTTTTGGAGTCGTCCTTCTGGAGTTGCTAATTAGAAAGAAACCACTGGAGAAAATGTCATCAGCTCAGTGCCAATCTCTTGTCACATGGGTAATTTCTTTCAAACCAACTCAAGGAGGTCCAGTCATGGTTTAATTGTAGCTTGAACTTAGTTTATTTACAATTTTCACAGGCCATGCCTCAGCTTACTGACAGATCAAAACTTCCAAACATAGTGGATCCAGTAATAAGGGATACAATGGATTTAAAGCACCTATATCAGGTAAATGAAAAAAAATATTTTATCTGTGTTGTCATGCGCCCTTGTTCTGGTTATAAATTTGTATTGTATCTCATGCTGAATAGGTTGCTGCTGTTGCTGTGCTGTGCATACAACCTGAACCAAGTTATAGGCCACTGATAACTGATGTCCTGCATTCTCTCATCCCTCTTGTACCTATGGAACTTGGAGGTTCATTAAGAGTTACATAGCCTGTCCCTCCACTCCGGCCCCTCTTTTGTGTTGATTATACAAATTGGAACTTGTGACCACGATCTCTTGACATTGTCTTGCACCTGATCCATCTTCTTTTCTACAAGATTGCATTGATAGCTTGCCTTCTTATGTGCTACTCATTCTTTTCCACATGAACCTTTCCTCTGGGGACCTGATGCAATTTAATTATGGCATGGAGGTGCTTTTTTGGTTTGTTTTTGATGTAAAGTGATGTAAAATTGATATTTTCAAATGTCTTTGACACATCTTTCTAGTACAGATATTCAACACAATTCCTTTCATACAGCCACTTCAGTAAGAAAGTTACTTTCCATCATCTGTAGTATTGTGATCATAGAGAAGGAAAAAAAAAAGAATATGAAATTCTAGATGTAATCTAAATTAATCATATGCAAATTGCAAGGATTATCCTCGTAACCTTCTACTATTGATATGTCAAAGACGACATAATTTATCAACAACCGTGTGATTTGTTGACAGACTTGAGGTTGATGTTATCTGGTTTATATCCAATTGGATATGCAAATTCCTGAAGTTGATTGACTTTCATAACATGACTAACGGCTTTAGGGTTCGTTTGGAAGCAAAGCGTACTCCTAGTGAGGCTATTGTTTGCTTCAAAAACGTGTGAAATGCGTTCAAATCTCAATTAGATTTCATCGCGCTATGTCAAAGTGCAGCTGTTTGTTAAACTTAGATTAGTAAATCTCGCAAACTTATCAATCCCAAAAAGATGGTGTCTCGAAGATCTTTCAAGTACTTCTGAAAAACAGCAATTTTCAAGTTTAGAATTTTTTTCATCAGGAAAAAATCTTTATTTTAAAAACCTAAATGAATCAACCAGTTTTAATCCAAACCTGGTTTTACCCCCAGTAAATGTTTTTGAACATCAAACAGATGATATTGAGAGTATAACTAGTAATCAATCTTTTTGTACTCCATATCGAAGTTCTTTTTCAGGATTTCAAGGTACCAACAATACAGAAACCCTCAGACGAGCAAATAGTATGCGCCAATCAAGTACTACTGATACTGCTCAAATTCCTTTTTTTGTCGGATACGGTATCAAATTCCCAGATTTGGTAGGGTTGGTAAAATCTTTCTCGTTGAAAGGTACCTAAAAAACTGTATATAGTAAAATGAACGTAAAAAAGGTGTTTTGACCATTTTATACATTCAATAAAATGGTGCTTTTATAAAAGCTGAAAAATCTTTTAAAAGTTGAAAAGAATAATTTTGTACAGTTATTTGTCCAACTAAACGAAGTTCAATACTTTTTATATCAAAACTTTCGTGGTCAAGTCGAAACTTTAGTTTAGGTATGTACTCACCAAAAGATGTATTATACATATAAGTAGAAATATAATAATATGAAAACCTTTCAACCAACAGTTTTTTCTGTTGACTGTAAAATAGAAGAATTAAATTGTTGAAATAATTCTTGGGTTAAGAATACCGTAGCTTTTTCGAAGAGAAGAATTCTTTTAAGCTTGTTTAGCTTAGAAGAAATAAAATTATCTTTCTCAAAATATTCACATAAATTCAAGAAATTATTTATCTCTTGAAGACTGTAATGATTTTCTTCCAAAGCAAAGAAATCAATATCTTGCTGTTTTAGCAGATTTGTTGATAGAAGACTTTGGAAAGCTATTTCTTTAAAATTTTGAAATTCTTTAGCTTGTTTGACTAAGAACTCAGCTAAGTTGGTTATCCCTTTTCGAAAGTTAGTTTTGTTTTCTGAGAGATGGGATTTCCAAACTTTGTTTAACAAATTATAGACTTGTGGTTCAAGTCCAGGATTGTAAAAATCTTTTATCTCTGGGTTAGAGAATTTTGTTCGTTCCAACAGTTGTTCTGTGGAAGAAACTATTTGAGAATAACTCATAGGAGTCCAGTCGTTTGGATCCTGAGCAAACTGTGAGTATTCGGGTTGAATTCTCATGAAAGGGGGTCGATAAAGAGGTTGTTGGTAGAGATATAATCCTTGGTTAGGATTATTGTAAAAGTTAAATCCTTGGTTAGGATTTGTAGAGATCTGGGGTCTCGGAGAAGAAAGAGTAGAAGAAGAAGAAGAAGAAGAGGATTTTTTACCTGGTTTCTTCTTTACAGTTCTCCATCCACCAGTATCATGGATTGGGTGTTTTCTTCGATCCATGAGGTCTGCTTAGGAAGTCTGCAAGGAGATTTTTGTCTCCATTGATGAACTTTACCTGAAAATGATAAGAACAAAGAAAATTGTACCACCTAATCCGCCTGGGATTATCAAAAAGCTTTCTATTTTGGAGAAAGTTTTTGACTACTTGGTTATCTGTTTGGATAACAAAGAACTCCGGGGCTAAATAGATGTGGAATCGTTGTACACCATTTTTTATGGCTAATAATTCCTTTTCAAATATAATATAATTTATTTCGTTCGGTTTGAACTTACCAGAATTATATCCACAAATCAATTCATCTTTTTGATGAAGATTTTTTATTTTTAAGACACATCGCCAATGTTCATTACTGGCATCTGTCTCTAAAATTAACAGGTCACCTTGTTTAGGTAAATAGATCTTAGGTATAGTAGTTAAATCTAATTTGATATGTTTGACAATATTAGAATCGTTAGGTGTCCAGACAAAATCATTATCTTTACGTAATTTACGCAAAAGATAGCTTTTCTTTTTGGAAAGGTTTTTGAAAAATTACCTGTAATAATTAAGTATACCTAACAGCTGTTGTAGCTATTTGACGTTTTCTAGTTCTTCTGGAAAGTCTCTGATCTTGGAGATAATGTGATCCTGTAGGGTTAGTCTGTTTGCAGAAAGATTAAGACCAAGAAATTTAATTTCGGTTTTTTCAAGTTCAACCTTTTTGGGACTTAAAATAATACCATGTAAAATAAATTCTTGAGCAATAAGTTCAGGTGTTTCCTGTGCTCATCTAGAGTATTAGAAAAAATTAAAATATCATCAATATATACACAGCAAAATTATTTATGTTTGCTAAAAATACTGTCCATTCAACGCTGAAAGATTTGAGGTGCGTTGCATAGACCGAAAGGCATAACAGTCCATTGGTAATGGCCTGCTGGTGCACTAAAAGCAGTAAGGGGTTTAGAGGTTTCATTTAGCATGATTTGCCAAAAACTTGACTTACAATCAAATTTAGAAAAATATTTAGCATTTTTTGCTAAATTAATTAAAACATCTTTACGAGGGATAAAATAGCCATCAAAAACAAGATTTTGGTTTAATTTCTTGTAATTAATAACCATACGAGGTTTACCTCATTTAATCTCAGAATGGTTTCTTACCGTGAATGCTAGACTGGAGTGTGGATTGGTAGTTGGTTCTATCAGACCTTTGTCGAGCAATTCTGAAATTTGAACTTCAAATTCATCTATATCCTGTTTGGTATAGATCATTGGTTTTACTTGAATAATCTTTTTTGAAGACTGAAGAGTAAGTTCACAGTATCTTGGACTGCACTTCCAAAGCTTCAATGGGTCTTCACTGAAGTTTTCCTGTAAAATTCTATAAAGCCAATGTTTTTCATTAATAGCTTTAAGTTCAGGAATATGGGTTATTTCTGGTTGAAAACCATTATCACAAACATGATTGTGCTTGGATAATAAAGGAACATCTATTAATTTTTTATCAATAGTAAAAACAAGATAATCAGAAAAAATTGAAAAAGGTAAATATTTATGTATAAAATTATTTCCTAATAATATATCTTTATGCATATTAGGAAAACATAATATTTTAGGAATAACGAATTTTATATCGTTTAAGGCAACAGGTATATTTTTTGCCTTTAGGTTAACAATGGTTTCTTTACCATCGATACCTACTATTATTATAGGATGCTTCATGGGTTGCCATTTTATTGACGGCAAAGCATTAGGTCGACAGCTAGAGATTATTGCTCCTGTGTCAATCAGAATATTCAAACTATAGGGTTTATAGTTTTGAAAATAAAAATAACCTTCAACATAAGTATAATATCTTACCTTGTTAGCAAAAGATATTATTTCATTAGAAATACGAAAATTATTTATAGAATGAAACATTTTAATATCTTCATTTTTAGTTTTTCTAGAAAAAGAAGTATGTGAGTTAATCACAGAATTAACAGAATGATAATGGGTTTGATTATCAACTGTACCTTACTGAGATGGATTATCTCAGGCAAAAATAAGAATTTGAGCAGTATTAGTAGTACCTAATTGGCGCATACTATTTGCTCGTCTGAGGGTTTCTGTACTGTTGGTACCTTGAAATCCTGAAAAAGAACTTCGATATGGAGTACAAAAAGATTGATTACTAGTTATACTCTCAATATCATCATCTGTTTGATGTTCAAAAACATTTACTGGGGGTAAAACTAGGTTTGGATTAAACTTGGTTGATTCATTTGGGTTTTTAAAGTAAAGATTTTTTCCTGATGAGAAAAATTCTACACTTGAAACTTATTGTTTTTCAGAAGTACTTGAAAGATCTTCGAGACACCATCCTTTTGGGATTGATAAGTCTGCGAGGTTTACTAATCTAGGTTTAATTTCTGAATTAAAAGTGTTTGGTTCAAAAATTTCAATAATATTAGAATCTATCGATTTGATAGAAGTATTAGTAGTATTTGTAAATTCATAAATCATTGACCAGTTGATTGAAAGATCATGCGAGGTCGATTCGAAATCAGAATTGAGTATTTTGATTTGATGACATAAACATTTGTCAATATTTTCATCAAAAATAGAAATAAAATAGTTTGGTTTAACTTTAAATAAAACTACTCCTGCTGCTAAATTGGATTGGATTCCTCCGATTATAGCATTTGCAAGGTTTTGAAAATGGTGGTCCATTAAAATAGCTATTATTGGAATATCTTTTGTGGATAAAAATAGTGGTTTAATGGTGATCAAAATCATTCCTATATAGATGTATTTGACCGTTGGATATTTAGAAAGAAAATTGTTTATTTTCTTTTTGGTAAAAAGAAAAATTTCTACTGAGCCTTGTTTAGTGTCAGTAGCGACAGTATCACCAGATAATTTTTCAATATGGTGTTTAGACCAAGGTTGGAACTTTTTAAACTAACTTGTCTTGTAAATCTCATCTGGTTTGATGAGTTGTAATTCTTTGATTTTATCATCAGAAATAAAATGAGTTTTTCTCATAATATTTTTGAGTTTAACCATACCTTCTTCGTTGGTAGTTGTTGTACTTGTAGAAGAGGAAACTGAAACATTATTTATGTTAGATTCAGTATTCAGCATAAAAATAAAATGAGATTCATCGTCAGAAGAACTATAATCAGTTTAAGAGAAAACTTCATAATAAATTTCTTCATCAGATAATTCTTCAGCAAAACAAATTTGAAGAAAACTTTCATCAAGTTTTTTGATCATTTTCTTCCCACTTTTTCCTTTGTTAGGACAAACGTTTGCATAGTGACCTTCTTGATCACAAAAAAAACATTTACAACTATTTTTAGAAGATTTTTTCTTCTTTTTAACAACAAATTTACCTTTTTTAGGTTTAAAAGTTGTTGGTTTCCATTTTTTCCAAAAGTATTTTCGTTTTTTCTTAAAACGAGATTTCTTTGAAAAAGATGGTTTGTTACAAACAAATTCAAATTCATTTTCCAAAATCTTTGTACATTGTTTATACGAAAGTTTGGATTTTACCTGTTTTGAAGCTTTTTGCTTTAAATAGTATTCTGTTACCTGATTCTAAACATAGTGTATTCTACATCCAAGAGTATCATACAGTTCTATACTAGGATTTGCAACATGAACAGTTTTAAATTTTAACTCAAGGTAAACAGGGTAATTTTGAGAACTTAATTCATCCCATGGTGAGGGAAGTTTAAGAAAATATTGTTGTAACCAAAATTTGGAATGTTTTTCATCCAATTTTTGATATTAAAAAAGATATCTTTTAGAAAAATCATCTAAAAACTTTATATCACATAATTTTAATTTGGATAAAATAAATTGAGCTTCTTGAGTAGGATCCAGAGATTTTGTACTACCATAAAACTCATTTTTCAAGATTTGGGTTAAATCTTTCAAAAGTTGAGGGATATTACCGATAGCTAACAGAGAGGATTTCTGCTGTTCTTTAAGGGTTGTCTTCTCCCATTGCTTTAGAAATTAAAGGACATCACCTTGTCATGTGCCACAAAAGTAGTTGAGGAATCTTTCTTTGCCCCATGTCTCCTTATAATTTGTGACAACAATAGACATAGATTGTGCCCAATCATCTATGGTTTTTCCATAGTTTTGAAGAAGGACTTTGGTTAAGTCTAAACATGTACCTATTTGAGAAACCGTTCGTTTGTTTAACGAATCGATTATAAGAATTTCTTGCTGAACTTGACTTGTTTGGCCAGAATCAGAAGTTTGTTTAATCTCATCTTTGATCTCTTCCTTGTTTAGGCGAGAATATTTTTCCTTAAGATGAGAAAGATGTTGATCCATTATATCTGGATCTATTAAATCTGGATCTATTAAATTTGGAAATTACCTTAAATCATCAATATCTGGGTTAGATATTGCTTCGGCTTTTCTTTTCCCACGCGCCTCTGGTTGAGGGGTTGGAATTTCTGTTGGTTTTGGATCTGTTTGATCATCAGAACTATTTTCTTCATCAGATGTGGTTTCATCGGATGAACGTGGTTCATCCTTGACTACTGGGTTAGTAGCAAAAATTTTAAAATTATCATCAATTATATCACTATTTGCTTTTTCACTACTGGCACTGATTGTGTCATAGTTGAGCATATAATGATATTTGTATTTAAGAAAGAGGTCTTTATGTTCTTCATAAAGAGTCTTAATAGCATTAAGGTAATCAATCCGTTGTTGCGGATCATTACTTTGCTCTATTTTTAATTTAAAATTTTTAATAATATATTTATAAGAGTCGAAATCAAGTTGTTCTTGTTTCACCTTTGCTTCATTTATAAGGGGGGTGCGAAAAGGATCTATGTATAAAGGATTACGAAAGCTTTATCTATATATCTATATATGGTTTGGAGGACAAAAGGAGATAGAGAAAAAAAGTGTAAGAGAGAAAGGGTGTGAAGAATTTACCTCATCGAGCTAAGATATAATGAGGCTTTAAATAGAAAAATTCTAACCTATGAACAGTGACTCTGAACAGTTGCCTGCTACAGTGTACAGTAGAATTTTTATCTATAGTGACTTGCTACAGTGTCTTTCGTAGTAGGTCTCTGTCTTTTTCTGCTACAGTGATTGTTACAGTGATGTTTTATCTTCTACTACAGTGACTACTACAGTTGACTGCTACAGTGTTTTCTGTCTGCTAGTCGTTGGCGTCGAATGGAGTTTTGTCATTTTGTGTCGGCTGTCTGTTCTAACTTATTCTGGATTAGAATTTGCACAGTTTATCCTTCCATAACATTGGTTAAGTTATGAAATTCTTCATCTAGTGCGTTAAGAGACTGGGGTGATTGTGGAGATCCTGAATGTGATTTGTTCCACATCTGCCATCCTTCTTGATACTGGTATAGTAGATTAGTTGGATGATCAAGATCTTTCATTTTAGATAATTTATCCAAAAGCTCAATTGCTTCTGGTGCATTTTCGATGTCAAGATCTTCATGTGGTTCAATGAATCTTTTAACAAAAATACGTCTGCCATCAGTCCAACAGGCTATTTTTGGATAATCTTGTTTGGTGGCTAAATGGAGAAAGAATTTTGCTTTGTCCATTAGGTCTGTTCCTATTTGAAAGTGATAAGAGTTTGGGTTGGTATATTTAGAGATGATTTTGTTTAAATCATCAGAGAATTCGATGTGGTCTGTGGGTGGATCAAGTATATCATAGGGTTGAAGAAAGTGTCCACCGGATATGTTATCAAATTCCCAGATTTGGTAGGGTTGATAAAATCTTTCTCGTTGAAAGGTACCCAAAAAATTGTATATAGTAAAATGAACGTAAAAAAGGTGTTTTGACCATTTTATACATTCAATAAAGTGGTGCTTTATAAAAGCTGAAAAATCTTTTAAAAGGTGAAAAAAATAATTTTGTACAGTTATTTGTCCAACTAAACCAAGTTCAATACCTTTTATATCAAAACTTTCGTGGTCAAGTCGAAACTTTAGTTTAGGTATGTACTCACCAAAAGATGTATTATACATATAAGTAGAAGTATAATAATCTGAAAACCTTTCAACCAACAGTTTTTTTGTTGACTGTAAAATAGACGAATTAATTTGCTGAAATAATTCTTGGGTTAAGAATACCGCAGCTTTTTCGAAAAGAGAATTCTTGTAAGCTTGTTTAGCTTAGAAGAAATAAAATTATCTTTCTCAAAATATTCACATAAATTAAAGAAATTATTTATCTCTTGAAGACTGTACTGATTTTCTTCAAAAGCAAAGAAATTAATATCTTGTTGTTTTAGCAGATTTGTTGATAGAAGACTTTGGAAAGCTATTTCTTTAAAATTCTGAAATTCTTTAGCCTGTTTGACTAAGAACTCAGCTAAGTTGGTCATCCCTTTTCGAAAGCTAGTTTTGTTTTCTGAGAGATGGGATTTCCAAACTTTGTTTAACAAATTATAGACTTGTGGTTCAAGTCCAGGATTGTAAAAATCTTTTATCTCTGGGTTAGAGAATTTTGTTCGTTCCAACAGTTGTTCTGTGGAAGAAACTATTTGAGAATAACTCATAGGAGTCCAGTCGTTTGGATCCTGAGCAAACTGTGAGTATTTGGGTTGAATTCTCATGAAAAGGGGTCGATAAAGAGGTTGTTGGTAGAGATATAATCCTTGGTTAGGATTATTATAAAAGTTAAATCCTTGGTTAGGATTTGTAGAGATCTGGGGTCTTGGAGAGGAAGGAGTAGAAGAGGAAAAAGAAGAAGAAGATTTTTTACCTGGTTTCTTCTTTATAGTTCTCCATCCACCAGTATCATGGATTGGGTGTTTTTCTCGATCCATGAGGTCTACTTAGAAAGTCTGCAAGGAGATTTTTGTCTTCGTTGATGAACTCTACCTGAAAATGATAAGAACAAAGAAAATTGTACCACTTAATTTGCCTGGGATTATCTGGATCTATTAAATCTGGAAATTGCCTTAAATCATCAATATCTAGGTTAGATATTGCTTCGGCTTTTCTCTTCCCATGTGCTTTTGGTTAATGGGTTGGAATTTCTGTTGGTTTTGGATCTGTTTGATAATCAGAACTATCTTCTTCATCAGATGTGGTTTCATCAGATAAAGATGGTTCATCTTTGACTACTGGGTTAATAGCAAGAATTTCATAATTATCATAAACTATATCACTATTTGCTTCTTTACTACTGGTACTGGTTGTGTCATAGTTGAGCATATAATGATATTTGTATTTAAGAAAGAGGTCTTTATGTTCTTCATAAAGAATCTCAATAGCATTAAGGTAATTAATCCGTTGTTGCGGATTATTACTTTGCTCAATTTTTAATTTAAAATTTTTAATAATATATTTATAATAGTCGAAATCAAGTTGTTCTTATTTTGCCTTTGCAGAGGTAGAATATGAGGGTTTGTCATCGTTCATCATAATATTGCCATAGTAAAGTGGTCCAAAATCTTTAGATGTTTCAGGGGGAATATGCTTTTGGTCCATCTTTTCTACAAGCATATCTACTTTATCTTCTATATTATCAATTTTTACAAAAAATTTATAAAAGAAAGAAGAAGTAAAATCTATTAAACCATTTACAATTCTACTTATGCTAATATTACTAGATTCATACTTAGGATCTATATGCAAGTCATGATTATAAGACTTATCTTGACAAATACAAGAATTTTCTTTATAAGTTTCCATGTTTCTAGTGCTTAAAATTGGTGTGCTATTCTGAAACGCTAGCAACTAAAGGTAACTCAGGCCATAAAAGCTAGCTAGCTATCCACTCAGATATGCATGTATGAGCTTTGAAACAAAGAGCTTATGCAAAAGATGCAAGTAAGGGCTTAACGAAAACTAGCTTATAAGGTACCCTTACAAGCCACCCCTTCAGGAACCTAACTGTAAATGGTATCAGAGCTCAGTCTTGTATAAAAGTTTGCTAAAGCTTGTATTGCTGGTTCTGCAATAAGATCTACTTGTTATTCATCTTGTAAGATTTTTTTTACTCTTACTTGCATCTTCTGCATAAGCTCTTTGTTTCAAAGCTCATACGTGCATATCTGAGTGGATAGCTGGCTTTTGTGGCCTGAGTTGCCTTTTGTTGCTAGCGTTTCAGAACAGCACATCGGTTTTAAGCACCAGAAACATGGAAACTTATGAAGAAAATTCTTGTATTTGTCAAGATAAGTCTTATAATCATGACTTGCATATAGATCCTAAGTATGAATCTAGTAATATTAGCATAAGTAGAATTGTAAATGGTTTAATAGATTTTACTTCTTCTTTCTTTTATAAATTTTTTGTAAAAATTGATAATATAGAAGATAAAGTAGATATGCTTGTAGAAAAGATGGACCAAAAGCATATTCCCCCTGAAACATCTAAAGATTTTGGACCACTTTACTATGGCAATATTATGATGAACGATGACAAACCCTCATCTTCTACTTCTGCAAAGGCGAAACAAGAACAACTTGATTTCGACTCTTATAAATATATTATTGAAAATTTTAAGTTAAAAATGGAGCAAAGTAATGATCCGCAACAACGGATTGATTACCTTAATGCTATTGAGACTCTTTATGAGGAACATAAAGACCTCTTTCTTAAATACAAATACCATTATATGCTCAACTATGACACAACCAGTGCCAGTAGTGAAGAAGCAAATAGTGATATAGTTGATAATTTTGAAATTCTTGCTACTAACCCAGTAGTCAAGGATGAACCACCTTCATTTGATGAAACCACATTTGATGAAGAAGATAGTTCTGATGATCAAATAGATCCAGAACCAACAGAAATTCCAACCCCTTAACCAGAGGCGCATGGAAAGAGAAAAGCCGAAGCAATATCTAACCTAGATATTGATGATTTAAGGTAATTTCTAGATTTAATAGATCCAGATATAATGGATCAACATCTTCCTCATCTTAAGGAAAAATATTCTCGTCTAAACAAGGAAGAGATCAAAGATGAGATTAAACAAACTTTTGATTCTGGCCAAACAAGTCAGGTTCAGTAAGAAATTCTTATAATCGATTCGTTAAACAAACGAACGGTTTCTCAAGGAGGTACATATTTAGACTTAACCAAAGTCCCTCTTCAAAATTATGGAAAAACCATAGATGATTGGGCACAATCTATGTCTATTGTTGTCACAAATTATAAGGAGACATGGGGCAAAGAAAGATTCCTCAACTACTTTTGTGGCACATGGCAAGGTGATGTCCTTCAATTTTTAAAAAAATGGGAGAAGACAACCCTCAGAGAACAGCAGAAATCCTCTTTGTTAACTGTCGATAATATCCCTCAACTTTTGAAAGATTTAACCCAAATCTTGAAAAATAAGTTTTATGGTAGTACAGAATCTCTGGATCCTACTCAAGAAGCTCAATTTATTTTATCCAAATTAAAATTATGTGATATAAAGTTTTTAGATGATTTTTCTAAAAAATATCTTTCTGAATATCAAAAATTGGATGAAAAACATTCCAAATTTTGGTTACAACAATATTTTCTTAAACTTTCCTCACCATGGGATGAATTAAGTTCTCAAAATTACCCTGTTTACCTTGAGTTAAAACTCAAAACTGTTCATGCTGCAAATCTTAGTATAGAACTGTATGATACTCTTGGATGTAGAATACACTACGTTCAAAATCAGGTAATAGAATACTGTTTAAAGCAAAAAGTTGCAAAACAGGTAAAATCCAAACTTTCGTATAAACAATGTACAAAGATTTTGGAAAATGAATTTGAATTTGGTTGTAACAAACCATCTTTTTCAAAGAAATCTCATTTTAAGAAAAAATGAAAATATTTTTGGAAAAAATGGAAACCAACAACTTTTAAACCTAAAAAAGGTAAATTTGTTGTTAAAAAGAAGAAAAAATCTTCTAAAAATAGTTGTAAATGTTTTCTTTGTGATCAAGAAGGTCACTATGCAAACGCTTGTCCTAACAAAGGAAAAAGTGGGAAGAAAATGATCAAAAAACTTGATGAAAGTTTTCTTCAAATTTGTTTTGCTGAAGAATTATCTGATGAAGAAATTTATTATGAAGTTTTCTCTTAAACTGATTATAGTTCTTCTGACGATGAATCTCATTTTATTTTTATGTTGAATACTGAATCTAACACAGATAATGTTTCAATTTCCTCTTCTACAGGTACAAAACTACCAACGAATAAAGTATGGTTAAACTCAAAAATATTATGAGAAAAACTCATTTTATTTCTGATTATAAACTCAAAGAATTACAACTCATCAAACCATATGAGATTTACAAGACAAGTTGGTTTACAAAGTTCCAACCTTGGTCTAAATGCCATATAGAAAAACTATCTGGTGATATTGTCGCTACAGACACTAAACAAGGCTCAGTAGAAATTTCTCTTTTTACCAAAAAGAAAATAAACAATTTTCTTTCTAAATATCCAACGGTCAAATACATCTATATAGGAATGATTTTGATCACCATTAAACCACTATTTTTATCCACAAAGGATATTCCAATAATAGCTGTTTTAATGGACCACAATTTTCAAAACCCTGCAAATGTTGTAATCGGAGGAATCCAATCCAATTTAGCAGCAGGAGTAGTTTTATTTAAAGTTAAACCAAACTATTTTATTTTTATTTTTGATGAAAACATTGACAAATGTTTATGTCTTCAAATCAAAATACTCAATTCTGATTTCGAATCGACCTCGCATGATCTTTTAATCAACTGGTCAGCGATTTATGAATTTACAAATACTACGAATACTTTTATCAAACCGATAGATTCTAATATTATTGAAAATTTTGAACCAAACACTTTTGATTCAGAAATTAAACCTAGATTAGTAAATCTCGCAAACTTATCAATCCCAAAAAGATGGTGTCTCGAAGATCTTTCAAGTACTTCTGAAAAACAGCAAGTTCCAAGTTTAGAATTTTTCTCATCAGGAAAAAATCTTTACTTTAAAAACCCAAATGAATCAACCAAGTTTAATCCAAACCTGGTTTTACCCCTAGTAAATGTTTTTGAACATCAAACAGATGATGATATTGAGAGTATTACTAGTAATCAATCTTTTTGTACTTCATATCGAAGTTTTTTTTCAAGATTTCAAGGTACTAACAGTACAGAAACTCTCAGACGAGCAAATAGTATGCGTCAATCAGGTACTACTGATACTGTTCAAATTCTTATTTTTATCGGAGATAATCAATCTCAACAAAGTACAGTTGATAATCAAACCCATTATCATTCTGTTAATTTTGTCATTAACTCACATACTTCTTCTTCTAGAAAAACTAGAAATAAAGATATTAAAATGTTTTATTCTATAAATAATTTTCGTATTTCTAATGAAATAATATCTTTTGCTAACAAGGTAAGATTATACTTATGTTGAAGGTTATTTTTATTTTCAAAACTATAAACCCTATAGTTTGAATATTCTGATTGACACAGGAGCAACAATCTCTAGTTGTCGACCTAATGCTTTGCCGTCAACAAAATGGCAACGCATGAAGCATCCTATAATAATAGTAGGTATCGATGGTAAAGAAACCATTGTTAACCTAAAGGCAAAAAATATACCTGTTGCCTTAAACGATATAAAATTCGTTATACCTAAAATATTATGTTTTCCTAATATGCACGGAGACATACTGTTAGGAAATAATTTTATACATAAATATTTACCCTTTTCAGTTTTTTCTGATTATCTTGTTTTTACTATTGATAAAAAATCAATAGATGTTCCTTTATTATCCAAGCACAATCATGTTTGTGATAATGGTTTTCAACCAGAAATAACCCATATTTCTGAACTTAAAGCTATTAATGAAAAACATTGGCTTTATAGAATTTTACAGGAAAACTTCAGTGAAGACCCATTGAAGCTTTGGAAGCACAGTCCAAGATATTGTGAACTTACTCTTCAGTCTCCAAAAGAGATTATACAAGTAAAACCAATGATCTATACCAAACAGGATATAGATGAATTTGAAGTTCAAATTTCAAATTGCTCGACAAAGGTCTGATAGAACCAACTACTAGTCCACACTCCAGTCCAGCGTTAATGGTAAGAAACCATTCTGAGATTAAACGAGGTAAATCCCGTATGGTTATTAATTACAAGAAATTAAACCAAAATCTTGTTTTTGATGGCTATTTTATCCATTGTAAAGATGTTTTAATTAATTTAGCAAAACATGCTAAATATTTTTCTAAATTTGATTGTAAGTCAAGTTTTTGGCAAATCATGCTAAGTGAAACCTCTAAACCCCTTACTGCTTTTAGTGCACCAGCAGGCCATTACCAATGGACTGTTATGCCTTTCGATCTATGCAACGCACCTCAAATCTTTCAACGTTGGATGGACAGTATTTTCAGCAAACATAAATAATTTTACTGTGTATATATTGATGATATTTTAATTTTTTCTAATACTCTAGATGAGCACAGGAAACACCTGAATCTTATTGCTTAAGAATTTATTTTACACGGTATTATTTTAAGTCTAAAAAAGGTTGAACTTGAAAAAATCGAAATTGAATTTCTTGGTCTTAATCTTTCTGCAAACGGACTAACCCTGCAGGATCACATTATCTCCAAGATCAGAGACTTTCCAGAAGAACTGAAAAATGTCAAATAGCTACAACAGCTGTTAGGTATACTTAATTATGGTAGGTAATTTTTCAAAAACCTTTCAAAAAGAAAAGCTGTTTTTTACGTAAATTACGTAAAGATAATGATTTTGTCTGGACACCTACCGATTCTGATATTGTCAAACAGATCAAATCAGATTTAACCACTATACCTAAGGTCTATTTACCTAAACAAAGTGACTTGTTAATTTTAGAGACAGATGCCAGTGATGAACATTGGGGATGTGTCTTAAAAGCAAAAAATCTTCATCAAAAAGATGAATTGATTTGTGGATATAATTCTAGTAAGTTCAAACCGAACGAAATAAATTATATTATATTTGAAAAAGAATTATTAGCCATAAAAAATGGTGTACAGCGATTCCACATCTATTTAGCCCCGGAGTTCTTTGTTATCAGAACAGATAACCAAGCAGTCAAAAACTTTCTCCAAAATAGAAAGCTTTCTGATAATCCCAGGCGAATTAAGTGGTACAATTTTCTTTGTTCTTATCATTTTCAGGTAGAGTTCATCAACGGCGACAAAAATCTCCTTGCAGACTTCCTAAGTAGACCTCATGGATCGAGGAAAACACCCAATCCATGATAATGGTGGATGAAGAACTGTAAAGAAAAAACCAGGTAAAAAATTCTCTTCTTTTTTTTCCTCTTCTACTCCTTCTTCTCCAAGACCCCAGATCTCTAGAAATCCTAACCAAGGATTTAATTTTATAATAATCCTAACCAAGGATTATATCTCTACCAACAACCTCTTTATCGACCCTCTTTCATGAGAATTCAACCCGAATATTCACAGTTTACTCAGAATCCAAACGATTGGACTCCTATGAGTTATTCTCAAATAGTTTCTTCCACAGAACAACTGTTGGAACGAACAAAATTCTCTAACCCAAAGATAAAAGATTTTTACAATCTTGGACTTGAACCACAAGTCTATAATTTGTTAAACAAAGTATGGAAATCCCATCTCTCAGAAAACAAAACTAGCTTTCAAAAAGGGATGACCAATTTAGCTAAGTTCTTAGTCAAACAGGCTAAAGAATTTTAGAATTTTAAAGAAATAGCTTTCCAAAGTCTTCTATCAACAAATCTGCTAAAACAACAAGATATTGATTTCTTTGCTTTGGAAAAAAAATTAGTACAGTCTTCAAGAGATAAACAATTTCTTGAATTTATGTGAATATTTTGAGAAAGATAATTTTATTTCTTCTAAGCTAAACAAGCTTAAAAGAATTCTTCTCTTCGAAAAAGCTGCGATATTCTTAACCCAAGAATTATTTCAGCAAATTAATTTTTCTATTTTACAGTCAACAAAAAAACTGTTAGTTGAAAGGTTTTCAGATTATTATACTTCTACTTATATGAATAATACATCTTTTGGTGAGTACATACCTAAACTAAAGTTTCGACTTGACCACAAAAGTTTTGATATAAAAAGTATTGAACTTGGTTTAGTTGGACAAATAACTGTACAAAATTATTCTTTTCACCTTTTAAAAGATTTTCCAGCTTTTATAAAGCACCACTTTATTGAATGTATAAAATGGTCAAAACACCTTTTTTACGTTCATTTTACTATATACAGTTTTTTGGGTACCTTTCAACGAGAAAGATTTTACCAACCCTACCAAATCTGGGAATTTGATACCGTATCCGGTGGACACTTTCTTGAACCCTATGATATACTTGATCCACCCATAGACCACATCGAATTCTCTAATGATTTAAACAAAATCATCTCTAAATATACCAACCCAAACTCCTATCACTTCCAAACAGGAGCAGACCTAATGGACAAAGCAAAATTCTTTCTCCATTTAGCCACCAAACAAGACTATCCAAAAATAACCTGTTGGACTGATGGTAGACGCATTTTTGTTAAAAGATTCATTGAACCACATGAAGATCTTGACATAAAAAATGCACCAAAAGCAATTGAGCTTTTGGATAAATTATCTAAAATGGAAGATCTTGATCATCCAATTGATCTACTATACTAGTATCAAGAAAGATGGCAGATGTGGAACAAATCACATTCATGATCTCCACAATCACCCCAGTCCCTTAACGCACTGGATGAAGAATTCCATAACTTAACCAATGCTATGGAAGGATAAACTGTGTAAATTCTAATCCAGAATAAGCCAGAACAGACAGTCGACACAAAAGGATAAAACTCAATTCAGCGCCAACGACTAGCAAACAGAAAACACTGTAGTAGTCAACTGTAGCAGAAGATAAAATGTCACTGTAACAGTCACTGTAGCAGAAAAAGACAGAGACCTACTACGGAAGACACTGTAGCAAGTCACTGTAGTGGTACTGTAGATAAAATTCTACTGTACATTGTAACGGGCAACTGTACAGAGTCACTGTTTATAGGTTAGAATTTTTCTGTTTAAAGCCTCATTGTATCTTCGCTCAAGAAGGCAAATTCTTCACACCCTCTCTCTCTTACACTTTCTTTCTCTATCTCCTTTTGTCCTCTAAACCATATATATAGATATATAGATAAAGCTTTCGTAATCTTTTATACATTGATCCTTTCCACACCCCCCTTGTAAATGATATCAGAGCTAGTTCACGAGATGGTTAAATCAGGTGTACATGATCCAAGGTTCTCACAGTGTGATCTGTGGCGAAGCATTGGCTCTTGCTTGGACATGTCCCGACTGTGGCCAACCACCACGCAGGGTTGTTGGGTCGAAAGGCTTAACGAAAACTAGCTTCTAAAGTACCCTTACAGGCCACCCCTTCGGGAACCTGACTGTAAATGGTATCAGAGCCAATGTTTCAGTTTCCTCTTCTACAGGTACAACAACTACCAACGAAGAAGGTATGGTTAAACTCAAAAATATTATGAGAAAAACTCATTTTATTTCTGATGATAAAATTAAAGAATTACAACTCATCAAACCAGATGAGATTTACAAGACAAGTTGGTTTAAAAAGTTCCAACCTTGGTCTAAACGCCATATAGAAAAACTATCTGGTGATACTGTCACTACTGACACTGAACAAGGCTCAGTAGAAATTTCTCTTTTTACCAAAAAAAAAAAAATATAGTTTTCTTTCTAAATATCCAAAGGTCAAATACATCCATATAGGAATGATTTTGATCACCATTAAACCACAATAGGTGCAGTTAGTAAACGCACCAATTTCTTTTTTCGTTTTTATTTTTTTATTCTTTCAATTATATTTTAAAGACAATAATATTATTACATTTTAACTTTTTTTCTTTTATTTTTATTTAAAAATTTTGAAATAATTTTGTTAAATTTTTGTCAATAATTTAATATAATAAAAAGTATTATTTAATATATTATTTATATTAATTTTTAATTATTTATTAGAAAATTATTATTTGATATAAAAATAATTTTTTAATTTTTTAAATATTAAATAATTTAAAATTTTATTATATATAGTTTTTATTTTAATGTTTTTATTTTTTAACGATCATTTTATTTTTTATTACAATTTATCTTTTCAATAATACAATTTATCTTATCATTATTGAAGCATTTGCATCAAAATATTTTTTATCACTGATTTTAATTTTATTATTATAATAATTAATCTTATTTCATCATTATTTTTAATTTCATTAAAATTAATTTTACCTTCTAATCCAAACGGATCTTTAATTCCCTTTTATCTATATATTTTTTCTGTCGGCTGAGACAGTTAAAGAATTCGAGATTCTTTTTTTTTTGACAAAAGACTCAAATCCAATCTCAAATGAAGTGACACATTGTTAACGAATAATACTTTAGAATTATTCTAATTCTAGTACTACAAATTAAACTATATGCATTTTGCCTTCGCTCAAAGTCAAAGGCAATGGCAAACTGTCACAGAAGTTAAAGAATTCCGTTCATCCCAGGAAACTTTTTCATTTTGAATTTAGACAGAACAAGCAAGCGTTGGTTATTTTTGCCCTTCTACGCACCACGATTTATTACCGTCCCACCTGTCTCATTTGCTATCTCTCAAGGTATGTTTTGGTAAGAGAGAGAGAGTTCATGAAATTGTCTCCCACTTTTATCAACCCAAAAATGGAGAAGACGAAAAGCAACAAAAAACCTCAGAGATTCATTGTCAATCTCAAGAACCTTCCTCCTATCGATCCTTCAATCATCATCCCACTCTATCAGGCAAATACCTTAAAGCATAACACAAATTAAGGTGTTCAATCAATCATCTGTCTGAAATTTCTGTTTCTTTTTGTGTCTTTCCAGGATAAATATGAGAACGCCAGTTCCAGAAATGAACCTAATGTACCGAGGCCAGGCTCCAAAGAAGGAACAAAGCTGTTAGAATTTGATCAGGTACCCAGAAAAGCAGGCATGGCTGACAGAAATTTAAGACAGAATATGGAGGTCGAGGAAGACTTTTGTTTATCTTCAACCAAGTTAATAGACCCCAACAGCACCAAGGACTTCAACTTCAACAAGGAGAATGAGATTTGCCATAGTAACTTTGCTGTTGAAGGTAAGGTCCTGTCAATTCTGAAATTTCAAGGAGTTTTTTTCCGTTCAATTCTCAATTGTATTTCCAGCTTTTTTTTTTTTTTAAATTTAAATCTAATTATGGAAGTATTAAGCTATCCTCCAGTTAGCTTTACTCACAAATGATTATAAATACTATATAATATAAGAACATTGCTATAAATAGTATTTTAACTAACCTTAAAAATATCCTTAATTAAGATATTCGGTTGTAAAAAAATCTAAAACATAAGTAAAACAAAATTATATTAATTGATTAAAATAAATAAATAAGAGTCAATTGATTATAACATTGCTACAAATAGCATTTTGTTCTCTCAAAATTGAGATAGGATACTCATGAGCAAATTTTAAAACTAAGTAAAACTAAAATTATACTAATTGATTAAAATGAATAAATAATTAAAAGTAAACACTGATTATAACATTAGTGTTCATGCATTTTTTTCTCCCAAAATAGGGATAATAATGAAATTATTAAACAAAAATAAAAATAAGATATGGATCTTTCATTACATGGAATTAAGATTATAAACTTTTATTAATTATAACGAATATCTTGGCATAAGTAGTAAGAAATATTCCGTCAAAATCTTTTGGTTGGCTTATATAATCTATAAAAAAAATGCTTATTTGAATTTATTTAGAAGAGTTGGATGAAAAAAAATATAATTCAGAGAATGCTAATTTAATAATTCTAACCATTGGACTTTATTAACTTATTTTCAAATTTAGTGATTATAATTATAATGAAATAAGAACTTATAACCTTATGGAACACTTATTTCAACTTTTTTTTTTTAAATAAAGATCAAAGGCTTATTTTGGTATTATCCTCCCAAAATGTTTACAATTTAAAATTTAAATTTCTCAAGATATTATTTGCTTTTTTACCCTTGTTATAACCTCTAGATCCGGGGATCTATCGCTAGATATTGACTTAAGAGAGTCGCCACCAATCTTTTTTTATCTAGGTGCGATTGACCACATAAAGAATCTGTCCTTTTAGAGAACACCTAAGATTAAGGGTCCCTAAAAGAATAGGTTCAGGTCTACAAACCATAACAGGGTTCGGGAGTTCGGTTACGTGTGAGGAAGGTTATAACACTCTCACAACGCCCATCAAAAGATGGTACTAGCTTAAATTTGTGTTATCCAAAAACCTTAAAATTTTACCAAGTAATTAATTATTGGAAATTATTCTCAATTGACTCTAATACTTTTAGCAAAAAATTGAGAAAATTCCCTCACCTCAAGAGTATGCAAGAAAAACTACTGTTTCACTTGCAGAGGCTCCATCGTCGGATTAGTTAAAGAAAAATCAAAATCAAAATCAAAATAGAAAGGAAGGGGAGAATGATTGTTCTTGTGTGGGAAAAATTGATACTTTCAATTTTTCCCCAAAAATATTTTTTGAAAATTTATTTTTAAGGAAAATTGATACTTTCAACCTTTCCTCAAAAATATATTTTTTTGAAACTTTGGTTTCCAAGGAAAATTGATACTTTCAACTTTTCCTCAAAAATCTTTTTTTTTTTTGAAAATTTATTTTTAAGGAAAATTGATACTTTCAACTTTTTCCTAAAAATATTTTTTCGAAAATTTTGATTTTCAAGGAAAATTGATACTTTCAACTTTTCCCCAAAAACATTTTTTTGAAAATTTATTTTTAAGAAAAATTGATACTTTCAACTTTTTCCCAAAATATTTTTTGAAAATTTATTTTTAAGGAAAATTGATACTTTCAACTTTTCCTCAAAAATATCTTTTTGAAACTTTGATTTTCAAGGAGAATTGATACTTTCAACTTTTTCTCAAAAATCTTTTTTTGGAAATTTATTTTTAAGAAAAATTAATACATTCAACTTTTCCTCAAAAATATTTTTTTGAAACTTTGATTTCCAAGAAAACTTGATACTTTCAACTTTTCCTCAAAAATATTCTTTTTTGAAACTTTGATTTTTATTTAAAGAAAATAGAACAAAATAAAAGTGAAAATAAATAAAGATAAAAAATAAAGAAAAGTAAAACAAAAATAAAAATAAGATAAAGATAAAAAATATTAAATAAACCTAATCTAATAAAAAAATAAAAAAACAAATAAATGAAAAAAAATTCAAAAAAAAAAAAAAACCTGGAGCGGCTCGGATCGCGGCTCAGCTCGGTTCAGTTTAAGGAAAAGAAAACGGCTCGGAGAAGCGGCTTTGGAGCTCGGCTCGGCTTGGAGAAGGCAGAAACGCGCGGGTCAGGAAGCGGGTCGACGCTCGGGTCGGGTCAGATCTCGGTAAAACGCACGGATCCTCTAGGTTACTTAAGGCCAAAACAACGTCGTTTTGAGAGGGTATAAAAGGCACTTCCCTCTGTTTTTCGACAGAACGCTCCTCCCCTCTCTCTCTCTTCTTCCTTTTTCCTCTCCCTTCTCTCTAAAAGGTCGAAGAACTCCGATTGAAGATTCACCGAATTTTGGGTTTTATCACCGAAATCTGGGTTTTTTCGTCGGAAGTTCGTCGGAAGTTGGTCGGATGATTACCGGTTGCTAGGATTCTTCGTCAGAAACTGGGTAGGTCATCGGAAACTTCAAGGTTGACAGGAATTTTCGTCGAAAAATTCAAACTTCGCCGAAAAATTCACTGGAATCTAGAATTTCCAAAAATTCCCAGAAAAAATCACCAAAAAAACTTCAAAAAATTTTTGCTATCTACCAGAACACTCCTAAACTTTTCCTTAGCTCTCTATATGTCCCTATTCTCTCAATTAGTAGCTTTTGCTTACTGTTTTCTGTGTGTCCAGCATCTGTTCCAGGAGGTCCCTTTTATAGGGATTGATCAGGAGTTCTTGATCAATTCTAATTCCTCATTGGACGGAGATTCAATCTTTGAATTCAGTCTGGACTCTCTTGATTGAATTCCCATCCATAGTGGGATTCTTTAACTTTTAATCACAGCCCTCAAAAAAAGAAAAAAAATAATAATGATAACAATCAGATAATTGAAAAAATCAAATAAATGAATAAAAATAAAATTAACAGATAATGAAAATAAGATAAACCCAAAAAATATTACAAGATAAAAAATAATAATAAATAAATTATAATATAATAATAAATATATAACTATATAAAAATACATATAAATATTAATAGAAAAAAATAGATAAATAAATAAAAATATACATATAATAATAATAAATAATAAAATACATAAAATACAAAAAAAAAGAAAAAAGAAAAAAAAAATAACACAAGATAAAAATTGGATTGGGCTTACCCATTTGGGTCAGGCCCAATTGATCTGGGCCTGGACCCAATTGGGTGTCTATAGCTGCCCTTCTTTGCATATTTTCTGTGAAACAGAAATTGCGCAAAGACATAGACACCCAATCAAGACTCAACTCAACATTTTCATTTTTTATTTTTTTTTGTGTTTTCTTTTTTTTGTTTTTTTTTGTTTTTGACCAAAGCTCCTCTAAACAAAGGCTCAACGACTTTGAGAAACATAAATTGCTCCTTTAAACAGAGGCACCACGACTTTTGAAAAGTAAATTGCTCCTCTAAACAGAGGCACCACGACTTTGGAAAATAAATTGCTCCTCTAAACAGAGGCACCACGACTTTGAGAAAGTAAATTGCTCCTCTAAACAGAGGCACCATGACTTTGGAAAAGTAAATTACTCCTCTAAACAGAGGCAACGAAACTTTGAAAAGTAAATTGCTCCTTGATAATCATGTCCAAAGGAGTTGAAATTTGTGTTTGAAGGAATTTCAGGAGATTATGCCCAAAGGTCTTATAAATCAACCCTGATACCAAAAGACATCCTATTTCAAGGATTAGGAACTTACCTGACAAGCTTTTTCTTTTTCAATTCTGCAAAATATCTTCATATCTGTCTTCTCTATGTGGGATGTTGAAACATCCCTGCTTCTTGAATTTATACACTATACTTTTCTGAAAGTAGTGTATGCTGTGCAAATGCATATGAATTTCAATGCATGCTATGCAAATATTGGCCAATTAATTCTTGTTCAATGTATGGTACTCAAATTTCTCAAGCTCTTTTCTTAGGCATCAAGCCCTTTGATTCTTCAAGGATCCAATTACACTGCTCTTCTAAGATTGAACCAAGTAGCTCTCAATTGTTTTTTTCACTCACATTCTTCTTTGTTCAGTTTCTCAATACTTTGGAATAAGCTTCATCAATCAATCATCACTTGACCATCACTCAATGAATTTCTCAGCATTAACAAATTTCAAAACAAGTTTCATCCACCATCACTGGGTCATTATTCATAGGTGTCTCAGCATTTACCGTTCCAAAACAGACTTTGTCCACTAATTGTTCTCATCATTCAATCATAACTTGCAAGTCATATCGACCAATTCATCATTGTACTCATCACTTGGTTATATCACTTTTCAAGATTTGCCCCATTATATTCTTCATTTGATCACATCATATATCCTTCACAACCATCTCTTTTAGGTTTCTACCATCATCTTAGATTTCTTTTCAAATGAATACAAGACTCTTTTAAGCACATATTCATTCACTCAGTATCATTTTAAATCTTGACAAATACAATGCAATCAAGCATTTTCTCAATTCATTCTAGGGGTATAACAATAAGAGAACACAAGGTGAATGAAGATTTATTTTGGTACAAAACAAATGGAAGAGGAAATAAATTGGATACATGTCAATGGGATGCATGGTATGTCCAAATGATGAATACTCAGACAATTCTCAACATTAATTTAGGATTCTTTTTTAAAAACTCATTCCATTTACTGCTGAAGTCATCTTGAGCTTAGCGAACTTTACCCCATTCTTTGAGGGATCTTCAGATGTTTTTGATCTTCCATTCATGTGAGCCATTTGACCTGGATCTTTTTCTATCAAAATCAACCTTTTAGGTTTTCAATTTGAATCTCCTTTTTTTCATTTTTTCATTTCTTTCTTCTTTATTTTTTTTTTGTTTTTTTCTTCTTTCTTTTTTCATCATCGTTTTTCATTTTTCATCCATTGTTGATATCTTTCATACATCAAACTTTAGAGCATGATTCCATTACTTCCTCATGAGCATACCTTCACTCAACATATGATCATTCATTGAGTATTCACACTTGATCTAAATGGACTTTTCAAGGTTGTAATGTAGGCCAAGGTGAAGGGTCATAAAAAATGGATATAATAGGCTCAAAACATGTATTAAAAAGGTTCAAAACCAAAAGATCATTTGATATAACTTGGCATTTTGCCCCACATCATTTCACTACTTTTTCTTTCCTCACACAAAGGATTCTCATTACTTTGCCCCAAATCATATGTGGCATTTATTTTTCTTTTGCTTTTCTTTTTTTTTTCATCTTTGAGACCTTTTGTGGTGTTTTTTTTTTTTTTCAAAAATTACCCTCTAGTGTAGAGGGTGATCCTTGGTTGGGGTTCCTCTGAAAAAGAAATCATAATAGGCTCAAAGGGGTAACAATAAATGGTTTTTTGAATGGTAAAAGAAAGATGGCCACTTTTCATCTCAATTGTGAATACTTTTCTTGAACATCATCTATTGAACAAGGCTCATGATCCTGTATGAAAGATTACATATCTTCAAGACATATCTCTTTCACTTCCAGTAATAGCTTACTTTTTGCTCAAATCATCTTCTCATATTAAATGTGGATGAGTTCTCAAAATTAAATCCTAGAATTATTGTTATCATTGTCTAAATATTCATCATCCGAAATTTGAGAATGAGAGTATAAAGTTATGAAAAGTAACAGAGCATGGAGTAATGGTCAAGTGAAAGAGAAAAATGTAATGAAATGCATTAACTTGCCTTTATTAAGATGACAACAAGTGAAGTCATATTGCAAAAAAAGAAAATCTAACATTACTCGAAAAGAAATCTTAAAATGACAAAAAAACCTTCAGGTGAAGAATCTCTATTGACATCTTGCCCCTCAATTCATTGTGACTCTCCGGCCCTTTTCTGTTCTTGACCTTCACTCAGAACGCTAACATTAGGTGTTGTTGCTTTTTCTTGATCAAAACTTACCATTTCATCATTGATTAGTCATTGTACCTTATGCTTTAAAGTAGTGCAATTTTTAGTAGAATGGCCAGTAATTCCATAGTGGTAGTCGCAGTGGACTGTAGGATCATACCACTTTAGATAGGGTGGTTTAAGCGGTTTCACATGGCTGGGGGCAATCAAATGGCTATTATAGAGTTCTCGATATAACTCTATATAAGTCATAGGAATTAGATCAAATACAGATTTTTCTCGAGTAGTCCATTGTTCTCGTGAGCCACTTGCTGGGTTAGTAGGGCGAATTTGAGTTCTTACAGGAGCTTGAATGTTAAGGCTATAAGTAAAATCTTGAGGGCTAAAAATTGATCGATAAGTGGATGAATAAGGTGGTTGTGGAGCTAGCTGGTATGGGTAGGATGAGGCATTATTCACAGTAGGATAGTACATAGAGTAACCTTGGGATGGATAGGATTGATAACCCCTGAATTGTTGTTTATCAAAACTCACAGCTTGAGCTTGAGCTTCTTTCTTTTCTAATGCCTTCTTGGTTTCTCCTCCTTTCAACTTACCATTTTTTATGGCACTTTCAATAATTTCTCCAAAGATCACCATGTCGACAAAATTTTTTGTTGCATTCCCTATCATCTTTTCATAATAGAAAGGTTTTAAAGTGCTAACAAACAGCACTGTGGTCTCTTTTTTTGTCAGTGGAGGTTGTACCTGTGAAGCTATATCTCTCAATCTTTGGGCGTATTCTTTAAAAGACTCATTTGTTTTTTTCTCTAGATTTTGTAAAGACAAACGATTATGAGCTAAATCGATAATGTGTCGATATTGGCTGATGAAGTCATGAGCCAATCGCTCCAAGAGCGAATGTGGGTCTTATCCAACTGAACATACCACCTAGTCGCAGAGCCAGTAAGGCTATCTTGGAAAACATGCATAAAAAGTTTTTCATCATGAGCATGAGCTACCATCTTCCTACAATACATGGTGATGTGGGTTTTGGGGCACTTTGTACCATCATATTTTTCAAATTTTGGTACTTTGAACTTATAGGGGATAACCACATCAGGAACTAGGTAGAGCCCAGCAGCATCAACTAACCCATAAAAACTAAATCCTTCCATAGCCCTTAGCCTTTACTCTAGCATGCTAATCTTGGAATTTTCCTCAGCTTCCACTCTCATTTTTTCCTTCTCTTTCTCTTTTAAATCATCTAGATCACGAATTGGTTCTACTACTTTTTCAGTGAATACAGGATTATATAGCTATTATATTACCCTAGGTTGAAAGCTGATGGCATTCCAGGATATGCGAAATGTTGTGGCGGGACCTCTTGAGCAGACTGGGCTTGAGGTGGGCCAAAACTTGGAGGATACAAAGGGTCAGCCACATCTTGCTGGCTTGTATTTCCTTCAACTCTTTTTCCTTTATTCATGTTATTAAGAGCCTTCAGAATCTTGCTTAATTCACTTTCAATCTTTTCTTGAGCTTTTTTTAGCTTTTCAAATCTATGAGAACTTTTCTCCTTCATTTGCCTTGCTCTGGATCTTGTGTTGTATGGATGAGCAGGGTTTTCGCTAGATGAAGCTATCCTCGGACCTTGAATACCATACTTATGATTAGAAATATTATGCTGTGCCTTATGTATGATGCTTTGATACATAAATGAAATGTACATTTTTTTGAATGAAATCTAGTATGAAATGAATGCAAATGATTGTGTTAAAACATGATCATGAAAATAATGCAGATGCATACAATCGGACAAACAACATAGTTAGTTCCATGGATGAAATGAAAGTGATGCTGATGCATAATGTTACATATGATAAAAATAATACACAAAGTTAAACAATCAAAATGATTAGACAAACACTCTTTTTGTGTCCTAATTTCAGGGTATATCTATCATTGGGTAGAAAGGGCTCTATCTTAGGTGTAGGCACTCTTAAGGTTCATTACATGCGGTTTTAAGGTCAGAGTCTGAAGGTCCTCAAATTGCTCCTTACATCCCTGTCCATCGCAGACTAGTAAGGCACCCTAATCCTCGCCCATTACAGGCTACAAGCGGAAAATGTTCAATTTGAGTGGGAGTATTTCACTAGCCAATGCGGAGGCATTAGACCTCACGAAAGCAATAGGTACTTTACTCCCTCCTAGAGGGACGGAGCTCGGGTGTAGAGCTCATGTTATGCACATACATATGAATGACATAATTAACAAAGTAAATCAACATGAATGAATAATAACACATATATACAAAAAGGTTCAATTTTATTAGGCTTTTGGGTAACACAAATTATTTGCTGGCCTGACTATCAAATTCTCCAGTGGAGTCGCCATGCTGTCATAACGTCTAGATCCGGGGATCTATCGCTAGACATTGACTTAAGGGAGTCGCCACCAATCTTTTTTTATCTAGGTGCGATTGGCCACCTAAAGAATCTGTCTTTTTAGAGAACACCTAAGTTTAAGGGTCCCTAAAAGAATAGGTTCAAGTCTACAAACCAGAACAGGGTTCGGGAGTTCGGTTACGTGTGAGGAAGGTTATAGCACTCTCACAACGCCCATCAAAAGATGGTACCAGCTTAAATTTGTGTTATCCAAAAGCCTTAAAATTTTACCAAGTAATTAATTATTGGAAATTATTCTCAATTGACTCTAATACTTTTAGCAAAAAATTGAAAAAATTCCCTCACCTCAAGAGTATGCAAGAAAAACTACTGTTTCACTTGCAGAGGCTCCATCGTCGGATTAGTTAAAGAAAAATCAAAATCAAAATCAAAATAGAAAGGAAGGAGAGAATGATTGTTCTTGTGTGGGGAAAATTGATACTTTCAACTTTTCCCCAAAAATATTTTTTGAAAATTTATTTTTAAGAAAAATTGATACTTTCAACCTTTCCTCAAAAATATATTTTTTTGAAACTTTGATTTCCAAGGAAAATTGATACTTTCAACTTTTCCTCAAAAATCTTTTTTTTTTTTGAAAATTTATTTTTAAGGAAAATTGATACTTTCAACTTTTCCCCAAAAATATTTTTTTGAAAATTTATTTTTAAGAAAAATTGATACTTTCAACTTTTCCTCAAAAATATCTTTTTGAAACTTTGATTTCCAAGGAGAATTGATACTTTCAACTTTTTCTCAAAAACCTTTTTTTTGAAATTTATTTTTAAGAAAAATTGATACATTCAACTTTTCCTCAAAAATATTTTTTTGAAACTTTGATTTCCAAGGAAAATTGATACTTTCAACTTTTCCTCAAAAATATTCTTTTTTGAAACTTTGATTTTTATTTAAAGAAAATAGAACAAAATAAAAGTGAAAATAAATAAAGATAAAAAATAAAGAAAAGTAAAACAAAAATAAAAATAAGATAAAGAGAAAAAATATTAAATAAACCTAATCTAATAAAAAAAACAAATAAACAAATAAATGAAAAAAAAATTCAAAAAAAAAAAACTGGAGCTGCTCGGATCGCGGCTCGGTTCGGCTCAAGGAAAAGAAAACGGCTCAGAGAAGCGGCTTTGAAGCTCGGCTCGACTCGGCTTGGAGGGGCCAGACACGCGTGGGTCAGGAAGCGGATCGACGCTCGGGTCGGGTCGGATCTCGATAAAACGCACGGATCTTCTAGGTTACTTAAGGCCAAAACGACGTCGTTTTGAGAGGGTATAATAGGTAGTTCCCTCTGTTTTTTTGTAGAACGCTCCTCCCCTCTCCCTTCACTCTAAAAGGCCGAAGAACTCCGGTTGAAGATTCACCGGATTCTGGGTTTTATCGTCGAAATCTGGGTTTTTTCGTCGGAAGTTCGTCGGAAGTTAGCTGGATGATTACCGGTTTCTGGGATTCTTCGTCGAAAACTGGGCAGGTCACCGGAAACTTCAAGGTTGACCGGAATTTTCACCGAAAAATTCAAACTTCACCGAAAAATTCATCAGAATCTGGAATTTCCAGAAATTCCAAAAAAAAAATCGCCAAAAAAACTTCAAAAAATTTCTGCTATCTACCAGAACACTCCTAAACCTTTCCTTAGCTTTCTATACATCCCTATTCTCTCAATCAGTAGCTTTTGCTTACTGTTTTCTGTGTGTCCAACATCTATTCCAGGAGGTTCCTTTTATAGGAATTGATCAGGAGTTTTTGATCAATTCCAATTCCTCCTTGGACGGGGATTCAATCTTTTCCAATTCCCATCCACAGCGGGATTCTTTAACTTTCAATCACAACCCTCAAAAAAGAAAAAAAAATAATGATAACAATCAGATAATCGAAAAAATCAAATAAATGAATAAAAATAAAATTAACAGATAATGAAAATAAGATAAACCTAAAAAATATTACAAGATAAAAAATAATAATAAATAAATTATAATATAATAATAAATATATAACTATATAAAAATACATATAAATATTAACAGAAAAAAATAGATAAATAAATAAAAATATACGTATAATAATAATAAATAATAAAATAAATAAAATACAAAAGAAAAAGAAAGAAAAAAAAATAACACAAGATAAAAATTGGATTGGGCTTACCCATTTGGGTCAGGCCCAATTGATCTGGACCTGGACCAATTGGGTGTCTACAACCCTAATTAATTTATAGCTTTTGATTTTAAAAGTAAAAAGTAAGTAGCAAAAGTAATAACCAAGAATCATGTTAATTGTTAAAAGATAAGTACTCCATCAGGAAGACGAAGGATCTGCTAGAGTTAATGCAATTTAATTCAATAAAATCATGGTTGGAAGACATTATTTCTCACAGATTGCGTCTGATTGCTTCTAAGTAGTCGAGGAAAGAGGATTTTTTTTTTTCCTATTTTTGGATGGTAAAAGTGAGGAGAAGGGAGATTATAAGACACATTGCCACTTAGAGTTTTAGCATCTTTTGTCAATTCTCCCAATTCAAAGATATACAGAAAAGAATGAAACCAAAAGGTAAAATTTTAATTTAGGTGACATCAAAACAAATTTGGTATTGGTGTATTGAAATTTACTTCTAGCTAGGTTCTAATATGGTATTGTTTTCCTGTTAGATGCTTTGAAAACGGCATCAGCCAAATCACAGTTGTATGAGATATGTTCTGCAAACAAATGGAACTTTCCATTGTATGAATGCTGCAAGGAGGAAGGCCCTTCCCATAGGAAATTGTAAGTAACATCAGCTGCAGTTCTTGAGTCGCTTCCCTTAATTTTATGTATTCTTTCTCCCTTCCGCTTAAAAAAGAAAAAAAAAAGGACAAAATTATAATTCCCAATGTAAGTTCCAGAAAAGCTATTTTCATGAGCCATGGAATTCATAGATCTCAAAATCGCTTACTGGTCAGTGGGGGGGGAAATCCCCCACCGCACTGCATTAATCCGCATTCCTGAACTACTCCTTAATGCGTAACAAAAGCACACTACGGAGACTATATGTTGACTAATTCATGTGTTAAACAGATTCACTTTCAAGGTTGTTGTTGAGATAAAAGAAGCATCGACGACTACGATTTTGGAGTGCTTTAGTGATCCTCATTCGAAGAAGAAAATGGCAGCAGATCATGCAGCTGAAGGGGCTTTGTGGTACTTGGAACATGTTGGGCATTTTCCTCCCATCAAGCGGTCAAAAGCCTCTTGATTCGTAGGATCAGCAAAATCACACCAGCGGTTGTTTCTTTCCTTTTCTAATAGAAGGTAATTACAGGGAATCTTCAACTTGTGCCTATTTCTCTTTTGATCAAGGGGATTTAGGGGAATGGGGATGGCTGGGATCCAATCCGTGCCTTCTTTAGTCTCAACGATCCGAATGTCTTATTATTTCTCATTTTTAGTAATAATACATTGCTTAAAGCATTGTAAAATGCATGTAAATCATTATAAATCTTTCATGTAAACAAACAAAAAGGGAAATAAAAGATCCGTGTTCATTGTAAAAAAAACCATGATTCTTGAAAATACAACTAGGAATTTGTGTGTTTTAAAGGAATTTAAATCTTGCGTCTCATTATTTATTGATCTTGAAAAGTTCGTGAATGTTGATAATTTTGATGATATTGGTAAATTATTGGCCTTTGTCATTAGGATATAATATGAGTTTCTAATTTTCTTTTAATTATGCGGAGAACTTTAATGTTGAAGAAATATGTATGCTTGTCACGCGATTCAATTAATTCAAGAAATCCAAGTAATTCGGCTTGCAAAAATCTCTCTTGCTCTGTTCAGAATTTTTTTAGGATCCTTTGACCCCCATTCAGTTACAACTTTTTTAATGAAATTTATGAATCTGTGTAATTTTTCAAATTGCGATAAATGAAGTTAATGTTCCTAATTTAGTACGATGCTATGCAAGTAATTTGTTATATTATTCGATTTTTTATTTCGAGAAAAAATAGAGAAAACAAGTTTGTTATCATGATTCACAAATATTAATAATTGAAAACCTAGATTATCATGTTATATTTTGTGTTAAGATTTAATTTAATTTTTTTTATATTTTAAAAGGTTTAAAAGGTTGATTTTGAATCAAATTAAATTGATAAAACTAGTCTGATAAATAAATGTGATAAAGAGTTTGGATTATTTTGGATGTTGATTTTTTTGGATTTAGATCATTTCGAGTTTTGATTATTTTAAATTTGAGATAAGTTTAAGTATGAATTAATCAAATCATCTTTTAGATTTTATGAAGATGTAATCATTTTAGTATTTTTTTTTCAAATTCGAATTTAGATTTGTATCGGATTGGGTCATTTGAATTTGAACTGTTTTATATTATTTTTTTAAAATTCTGAATCTTTAAATTTTTAATTTTCAATTGAATTCGATTGCATTTGAATTTTGGCTGGATTTGGGCTTTTCCAATCGGATTTCATGTTCAAAGTTTATTTTGTTACAACTACTCACGAATAGATAGTTTTGGTTTGCAAATCATTTATGGAGCGTTCCTCTCTGTCTCAAGACCATCTACTCGGGCTATGCTCATCCTTATTCAGTGTGGAGGAGAATACCATAAACATTGTGCACAATTTTTGGAAGCTTGATTGTACTAGATTTGAAGAAAGAAAATGACGAAACAAAATCTTTGCATACTCCAACCAAGGATTGTCTGAGTCTAACTGTAAGACAATCTCTTTTTTGTTGGGTTATTCAAAACAAATTATTCCAATACCATATCTTCTCCTACTACAAAATTGCGAGTCAACAACCACAATTCCGATCTTTCCCTCACACAGTGTAGTGCTGTTGGATGGTGTCAATGTCGAGTCCTTTGAGTTTCACTACAGATTCAACATGTCCTTTGAGCGTATGAAGCTCCCTCAACCTGGTAAAAAAAGTTTTGAGGTATAAGAATCAGTTTTAGATTAGGACAACAGAAAGCAAAATTGGGTTTAGCTTTGAAGGATGATTTTCACCTTGCAACTTCCGCACGCTTCCTGGCTTGTTCAGCAATCTCTGACAGTTCTCTATAGTTGCTCTTCTCGTTGTAGAGCTCTGTCAATTCAGGGGGTGTCAAACCATGAAGGGTGCGTTGAGCCATGGCCCATTGCGCCTCCCTCTCTCCTTTTCCATAATCTTTCTTTGTCGTGAAGGCAGTCTACAAATAGATGTTAACACAGCAAGATGAGAATCTTTGAACAGGCAAACAGTTGCGTAGAATGCTGGACTTTTAATCTGAGTGACAAAGGCAACCTCAAAAAAGGAAAATCTTTCTAGAGGAAAACACGAGTTCTTGTCATTGAGAAAATGCTAATTGGATTACCTTATTTTGAAGCAAATTGTCCCAAGCCTTTCCACTCAAAGAATAACGGATCAAGAACTTGATTACATCGAGTGGGATGTAGAAGACTATACTGTAGATCCAAATGACACCAGCCCAACCCCATCCAATGCCTTTCATTCTGGCAAAGCCCCAGTTTGCATAAACGGCAATTACAGTAGCCACCTGAAAAGTTGAATCAAAGAAAAAAAAAATTTACAACTACAACAATTCTATTCCAGCAAATTGAAGTCAAATTTTATAAACTTACGAGTTGTGCTAAAATGAACGCAGTCACCAGCAGGAGACCAGGACGTTCAACAAAAGACCAACTCCGAGAACGAGTGACAAAGATGAGTGCCTGACTCACAATGCTCACTTGAAGGTACACAGCAGCAGTAAGTTCCTCTTGATTGTTCATAATGGATTTTACCCCAAATTTATCCTGCAATTATTATCATTCTTTAATTGATGCCTAGCGGTTCCTATTATGGTTTAAGGAGAATATAAAGAGATTTTTCTTACTGGAAAGAAGTCAGACTCTTGAGCAGCCCAGAAGAAAACAACAGTCATGCATGCAAGATAGGCACCCAGGACAATGCCTGTAGCAAAAATCTCCTTGAGCTTCCATGAGTCAGGCATGGGAGATGGCTTTACCCTGTCCTTGGAAATGGTCATAATTGTTCCATCGTTGAGTATGGCAATGACCAAAACCATGAAAGGCGAGAAATCAAACTTCCAAATTAGAGCGAGGAGCATGAAACCCAGCACGATACGGATAGTAATAGAGACAGCATAGATGGTATAGTTTTTCATTCTCTGAAAAATTGCTCTGCTTGTCAGAACAGCACTCACAATCACACTCAATCCTGGTTCTGTTAAGACTATATCTGATGCTCCTCGAGCTGCATCAGTTGCATCAGCAACTGCAATCCCAATGTCTGCCTTCTTCAGGGCCGGTGCATCATTCACACCGTCTCCTGTCATGCCGCATATGTGCTTCCTTTCTTGTAGCCTCCTCACAATCTCATATTTGTGCTCTGAATGTTAGCCATTTGTTAGGTCAATAATGACAGTTTTTAAAACACACCAGCTCTAAGATAATCATTAAATTGATACCAAAATGTATCAAATTAACTTACCAGGGAAAACGCCTGCAAAGCCATCAGCCTTCTCAATAAGCTCATCAACGCCAATTGTATCGATTGTCTCATCCTTATTTTGTCCAAGCAGAGCAGATGATGGATACATGTTAGTTCCCATGCCAAGCCTGCGACCGGTTTCCTTTCCAATAGCTAGTTGATCACCTGTGATCATCTTGACATTGACACCAAGACTTAGAGCACGGCGAATTGTCTCTGCGCTATCATGCCTTGGAGGATCAAACAGAGGCAATAAACCCACAAATTCCCACGGTTCTCCTTTGCTCTCCTTGGTTTTCTCTGGCACAATCTACAAAATAAAAAAGTTTATTCCATAGTAAGCTTTTCTTCCCGTTTACTTGACAATTCAAATAAAGCTAGGGAGAAAGTAGCATAGAAAGTCACTTGTTTAGCCACAGCAAGAGACCGAAGCCCACGATCAGCAAACTTAGCGATGATATCATGAGCTCTCTTCTTCACATCTTCTCGGAGGTTGCATAGGTCAATAATCTGGTAGAGACGTCAGGTATGAAGTATTAACAAAGACATGAAGAACAGTGATTATAAGAAAAGCATTGGTACAATGCAAGCCGATCCATTTACCTGTTCTGGTGCACCTTTGCTGACTCTATGCCAACTACCATCAGACTCAATGTATGTCATGGCTGTACGCTTGTCTACCGGGTTAAAGGGCAAGAAATGCACCTCTGTAACACCTGCTCTGGCCTGCAAATACATATGTTATCAGTTATCATGATATGAGGCAAAGTTTATAAAATTAATGCTTAACTTGCTCATTGGGACAAGTAGCTCAAACTGATTAGAACTTTTGGCAATCTTTCTTATCTCACCTCCTTGGGATCACCTAGCATTCCAACAATGCAGGCATCAATAGCATCTTGATTCTCAACCCTGGAAGCTCTAGCTGCATGTAGAATAACCATGTCCTTGTCAACATTTTTTGTGAACACCTGAAATTTCACAAAACCGTTTCCAATGTCAACAAAACAATCATACTTTGTTTTTGTTTTCTTAATTGACTTTTTTTTTGTTAAATGGTATATGATGGAACTTAATGCATCATGAATCCATAATTACTTATAATTTTAACTCAAGGACTAACCTCAATCATGCTCTTGTCTACAGTAAGCTTGTTGAGAGTAAGTGTCCCAGTCTTGTCACTGCAGAGTACATCCATTCCAGCCATTTCCTCAATAGCTGTCATTCTCTTAGTGATAGCACCTTGTTGCGAAAGCCGATGAGATCCAATGGCCATTGTCACGGATAAAACTGTTGGCATGGCAATTGGAATTCCTCCAATGAGAAGCACCAACAGATTATCGATTCCATCTCTGTACCTGCGGTGCTGGATTGGATACATCACCACTATCTCGATAATCATCCCTACTGCAATTGAGCATATGCAGAAGTTCCCAATTGCTGTCAGCACCTAATAAAACAATCACCATTCAGTGCACATCAGGTACAAGTGAAGAACAAACACGAAAGTTTGGAACGTACAAATACTGCTTATTTTTTATATTCTTCATTACCAGAAAAGACACATTTGAACACTGTTTCGGACATTACCTGCTGGAAGTGTCCTACGTTATTGGTGCTATCAACAAGGTGAGCAGCTTTGCCAAAGAAGGTGTGCACGCCAGTGGCAATAACTACAGCCTCAATCTCACCTTGCTTGACAGTAGAACCAGAAAATACCTCATCCCCTGGGATTTTGGTTACAGGCAAAGACTCGCCCGTAAGGGCAGACTGATCAATCTTGAGTGGATCGCCTTCAAGGAGGCGTGCGTCTGCTGGGATGACATCTCCCAACTTGATGCTGATGATGTCTCCCGGTACCAAAATTGCAGCTTCTTGCTCACACCACTTTCCATCTCTCAGGACCTTCAACCATTCAAAATGCATAAAGGTTTAGTGACTTCATTCCTTTATATTGTATTTGCAAGTTATTCATATTCTTAAGCACCTTGGTTTTGGGAGCAAGACTAGCCATAAGTGCTGCAGCAGCATTGCCTGCATTATTTTCTTCAATGAAGCTAATAGTTGAGTTGATAACGAGCAATGTGACAATGCCAACAAAATCTTGCCAATCTGGGGGCTTGCCCTGCATTTAGTCATAGAATTTGAGATTGCTTATCGAAGTCTATTAATTCAAGTACAAGAGAAAGGCACACACAGAGAGAGAGAGAGAGAGAGAGAGAGAGAGAGAGATATTAGCATACTCCTCCGTTTGCCAAACAAATGGCCATGATAGCAGCAATCTCCATGACCCATGAGAGAGGATTCCACATAAATCCCAAGAACTTTAAAAGCTTGCTTTCCTGTTTAAATTTTGTTCAACACTGATCAGCATCTCTCCCTAATCTGTACTAGAAACAAAATAGAGAGAACAAAAAAAAAAAAAAAAAAAAGGGGTTAAAATTAGCAAATTTGCCTTTTTCTCTTCAAGCTTGTTGGGGCCAAAGATATGCAGCCTTTTTTGCCCTTCCTCACTTGATAGGCCTTCCTTGGTGCATTTCAACTGCTGAAACACTTCTTCAACAGGAATCCGCTCCTGCACCACATATCAAAGTTCAAACACAAATTTCACAACCTTGAGAAAACCAGAAACAAAGAATACTCTAATGAAAATGACGAAGAAAAAAATATACTCACAAGGTCGACGGTCTCATTCTTGATTTCTTCCAAGCTGATGCTCTTATCCGCCATCTTTCTCTCTTCTTCTATTTACTTTCCCAGAAAAAATAAAAAATGCAGTCTCTTTCTTTATGTTTAAATGCAAAGCAAAAGTACGTTATCAAAGTGGAGCTGAGGCTTCTCTCATATACGTCAAACCATCGGCTACTTCATTTTACTCCTTCAAAGAAAAAACAAATAAAAACAATTTAATCACTAGTACTTCTATTTTGTTGGTTTTTTTTTTTTTTCAAGTTTAGTTTGGTTGCTATGATACAAAATGGTACAAATCGAAAATGTGAAGATTGAGTACATTACTTGGCCTCTATATAGCAGAGTTTTTTTTGGAATATCAACCGTAAATGAGCGAACGAGCGGGAGTCTCTTGGTCTACGCAGCCCAGGTCATTCGGCTATCACTCTCACTCACAATTTTCTTATACCATAATGTGGAGGATGCATCAACGTAGCCCATCTGATACAACCATTTACGGAATTGGTGTAAAAAATTGACACTTGAAGTGATTTTAAGCATGAAAAGAGAGTGAATTGTGGGGGATTGTTTGAATTGAGAAATGATAACAAGAATTCAGTTATATTAAAAAGTGTTTGACAGTCTAGCTGTTCACGAAAAAGAAACACACACATGCATTAGTTATTTATTTTCTCCATTTCATTTTCATTACTCAGATTGTCCAACAAATAGAGCTATTCTGACAAATATTATATGTTAATTAAGATAGCAATTTAATGAAATTAAAGTTTGTAGTACCGCTTTAAGTTTGAAAAATTATTCCCTTTGTCTATTTTTTCCATTTTTTTGGATAGTCTATTTCTTTTTCTGAATATGTAATTTTCATATTTTTTTATATTCAAAAATATTATTTTTTATGATTATTTTAATTTTTTGGAATTAAAAATCATGATATTTCAAATCTATAAAAAATTAATATATAAAATATGCTAAAGTCAAATTTATTTTATTAAATTTTGTGAAAGTCAAATAAGGACAAGCAAAATGAGATAAAAACGAAATTAAGGAAACCTTTTTAGATTATAACTTTTTAAAATATTAGTATATGTTGTCACATGCGTTGCACATATGTAGATATTTAATTTTATTCGAATAGAGTATAGCTATTTGTGAAACTTTTAAAATTTAACCCAGTTTGAATTCAATATTTTTTTAATCTAGATAAGTTTTTAAAATAAAAAATAAGACCAATTTGATTATAATGTCCCAAAGTCAAACTTGTTCAAATGTGATTAAATAAAATTAAACTTGATCAAAATCAATCAATCTAGGCCAAACTTCGGTCAATCTTCAAAATCCACAACTCAATAGGATCAATAAGGTTTGAGGTTGAAACTTGTGATTTTAATACACTAAAAACCTTAATTGCGTTTTAGGAAGGATAAAATTATGAGTGATAACGATTTGGATCGGATTAGATTTAGTTTGATTTTTTTAGATATTGTGTAATATTATAAAATTTTAAAATCCGATTCGAATCCAAACTGAATCTTCTTTTGATCTGAATCAAATTTTATCGATTTAGTTCGATTTATCAGTTTTTAAATTTAAAATTTTAAATTTTATATATTATTTTAATATAAAATTGTAATATATTTAAGTAGATTTTGATATAAAATTATTATTTTTATTTTATAAAAGTTTAAATATATATAAAACCTAAGAAAAATATATAATTTGTTTGGTTCGATTTTTTTCAATTTTTCACCTCTCGATCTGAAATTCGGTCTAAACCTAATATATATATTTAATATCATAACTTGATTTGAACTAAATAAGAAAAAAATCGATTCGAATCAAACCAAACACTTTAGTTTTGAATCGGTTTTCAATCTTCTTGATTTTTGTTCTCACTCTTAGGTAAAATTATCGAAATGCCCTTCATGGGTATTTTTGTAATTTTAGTTTTTAGAAGTTGGTTTTTGGTGAAAACTTTTAAATCATGATTAAATATTATTTTATGATTTTTGATGCATTACAAACCTTGATCGTAACTTGGAAGGTGAAAAATTACTAAAATGCCATTTTAGGAGTATTTTCATAATTTGATCATTTCAAAGTCAACTTTTTGTGAAACGCTCCAGATCATGTTTTAACATTATTTTATGATTTTTGATGTATTAAAAACCTTGGTCGTACATTGAAATGTATGAAATTACTAAAATAGCTTTTATGGGTATTTTCATAATTTGACCTTTCCTAAGGTTGGCTTTTCACAAAACACTCAAGATCTTGTTGTGAAATTATTTTATGATTTTTGGTGATTTAAAAACTTTGATCGCACTGCGGGAGGTGTGAAATTACCAAAATACCCTTTAGGGTATTTTCGTAATTTAACTTTTTCAAGGTCAATTTTCATGAAAAACTCCAGATCATGTTTTTCATATTATTTTATGATTTTTGGTGCATTAAAATAAAAGAAAAAAAAATAGAGATGGGATCATAGGTCTCCAAGAAAATCATGCAAATTGGAAAATTGCTAATAAGGATAAAATGGTCTTTTTACTTGGATAGCTGTACTACCAGCCAAGTTTATGTGCTGTATTTTCTAAAGCCATTATATTTCAAGGTACAATAATCCTATGACCTATGTTGCAAGCCTTGGGCACCAAGATTGAAGAAAAAGACAAAATTACAACCTTTGGATGAATTTTGATCCAATAGCTATTAAAAGGCGTCTTGGGCTTTACATTTATTAATTTGGTGAGGAGGCAGCTGGGAAGTGAGGGAAGGAACCAGAAAAGAAAAAAAATTGGAAAAGCTTTGTAAGGTAGCCATTTTGGTCACCCTTTTCATGCATTTTTCATCTCCATTCCATGTAGTTCTTAGTTCTTCTTTATATAGTTCTTCATTCCAAGAGCCTCATCCCATTTTTAATGATTTACATGCTTTGATTTATGATTTATATATGTTTTTAATGATTTGGTCTTGAGATTATAGACATGTAATTTTATCTGGGTAAAATCTAGCCATTGTTGAAGCTTTTAAAATTCAATCTAGTTCAAATTCAACATTTTTTTCAATTTTAAAAAGTTTTAAAAATAAAAATTTGGACCACTTTGACCCAAGTATCCCAGGTCAAAATTTGGTCAAAGCAAATAAAACTCGGTCAACTTTCATAATTCACAACCAAATTTGAATCAATGTGGTTTTAAATTGAAATTTGTGATTTTTAAAGTACTAAAAAGTTTGATTACATTGTGAAAAGTGTAAAATTACTGAAATGCTCTTAGGAGTTTTTGTAATTTGGCCTTTTCAAAGTCAAATTTTTGTTAAAATTTCCAAATCATGATTAAATGTTTTTTAATGATTTTTGATACATTACAAACTCAACTTACACCTTAGGAGATATGAAATTACAAATATACCATTTGAAGGTATTTTTGTAATTTGACCTTTTCAAGGTCGAAATTTCGTGGGAAGCTCCAGTTTATGATTTAATATTATTTGATGATTTTTGGAATATTGAAAACCTTGATTGCACGTTAGAAAATGTGAAATCACTAAAATATCCTTTAAGGTTATTTTTATAATTTGACCTTCTAGGTCGATCTTTTGTGAAACTTTCAAGATCATGCTTTTAAAATGTTTGATGATTTTTGGTGTGATTGAAATCACAACAATACCTTGAAAGGTGTAAAATTATCAAAATACCCCTTAGAGTGCTTTTGGTTTGGGGGAATTCACAAATTTTCTCTTGAAATCTTAATGGTAGGTATTTGATTCCTACGTTTGGTTTAAGAAATCTGATTACAAGGAAAAATATCAGATTCCCAATAGTATCTTAAGTCTTGGAATCGAAAACTCACATCTCCTTATGATATTCTAGGATTTCGGGGAAAAAAGTTATCTTATTTCCAAATTTAACTTAAATAAAAAATTATCACATAGCCGTTACCCTTTTGAAAAGCATGTTTAAAAGTGACTAAAATTCAGTTGTAGGTTTTTGTCAATGGCATTTTAATTTTATTTTTATATTGCAATTAACGTGTTTGGCATGAAAAAATGCCTTAATTGATGATCAATTAAGGTATTTTTGTACACAAACGCCTTAATTAATCATCAATTATGGTGTTTCATGCATGAAATGTCTTAAATTGATGAATGCATCAATTAAGGCATTTTGTTCATCAAACGCCTTAATTGATCATCAATTAAGGCATTTCTTCATTGAAATGCCTTAATTGATAATTTATTAAAAAACTTTTTACTTTTGAAGACCGTGTTATGGCATGAATGATTTTCAGTCACGGTATGATAAAAATTGAAATGTCCATCAATTAAGGCATTTGCATGGAAAAATGCCTTAATTGGTTATCAATTAAGGCATTTCTTTTTGCAAATGCCTTAATTGCAACATATTAAATTTTGTTTTCCCTTTTGAAAATCATGTTCTGATAATATAAACATTGTAATGTCTAATCATGAAGCAGAAGAGCCTATATTGTATACATCAAATAAGGTTTTTGTACATATGGAACACTTTATCTGATATCTTTATTATGCTTCAATACCCATTGTGTTTCTAATTTTTATTTCAACATATCTCTACTCATAGCATTTACTTTTCTTTTTGAACCAATTTCAACTTTAACATCCTTCATTTAATTTTCATTTTGTTAAGTTTATCTTCGTTTTTTTACACAAAATGGTGTTATACTTTTTGATTGATCTTTTTATCTGATCTGCATTATTTGTTGCCTTCCAATGTTCTTTTTTTTTTTTTTTCATACTAGTAGATGTCATTTAGATTTGGATTTATGTTTTTGATATAAATGCCTTGTTTTATGGGTTTTTTTTTTTTTGTTTTAGCTCTATCCAAAAAAGCTTTGTTGCTGATTTATATATTTTTTGATGATGTTTGATAGATTCCATGTACCATATGCCAAGTTTTGCTTGCCATTTATGTTTTCAACCTTAATGTTATTCTATTTTTTAAACAATTATTACCGATTTATCACTAAGAACAAAGATACAGTTGGTTACATTGTTTATGATGCATGTAAACCTGATGAAGACTTTATTGTATTTATTATGTTTTGTTGCTGTAACTTTATTACATATGAATGTTAGAAAATGACATAGACTATCTTATGGTGGAATATTTTATGATAGGCTACATATTAGAGAGTTAAACTTAAATGCAATGGTATTTGAAAATGATAGATAGTATGTAGATAATACTAGAATGGAAATGAGAGCTTTTGCAAAATTATGTCATTTGCTTAAAACAAAAGGGGTTACAGTCATTTAGATATATGTCAGTAGAAGAACTAGTTATTAGCTTCCTCTACATCATTGCCTATTAGACAAAAACTAGGGTTATGAAGTGTCAAGTAGCCAGATCTAGAAAGATGATTAGCAAACAATTCCATTCTGTGTTGAGTTCTATTTTAAGAATGCATATGCTATTGTTTAAAAAATCAAAATCGATATAAAAAAATTCAACTGATAATAAATGGAAATGGTTCAAGAGTTGTTTGGGTGCTTTAAATGAGACGCACATCAAAGTCAATGTAGACATAATTGATAGGCCTAGAAATAGGACAAGGAAAAATGGAATTGCTACCAATGTCGTTAGGATTGTAATAAAGTGTTGACATTGTTCCTCCATACATGATTACATTTGCATTGCATGCATGATCTCTATACTCCACACATGATCACATTTGCATTGAATCTTTTCCATTTGTAGCATATAATGGGTGAGAATCAGGGTGTCTTACTAGTATATAATGGACAACGATATGAGAAACAATTTGGGGACCTTTAGACGTATAACTCCCAACCCAGCATGTAATAAACCCTACGGGGCTAGCCTAGGGTCAAACTTTTTTTGTAGAAATTACTTGAATAATATAATCTATATTTAGGGGTAATGAAAGTGCAAATAAAACTAAAATTTTAAAAAAAAAAAACAAAAAATAAAGGAAAAACATTATTTCAGTAAGCTTTCTTATGACATGTAATTCTATCCAGCCATTGTTTGTCCAAAATTTGCATCTTCAATTTTTTTTTTAAAATAAAGAATTACTTCCAACGAACAAAAAAAAAAAAAAACAAAAATAGAAATTTTCAAAAAGAAAAAACAAACAAAAAGAGTTTTCCTTAATTTTTTTGTTGGCCTAATAAAAAAATAGAAATGGAAAAAAGATAAAAATATTTGAATTCTATTCATGCTGTGTGGTTTTTCTAAAAAATAAAAATGTGTGATCTTGACTTTTTTCTCTTTTTGAAAAAAAAAAAGAGTTATGAGTTTAGAAGTTGTTTCATCATTTGTATTTCATTTGATCCATTTTACATACATTTTTATCATATTTTTGAAGTTGAAAATAATAAGATAGTACATGCACTCAATCTTATATATATATATATCTTGATAGTAGTGCATGGATTCCATTTCATGCATATCTTGATAGTATTACATGCATTCTATCTCATGTACATCTTACTTAGATGGTACATGCATTATATGTCATACACATATTAATAAATAGTACATGCACTCCATCTTATGCACATCTTAGTGGTAGTGTCAGTTTCATTAGGTTTGCATAATAAATGCATTGCATTGCATTTCATGTAAATGTATGTTATGCATATAATATGTCAGTGCATTTCGTTTAAGTATGTTGCATTAGTCATAGGTATACATTTTGTTACTTATGTAATATGTCATTGTATTTCATGCATGTGGATTTATGAATGATATGATTCTATAAAAGGTGCATTGCACAAATTGGATTTCATTTGAACACATTTTACCACCATTGTAACATGATGTTGCATCCCATGCATACATATTTACATAAGTGGTATGATTTTTATTATTTATGCATCGCATTTATGCAAATATTCATCTTTTAATTATTCATGCTCTTAAATAATGTCTTACATCACTCATGCATCCATGATCATATCATGCACATTCACCATCATGTAAAATAGATTTGATCTTGCTTCTTTCAAAGAATAAAAGTTTAATAGTGCAGATTTCTTGCTAAATCTTTTAAGAGTAATTTTGTTCACAACATGGAAGATCATAGGGTAAGAATAGAAATGATTGGGAAAACTCGAAAGAGATGGGGGAAAGGTGGCTAAAATTCAAAAAATCTTTGATTGGTAAATGGTATAATTAAGACAGATGTTGATGGATTTATTAAAAGGTAAATGAGTTGTTTATACCTCTGAAGTGAGAGATAGGGAAAATACTGCTAGAAAGGAATTGCTGCACTCGTTAAGGTATCTAATGCTACGTTTCTAAACTTGTTGAGATGTGCATTCACCACCAATAAATGAGCAACCCTATGCTTATGCCAATGTGGGCCTATTTGTAAGCCAACAACCTGTTCCAATGTATGTCAACCTAAGATCTAGTCTTGTTGATCCCATTATAGTTTTAAATGCAAACAATTCAAGGAATAAGAAAAATCAAAGGGTATGTCAGAGCCAGGTAGGAACACTAAAATGTGAAATAAATATGATATGTTAGAAAAAAAGCTTCAAATAGCAGAAGGAGTGATGTCTTTGGAAACATTGATGCCAATGAGTTAAGTTTGGTACCTGACCTTATCATACCAATAAAATTTAAAGTTCTAGATTTTGAGAAATATAATAAGACCAAGTGGTCCTTAACCCATTTCACAATGTTCTGCCATAAGATGATAGGTCATACCTATAATGATAAATTCTTGATTCACTACTTTTAGAATAGTTTTACTGGACTGATAGCTAGGTGGTATGTCTAACTGGATCAAAATCAAACATACTCATGGTAGGATCTTGTGTGAGCCTTTGTTACTTAATATAAAGATGTGGTTGACTTGGCTTTTGACAAATTCTCCTTACAAAACATGGAAAAGAAAGCTAATGAAAGCTTTAAAGAGTACTCACAAAGGTGGAGAAATATGGCTACTCAAGTACAACCACCTCTAATAGTGAAAGAATCATTATTCTATTTGTCCACACCCTAAACACTCTCTATTATGAAAGAATGATTGGGAATGTCTCCAAAATCTTTGTTGACATGGTCATTTTCAGAGAAATGATAGAAAATGCAATCAAGAAAGGCAAAATTAAGTTTAAAGATGCATTTGATGTTGAAAGGGTTAGTGCATTAAAAAAGAATAAATGAGAGGTGCAAGCAGTCACACTTGAGGGGTATCTATCCAAGAACATTATCCCATGCAATCCTAATCTTTTTATCGACCTTACCTCTTAGTTATCGGCAATATCTCCCAAAGTCCATATCTTTGTCAACCAACCTAGCACTTAGGCTTTCAAGCAAATCCCCATCCTTAAATGACCACTCGTTATCCTGTCCTTACACCTAGGCCTACCATTTGACCAATAAAAACTTAAAAAAGTTATGAAACAATGAAGAAAAACTTCCAATCTTCATTCCTTATCTTTTGCTTTTACTAATACAAGGCCATTACCTCACTCCTGTGCCTTTGAAAATAACTCCAAAACCATTGAAAAAAAGTTATCGTCTTAGTAGTAAGTGTGATTATCATATGGGGACAATTGATCATTCGACTGAAAAATGTGAGTAGTTGAAAGAAAATGTTGAAGATTTTATCAAGAGTGGTATTTTAACTCTGAAACTTGTGGAGCAATAGAAGTTGACTTTATCTAATCATGAAATTTGAGGAGTTGAGATATGGGAGGGAGTTTCAAGTTTGGAATGATCAAGAAAGGGTAATTTTCTTTTGAACGTTTTAACTTTTATTTTGTGCATGCCATCTATATGGTATTACTATGAGTTATTTGGATTAATATTGTCAGATTTTATTTTGGAGAAAAATGGGTGCTTTAGAGTTTTTATATGAAATTTGTTTTCATTAAATTGCTAGAATAAAGCCCCAAGTGATGAATTAGCAAAATAGAAAAATTGTAAAAAAACAAAAATATAAAAAATTAGATTTTTCTTAAATAATGAAAAGTGTCTAAAAAGAATTGGTGATCATTATAGACAAATCTCATTTTTTCTCTCGAATATTTCATGGCTAAGCTCATGTGATGAAAATTACTCAAGAGGTTTAATATTTCAAGGAATATACATTTAAATTCCTTGAATTGTGCCTTCATTTGATCATACTATGACAAAAATGGTGATAATCTTTGCCTAGGCAATGAACAATGAAGTGGTTAATTTAAGATTTTTCTTGATCAATTTCTTGAAAATTAAGCTAACTTAACTTTTTTTAGGCTTTAGATGCTAGTGATTTGATATCTATCAAGATTATGCTAGAACTTCAATTGTAAGAGCCACCCACTTAGATTTTTTTAAATGACCTCAAACATATTAGTCTTTCAATTTTTTTTCCAAAAAATTGCCTTAGCTCTGTGTCTTAGGACATATTAACTGAAAAGCAAAACCACTTATTGCCCTTGAGATAACTCGAGTTTTGACCAATCCTTTCTACTAGTAGGGTGATACAAACAAGTTAAGATGCTAAACAAGTCATTAGAGGTTTCATGTTAAAATGGGAGTGTCTTCCATGCGTTATTATTTTGGTGATGTGGATTAATGTACAAATTATGAAGGCATGTGAAAAAGAAAAAAAAAATGATTGTGACATCACATAATTCAAAATTTTGAATAATTCCAAACAAAAACTTGAAAATTTAAAAAAGCCTATATTTTTGAAAGAAACCAGAAAGAGAAAACCCTAAAACTTAAAAGGCAAAGAAAAGTCAAGAGAATAAAAAATTCAAAAAAAGGAAAATTTTGAATAGCCTTTCTTAACCCATTTTCCTAAAAATGATTGCTCTTCAATTTAAGTTTTTGTGTTTGAGATGACAAGTGGCCATCTTCCATTATCCCTTCACAAACATGAAAACTATTCTTTTGCTAGTCCTTTGAACCTGATGAATTCTTTCTAAATGAAACCTTACTAAGGATCACGTCTACAATGGGAGGCAAAAAAGGGATGTATTTAAGAATTATACATGATGAAGTCTTACTCTAAGTATAAAAAGGGAATCTTATTTGTTAAGGGGAAATGTTCAGCAAAATAAGTTCCAAAGTTTTGGACCCACTCAATCAAAAGTGGATGTATGTAAAAAAAAAAAAAAGAAAAGAAAAAGAAACGGCAAGAAAAAAGCAAAGTAAAAAAAAGTAATAAAAGAAGAATTAAAAAAGAAAATAAAATGATAGAGTGGCAAGAGTGGGAAAATAAAAGACAAACATCCTAAAATGATCCTTGATTTGATTACCCTTAAACACATTTTGCACCTATCTTCTTTGAAAACCTTGAACCTTGGTTTACATTACATCATTAGAAAAGCTCATATTAGATCAAGTATGGATGCTTAAATTGAAAGGCTTTTCTTTAAGGAATAGCCAAAACCTATGAACCTTTTTGTCTTCCTTTGTTACCTAATTACTTGTTTGGACAATTAACTCATTTTTGATAAGTTTGAATTCTTAAATGCATGGTGTAATAATAAAAAAGAAGATAAGAAAGCAAAAAGAAAAAAAGATGTGGCTCTAGGGTGAAAACCCTAAAAAAGATAGTCTAGAGCAAACTTCTAAAGCTTTGAAGCTAATCTTAATACTTAGAGAAGTGAAAGAAACTAGTATGAAGTAACTTAGACTTTTGAAAAATTCAAGAGTGTTGATGCCTTAAAAGTTTGAAATCAATTAAAATGATTGATTTTGAAAATTTGAGCATTTTTCTCTTATTCTTAAATGACCTTCCAAAATATTGAGTCCATCACAATTGACCTTGACATTTATTGAAATGCCCCATCACATCTAGATTCTTAAATGACATTTATCAAAAGAGTGTCAAACATGTTTGGTTTTTTAAGGGATTCATACATTTTAAAAAAAATTTATGTTTCATTTGTAAGACTAGGTGGAAAAATATACATATTTTTTGTTCCATTCAAGTGGTAAAGCCTTTCTGAGTGATCTTAAACCTTGATGTGATAAATGGTCAATTTGTTTGAAAATGAAAATTGTCACCTATTTCATCCATAATAGTAAACACCAACTCAAGAGACTTAAAAATCACTTTTTGAAATATTTTATTTTCTTTGATCATGAGATTTAATTATGTGGGCCAATTTTGTTGGTTAATTTCATATCATTAGTTAGGCATTTTTGTAAATAATAGAGAGATCAATTTTGGTGTAAAAGAGAAATTACACTTGGCAAGAGTTTTGCAAATGCAAGGTGGTTTTGATCTATGAAATAAAATATTTTTCATTGAAAAGCCAATCTTTTTTAAAAAAAATAAAATTTTTCTTAAGAAAAAAATGAAAAATCAACTTTTGTGAGAACAAATGAGATCATTTTCTAATGAAAGGGAGAATAAATGTGTGTGATATTAGGGCAAAAAGAAATGTGGAAAAGAAAGCATTTCTTTATGAAATGAGAAGATATGTTCCATTGAGGTGCACTCAAAGAATAGCAAGAACATGATGATTTATTTTCTTGAATTTGCATCGAGATATAAAGTTGGCACTAATCACATGTGAGTTGCATGATTGAGTTTCAAAATATGAATAAAAACAAAAAGTGAAAAGAGAACAAAGAAAAATGGGATGGAATGGAAAGGAAAATCCTTTGGAAAGAAGTTGAAGAATGATTTGATAATCGAATTATTTGTGATTGAAAAGAATAGAATTTTGCAAACAAATAGAAGGATTTTTTTTAAGCATCCACATCAATGGTAAGAAATTTTGCATTTGCATTCACAAGGGGCATGACATTTTCATGATAGGTAAGAATATTTCTATTTAGATCATTAAGAAGGCATTTGTATCATCTTTAGATAATGTATTTGCATAATCCAATTAGCATTTGCATAAAATTTAATGGTTAGGTTTATATTTTTATAGAGTATATTTGCATATGTATCTTGATAAGGTCATTTGCATTTACATCATTGAAACATGAATTTTTGAATTTGTTTTTACATTATTGTGATCAATCACAACATTCGTTGATTTGCAAACTTTGCAAAAAAATTAAAGAGAAAATGTTTCTCTGGAATTTAAAATGTTCATGAAAAGAAAATTTTGAAAGAAAAGATTGAAAATTAAAATTGAAAAAGAATTTAAAGGATGAAATATTGAGATGATTGAAAGGTTTGACAAAAATTTCTTGAAATAAAAATGATGAGATAAGAATTTTGGAAATGGAAAGAGTTTCAAACTTGTTTTGAAAAAATGGTTTTGACCTTGATGATGAGATGATTCTTCAAGTTATTTAGGCAAGAGTCATAATGTTTTTTTTTTTTTAAAAAATGTTGAGAACTTTTAAGATATTCAAGATAATAAAATTTTAAAGACCTCTAGGCATCAAGATGAGAAATTTGTTGCTAAAACCTTTGGGCATAATTTATATATCCTTCAGGTAAGATTTGTAAGTCTTATAAGTTGAATCTGTTTAAGTGTCGAGATTCATAAATCCTTCAAGAAGAATATTTTACATTTCAAAATTGTGGAGCCTCTAATGAGAAGAGCATTCATAAATGTTAGAATTTGTAAGACCTCTAGATATAATCTTTAAGTCTTCTGGACAAGATTCGTAAACCTCCCAAACTAAATTTATTATAGTGTCGAGATTTATAAGACCTCCGAACATAATCTCTGAGTCTTCCAGGCAAGATTCGTAAGTCTTTCAAGCTGAATTTATTTAAATATCAAGATTTTTATGACCTTCAAGTGTAATCTCTAAGTTTTCTGGGTAGGATTTGTAAGTTTTCCAAGCAAAATCTATTGGGATTTCAAAGACCTCCGAACTTAATCTTTAGAAAGTTGTCAAAAAAGATGGAAAATAGATATGGTATTAGTTAGAAAAGTTCTTTTTCTAAGAAAAATGTTAAGAAGTTTTTAGATTTATTTTTAAAATTTGTAGAGCCTATGATTATAGGAGTTTTAAAATTTTTTTTCATAAGTCATGGAGACTTTGATAAGATGAGCTTTTAAAGTTATTTTCAAAAGTTATAAAGCCTCTAATGAGTGGAGTTCTTAAATTTATTTTCAAAAATTATGGAGTTTTTGATGATAGGAATTAAAAAAAAAAAACAAAAAAGGTAAAATAAAACAAAAATTAAAAAAAAAAAAGCAAAAGGTAAAAATCCTTTGAACCATGGTCTTGAACAAAATTGATGTCTGTATCTTTGCTTTATTTTTTATTCTCATAAATATATAAAGAAGAGCAATTGTAGACATCTAATTTTGTTATGACAAAATCTAGCTAGTAGTGAGACCTTTAAAATCCAACCAAATTTGAATCCAACATTTCTTTAACCTTGACGAATGTTTAAATTGAGCATAAGACCAATTTACTTTAATGCCCCAAGGTCAAACTTTGTCGAACATGGGAAAATAAAATAAAATTTAGTCAACATTAGTCAAACTGGGTTGAACTCTGGTCAATCTTCAAAATTTAGAACTAAATAGGATTACTAAGGCTTGAGGTTGAAACTTGAGATTTTAGTGCACTAAAAATACTGATTGCACTTCAAAAAAGATAAAATTACTAAAATAGCTTTCAAAGATATTTTTGTAATTTGACTTTCTCGAATTTGGTTTTTCGTGAAAGCTTTTAGATCATGATTAAACATTATTTTGTGATTTTTGATTCATTAAAAGCCTTGATCATAGCTCGAAAGGTATGAAATTATTAAGATACCTTTTAGGGGTATTTTCATTATTTGACCTTCTTGAGGTTGGCTTTTCGTGAAATACTCTAGATCACATTTTAACATTATTCTATGATTTTTAATGCTTTCAAAACCTTGGTCCTTACCTTGGAAGGTGTGAAATTACTAAAATGTCATTTAGGGATATTTTTATAATTTGACCTTTTCGATGTCAGCTTTTCTCGAAATGCTAAATATCATGTTTTGAAACTATTTTATGATTTTTGTGCATTAAAAACTTTGATTGCACCATGGGAGGTGTGAAATTATCAAAATACCCTTTAGGGGTATTTTTATAATTTAACCTTCTTGAGGTCGATTTTTCATGAAAAACTCTAGATCATGTTTTCATATTATTTTATGATTTTTTGGTGCATTAAAATCATAGAAAAAAGTATGGGATAATAGATATGTAAGAAAATCATGCAAATTGGCAAAATTGCTAATAAGGGTAAAATAGTCTTTTCACTGGGATAACTGCACTACCAGCCAAGTTTGTGTGATGTGTGTTTTTAGTGTCATTAAATTTCAAGGTACAATGATCTTATGGCTATGTTGCAAGCCTTAAGCCCTAAGATTGAAGAAAAAGGCAAAAACAATTACTACCTTTAGATGCAATTTGATCCAATGGCTACTAAAAAGGGTCTTGGTGTTTAAATTTATCATTTAGGGTTGGTATTTAAAGAGGAGGTAGTTGGGAGGTGGTGGAAGAAACAAGAAATGAAAATAAAGTGGAAAATTTTTTTATGGTAGCCATTTTTGTCACCTTTTTCATGCATTTTTCATCTTCAATCCATGTAGTTCTTTGTTCTTCTTTATGTAGTTCTTCATTCCAAGAGCCTTCTCCCATTTTTATGGTTTACATGCTTTGATTTAAGATTTAGCTGTGTTTTTAATGATTTGGTCTTGTGATTATCTTGTTTGCATGGTTTGATTATGTATTTTTTATTCTTCTTAAATATAAATGTTAGATTGTTTATTTGTTTATTGTTAGTTTTCTAAGTTTTTGATAAAAGTTCTATTTTGAATAAATGAAGGTTTTTTAATTGTTTGATGTGTGCTTGATATGTGTTAATTTTTGGATTTGATTTTCAATCTTTATAATGTTTGTTAGGTGTTTGAATAAATTTACAAAGTTGGAAAGTTTGTTTTATAGTGTATTAAAATTGTGGGATAAAGAAAAAATGTAAGTTTTCAATATGCGTTCTAAGTGTTTGATGAAAATTCTAAGAAAAAAAAAGTATTGTAGGAATATTTTAAGTATTTGATAAAATAAGAATGTAGTCATTTATCATGTTTTTCAAGTGTTTGTGAAAAAGCCTTAGTATTTTCATGGTAGTTTAATTAATTTCATTTGTCACTCATGCATTTCATTACATGCTTTAAAAAAATGTTTTTAAAAAGAAAAGAAAAATGATTTTCAAAACTTTACCCAGATATTAAAGGGTATTAAAATCATGTTTTGAAAGATTAATTTTTTTAGATTCTGCCTAGATATTAGAGAATTAAATAAAATTTTCCTTCACAAAATTAATAAATAAATAGAATTTCTTTTGTCCTTGATTTTGTTTGAAAAAATGATTAAAAAAAAGATTAAATGCATGTAAGATAGGTCAATTTGATTGATTCTTTATATTTGCATCATTTATTTATTTCATATTGCATTATACCTTGAAATAACAATGTGAATTGGCAAATGATAATTTTGAAAATTAGTTTTTTTTAATAAATAATGGTTAATAGTCTTACGTAAAAACAATCATTAAGATCCTATTTAGATATTGAAGGGCTTTTCAATAATTACATTTTGTGAAAGAATATTACATCAGACTTTAAGGAATATTATGTGAATTTTAAGTGGAGAAAAAGTTTCCATAATTCCACCTAAATGTTGGAGAATTAGGAAATATTTTAAAATTAAGAATTCTTATTTTATTTCTAAATAAACAAATAAAATTTAGATATGTATTAGATGAATTTAATAGATTGTCTGTATTTTAATTTACATTCGTGTCATACATTTACTTCATATGATATCTACCTGCATTTCATTGCTTTTAAAAAATTTAATTAATAAATGGGGATTTTTTTGGAGAATTGTTTAAATAAAAAAATTAAAATAATATTCTTAAGTAAAAATAAATTTTGGGACCCTACCTAGATATTAGAGGGCTTCTCAGTAGTTATTTTTTTATAAATGAATATTATAGGGAATTTTTGAAGGATTAGTATGAAAGTCCCAAGTAAAGAAATATTTTTCGAAATTCGACCTGAATATTAGTGAATTAGAAATTGTTTCGATATTAAAGATTTTCATCTTATTCCTAAATAGAAGGTTCTAACAAAATATTTTTCAAAAAAAAATGTAGGAATCATTTTTAAATATTAGAATTAAAACCATTTTTTATTAATAGTAAGAATAACATATGATCAATTGGTACCATTTTTTAAAATGAGCATTATAAGGTTGACAATCATTTCTCATGTGTAACTAACTCTTGAACTTAGTTTTATTTTTGTAGACCAAAATTATTTTTTTGATAAATTTTAAATTCATTTTATTGTTTTATTAAAAATGTAAACCTTTTATGTGGCCAATCATACATAAACCAAAAAGATTGGTGGTGACTCCCATTGTTTTGATACTTTTGAAATTTTTACTTAGCGGTCCCCAAAACCGTTATGACAATGTGTGAATCCTTATTGTTTCATCCATTTTTAAACATATATTTGTATATTTAATAAATATATAAAATTCATAAAGTTCACATTGTTGTATCTATTACCAAAAAATGGTATATTTGAGAATAGCAATCGATTGCCTATAGTTAGTAGTCGACTACTCTACCAAAAAAAAAGTGGGTAATAAATTTCCAAAGAGATGGTATCTAATTGCTTGCATTCAGCTTGAGCAGTAGCTGGCTACTTGAGAGAGCAATCGATTGTTCATAATAATTTTACCTTAAGGAAATCGACTACTTAAAGGAGTAGTAGGAAATCTTACATTTTGTTTGAGAAAACAATCAACTGCTCTTAAGAGTAGTTGGTTGCTCTTACTTAGAAAAAACGAAGCAATCAATTTCTATAAATAGCAATCAAGTGCCAAAATGAATCTAGGTTATTGGTTTTGAAAAATATTTAAGGATAGTTGGTTACCTTCATCAAGTAGTTGATTGCTTATCTTATAGATTAAAAAAAAAAAGGTTCGTTAGATTTACTCTTTCACTTGAAAAGAGATATTACTTCATAAAAAACGTGTTCTTTCATAAAAAGAAATTGGAGGAAACTTTTGGAGTCTATAAATACTTCTTTAAATATTCATTTTTGCAAAACTTTTACATTCTTTAAAATGAAAACTTAGATTTTCTCTTTTTTGACTATACTTTCTGGTTTTTGGTTTAAGAGAGTTCAAATAAGAACTTGAAGTGCAGTCATCTTCTTTTTCATTGGGTTTTATATCCTAGGAACCATGTTTCTTATAACTATCTTGCACTTAGTGGGAAAACTAATGTTCTTAAGAAAGCTTCCTAAAAGTGTCTTGCCCAAATCCTTCTACTTTTATCTTAAAAAAAAAAGTTGCATTGTTGCCATTGACATACATACAACAATTTAAGAACAATTATCTTCACAATATGACACGTTATGCAATCAAGCCATAAGTTTATGAAGTGGAGAAATTTAAAAGATTCAATGGGATGAACCACAACAGATGGAACATGAAGATTTACTATCAAATCAATCTCTTGAAGGTTGCTTATGTTCTATATAAAGGCTATCCACCAAAAACAAGTAATGATGGATAAATGATGCTTGATAACAAAAATGGGTAGAGGATGACTTCATATGTCATCTAATCATTCTTCAAGAAGTAAGCAACTATTTTTTCAATGTTTTTAACAAACATAACACAACATGGAAACTATGAAATGCTATTCAAAAGAGGTATAAGAATAAATATGTCAATATCAAATCATTCGTTGTGAATACATATGTTGATTTTAAAATGATAGATTTTAAACTTTTCATTGATCAAATTAATGAGTTAAATGATATTGCAATTGAATGTAATGATGCTAGTGAACTAATTTTTGAAACTTTCTAAGTGCCTACTTTCATTGATAAGTTGCATTCATCTTGGAAAGATTATCAAAAGTATTTGAAACATAAAAAGAAATCATTTACCTTGGATGAATTGGTTAAGCACATAAAAATTGAAAATACATCCTATGTGATAGATTAAATCTTAAATGGTGTGAATGAAAATAATGCACATAATATTGAAAGTCTTATCAAATCATTTTCTTAAAAGAGTAAATGCAATCATGACAACAAGAGACAAAAAAATCTTCAAAGAAAAAAAAAAGCTTAACAAAATTGAAAAGAACATTAAGAACAAGAAAGGTCTTTGTTATGTATGTGGAAAGAATGGCCATTTTACTAAAATGCATCATTTTCATAAAGGCAAGAAGACTGCAACCAACATGATGGCTAAAGATGACATGGTTGCAATGCTCACTAAAATTCTCTTGATTGAAAACTAAGAGGATTGGTAGATTGATTTTGGTGCAACTTATCATGTCACTCATTTCAAAGGTATGTTTAAGACTTATGAAGAGATAAATGAAGATAAATTAGTCTCCATGGATAACTCTTTCATTTGTAAGGTTGTTGGCAAAGAGTCTCAAAATTCTTCTTACATTCAGTAAAGTATTAACCTTGTAAGATGATGATCACATTCCAAACCTTATAAACAATTTAATTTCTAGAAAGAAACTTGATTATCATGATTTTAAGGTGGTGTTTGATTCCCAAAAAGTGATCATTTCTAAGAAAGGATTATTTGTAGGGAAGGGATATGTTAAATACCAAATAGATGTTCTCAATATTAATAAGAATAATTCTAATTTTCTTTATGTTGTTGATGTGCATGATTCAAATTCTTTATGGCATTATAGACTAGGACATATTGGTATGAACACATTGAATCACATGTAATTCACATGATTGCTTTCCTAAGTCTTCTACTATACTTAGTACTAAAACTTGTGAAAATTTTATACAAGCAAAATTACCAAGTCTTCTTTTAAGATTATTTTTAAAACAAATTCTTTGTTAGAATTAATTTATATCAATTTGTGTAAGAGCAATGATATATTAACTAAAAGTGGTAAGATATATTTTATAACTTTCATAGATGATTTCTCTAAGTATACTTATGTTTACTTGTTAAGAACTAAAAATGAAGCTTTTGATAAGTTTAATATATACAAAGAATAAATAGAAAATTTGACTAACAAGAAGATTAAAATATTAAGATCTAGTAAGGGTGGTAAGTTTTATTAAATGTGTTGAGTTTGATTTTTTTTGTAAAATAATAGTATAATAAGGGAAGTTTCTGCTCCTAAAACTTTAGTAAAAAATGTAGTTGCTGAAAAGAAGAATAGGATACTACTTGAAATTGTAAGTGCTGTGCTTTTACACGCTTGTTTACCTAGGAATTTTTAGGGTAAAACATTATTTATTACATGTTATATTTCTAATAGAACTTTACATAAAAATTAGTATAAATTACCTTATGAATTAGTTAAAGATAGGAAACCTAACTTAGATTATTTCCAAGTCTTTGGATGTATTGAATATGTTTTAGATACTGCTAGTAAAAGACTAAAGATTGGTAATAAAGCCATTAAGTTTATTTTTCTTGGTTATACACTAAATTGTAAAGCATGTAAATTTCTTAATTTAAAGATAATAGTGTGTTTGAATCTACGCATGCTATTTATTTTGAGCATTTGTCTATTAAAGATGCAAATGATCTAGAGCTAAAAAGAGATTTGTCAAATGAATTGATTGAACATGATGTTGTCTTTAATAATAATACATATGAACATGTTAATCGTAGTCATGATATTGTATCTCATGATAATGCATCTTATGATATTGAATTGAGAAAAAGTAAAAGAAAGAGAGATTAAATATATTATTGAGAACAATACATGGTCTTTAGTAGATTTACCTCATAACACTAAGCTTATTGGCTATAAATGGGTTTTGAAAAGGAAATTCAAAATTGACTATACTATTGATAAGTATAAAGTAAGATTGGTAGCCAAAGGTTATAGTCAAAAGAAAGGTTTAGATTATTTTGAGACCTTTTCACTGGTCACCAAGTTTACTTTTATAAGAGTGTTGTTTGCCATTGCTTCAACTGACAAACTTGAAATACATGTATGTAAAAACAACATCCCTAATAGTGATTTAAAAAAAGAGATATACATATACCAACTTGAAGGATATGTGGTTCAAGGTCAATAATACAAGGTATGTAGATTCAATAAGTCTATTTATGGTTTAAAATAGGGACATAAGCAATGGTATAAGAAATTCAAGAAAGAGAATAAGAAATTTGGTTTTAAGAGTAGTAAATATGAAAGTTGTGTTTTCACTAAAGTTACATATGAATTCAAACTGGTTATTACTCTTTGTGTAGATGATCTACTTATATTTGGTACTAACATAGATTTTATAAATGAAGCTAAGTCTTTCTTGACTCATACTTTTGAAGCAAAATACTTAAGATCCTATTGATGCAATCTTAGGAGTTAAGGTTTACAAAGATAATGGTAAGTTTATTTTTTTTTTCAAGCACATTATATTGACAATGTGCTTAGAAAGTCTAATCTTTATGATTGTAAGCCTAGTAAGACACTTATAGATCCTTATCACAAGTTAGAACCTAATTAAGGAGAACAAGTTAATTCAAATGAATATGAAAATATCATAAATAGTTTAATTTATGCTAAAAATTATACAAGACTGGACATTATGTGTGTTGTGTGTATGTTAAGTAGATTTACTAGTAATCCTAGTAAGTTGTTGAGATATTTGAAGCATATGTTGCACTATGGTTTGCATTACAATTGTGTGACTTTTGTTTTAGAATGTTTTAATAATGCTAATTGGGCTTCAAACAAATCAAGTTTCAAGTCCACAAGTAATTGGCTATTCATTATAGGTGAGCAATTGTTTTTGGATTATCTAAGAAACAAACTTTTATGGCATTATCATCTACAAAATATGAATTTATTGCCATGTCACATGCCACCCAAGATTTACTTTAGTTCAAAATGTTTTTGAAAAACATACCTTTTATTAAAAGAATCAAATAACCAATCATTTTGTATTATGATTATAAGGCTGCAATTTACAACATAAAGAATGAATGATTGTTTAGTAATAGCAAGCATTTTGTTATTGCTATAAGATACAATCATGTAAAAAATGTTGTAAAGAAAGGTAAGGTTAATATAGAATGCCTTCCAATAAATCAAATGTTAGTAGATCCTGTAACAAAACCCATTTTAGGAGAGAAAATTATTAACATTATGAGAGATATGGGATTACTACCAGTTACTAAGAGGTAATCATGATTGATTCTTACTCTATCTTAGTATTGTCATTTAGGAAATTGATTATTTAAAAGTAAAGAATAATTTTTTCATAGGAAAACATTATTTATGGTAATTAAGAGTTTTAATTATGAATTATCCATAGAATTCACGTATGAGATATATTGAATTCCTAATGCAACATTCTTAGAGTAGTGGGGTATTTAGAATTGACTATTCCTTATAAAGTCATACATCTAGATGCATTGGTAATCCATAACAATTTGATTGGACTTCTTAATAGACTTATGGCTCATTTGAGTCGTTTAAAGTAAATAAAAAAAAGGTATTGTGGACACACTTTAGATAAGTCATCTTATGCAAGAAAAGAAGTGAGAGACTGTTTCTTATTGATTTTTGGTTAATCTTAGAGTACTTGCTAACACAAGATCTAGTGCAAGTCTAGGTATTGAATTGTGCTACCCTGGGATAAAATCTCAAACCAGTGTAAGGTGTGAATATGTTTCTTTGTGTCTTATATTTAATCTAAAGATTCAAGATTGGCCATATTTAAACAAACACTTTACATAAGAAGCAAAATTGAATTTTCTTAAGATTGCATAAAACATTTGCATTTCTTTAGTAATAAATGGGGGGTTGTTGTATTTATTACCAAAGAATTATATTTTCAAAGTAAAAACATTGTTTTTAAAACATTTAGATTGAGTGTGTATTAGTGTTTTAGAAGTATTTGGAATGAAGTAATATGAAAGTAGCTAATTAATAGCCAATTATCGTAGCAACTGTCCTCGAGTAGCTGACTGCCTTAGCAATTGCTCATGAGTAGAAAGTTTCAAGGACTTCCTTTTAGAGAAGAGTAGTCAATTGCCTATAAGTAGCATTTCAATACCCTACCTAAAGAAAAATGGGTAATCGATTTCCAAAGAGATGGTACTTAATTGCTTGTATTTGGTTTTCTAAAGTAGTTAACTACTTTAGAGAGTGATCAATTGCTCATATTAATTTTACCTTAAAGAAATTGATTGTTTAAAGAATTGAAAGAAATCTTATATTTTATTTGAAAAAGCAGTCAATTGCTCTTAAGAACAGTATACTGCTCATACACATAAAATATAGAGCAATCAACTGTTATGAATAACAATTGATTGCCAAAATAAGTCTAGGTTACTAGTTCTGAAAACTATTTAAAGGTAGTCAATCGAATGTGTTACGGATTGAAAAAAATAAATCCATTGGACTTATTCTTTCACTTGAAAATCGGTACTACTTCATTAAAAACATGTTTTTTCATTAAAAGATGTTAGAGGAGACTCTTAAAGTTGATAAATACTTCTCTAAACAATCATTTTTCACATAACTTTTATGTTTTCTCAAAATAAAACTCAAATTTTTTTTCTTTTTTCATTCTACTTTCTAGTTTTTGGTTCAAGATAGTTTAAAGAAGAACTTGAAGTGTAGTCATCTTCTTCTTCATTAGGCATTATATTTTGGGAACGTTTCTTATAACATCATACACCTAGTGAGGAAACTATTATTCTTAAGAAAGCTTTCTAGAAGTATCTTGATCAAATCCCTTTTCTTTCATCTTATGAAAAAGTTGCATTGTTGCCATTGACATACATACAAGACATATTAACTAAAATTTACATTGATATCTCAAGTTTGTTCCATGTGAAAATTATATGAAATTAATATAAATATTATTTTTAATATTAATATAAAATTAAATTACCAAGATTAAAAAATTAATGTAAAATTTAATTTGTTCTATAAATCAAATAAATTTATTTACTTTTCAAGTTTAGTCAAGAATAAAAACTCTAGAGTTAAAGTAGTTTCATATGAACTTTAACACTTTTTTATTTATTACCAAATAATTAAAATTTTTACTTATAAATTGGACAAATCTTATTAATAATTTAAATATTTATAATAGAAATTTTGAAATATGATGAACAATAGTGACCATTTTTGTCGGTTCAAAAGTTTATCCACACATGTGCTTTTATATATACTAGTACTAGTTGAGAAATTAAAATGGTAAAATCAAGTTGGACTAGATTCAAATAAAGTTTGGAACTTTATGGACTTAATTTCAATAAATTCAATAGTCTAAGGGATCAATTTGTATAATAGCAAAATACATATCTATTCAGAATAGAATTGGGTTAGTGTTTGCCCTTTCTCCCCTTAATATAAGTAGCCTTTTGCATCTTTTTTTAAGCACACAATTGAAAACAATAGCTATCTCTTTTGTTAAGAAAAATCACAAAAGCTTGAAAGGAAAAACTTTAGCTAGCATTAGGTTTTAGCTCTCTCTCCCTCACCTTATGGTTTTCTCTTTGATTATTCATGTGGATATCATTAGAAACTAGATAATAAGATGGTTGAAAGTCTGATACAATATAGTTAAGAAGTTCTTGAAGTTTCTTAGATAACTTGATCTTAGTTGAACCCACAAAGAGAATTAGGTATTATTCTTTTTTTTTTCGAATTGTTAATTACTTGTGCAAAGCAATATCATTGTTTGATCCTATCTATTAAGAGTTAAAATTTTGAATTATCATAGTATATCCTATAGTCTTGCATGATTAATTTTAAACAGTGATATCGAGCCTCTTTTAAATTGCTTTACATAAAAAGATGTTTAATTGTTCTTGATTTGAAAATTTGTTTTGATTACATGCCGAAATTTGTGATGTATGAATTGAAGAAATAGTTTTTCCATTTTATTTTGATATGATTCTTTTAGAGTGTTAGAATAAAACATTTTAGGATGACTAGTATTAAATTGTTTGAATTTTGGATGTGATTCAATTACCACGACAAAAAATTTTTCATATATTAATGTTTGGTTATACTGATTGTCAAATTTCATCAGTAAAAGGGACTTTTACTGACGAATTTTTAATACCATCATAATATACCATACTTATACTAACATTTTATTTAACCGTCGGTATAAATAAACTTTTTTTGATGGTATCTGATTATCTATCAATATAAATATGTTATATACTGACAGATATTAATGTAACTGTTAGTATAGGCTCAAAACAAAAAAAATTATTAGCTTACAAAAAATTGATTGAGATTATTGAATGTGTTTTTGGTCAAAAACACTTTTAATAATCCATTCAAAAAATTTTGGAGAGGGATTATTGAAAGCATTTTTAACCAAAAAAGCCTTCAATAATCAATACAAAAAATTTTTTGTATGAATTATTTACTAACGACTAAATTCCTTTAGTAAAAAAACCTTTTATTGACAGATTTTTAATACCATCAAAATATACCATATTTATATGAACAATTTATTTAACCGTCAATATAAATAAATTTTTTTTGATGGTATATGACTATTCGTCAATATAAATATGTTATATATTAATTATTATTAACGTAACCATCAATATAGGCTTAAAACAAAAAAACTATTAGCTTACAAAAATTTGAATGGGATTATTGAAGGCATTTTTGGCCAAAAACACCTTCAATAATCCATTCAAAAAATTTTGGAGAGGGATTATTGAAGGTATTTTCGACTAAAAATGCCTTCAATAATCCATACAAAAAATTTTAGAAGTTATTATTGAATGCGTTTTTGGACAAAAGCGCCTTTAATAATCCATACAAAAAATTTTATTAAGGGGATTATTAAAGGCATTTTCGACAAAAAACACCTTTGATAATCTCTCATAAAAATTTATTGAAGGGATTATTAAAGATGTTTTTGGCTAAAAACGCCTTCAATAGTCCCTTGAAAAATTTTGGAATGGATTATTGGAGGTAGTTTTGGCTAAAAACACCTTTAATAATCTATCTACAAAACCAGAGTTTAGGTTTGGGAGTACGGTTACATGTGAGGAAGGTTATAGCATCGTCATAACACCCATCAAAAGTTGATACCAGTTTGATTTCAAATTATCCAAACCTTAAAAATGTTTATATCTTACCAAAATATTTAATATTAAAAATTAATCCTAAAATTACCCCAATAGTTTGGTAGTAATTAAAGATAATTTTCTTATCTTAAGAGTATTCTTAGAGACTAGTGTCCTATCTTGAAGAGGCTTCATCATTGGATTTATTAAGGTTTTTTATTCAAGAAAAATTAGTAAAGTCTTCCAATAGTTTGGTAGAACTTACTTTGAAGTAGATCTCCCAATAGTTTGGTGAGATTTTATTATAAAAGTATTTATAAAAGTTTTATTTATTATATTTTTTGAAAATTTATTAAATCTTTCGATAGTTTGGTAAGACTTAATTTAAAAAGCAATCCTCCAATCGCTTGAAATATTGAATTATTTATTATTTTATTTTATTTTTTATTTTTTTGAAATTTATTTATAAAACTTTCCAACAGTTTGGTGGATTGTAAAAAATTTAAATCCATGAAAATTCTCCAATAGTTTGGTAAGATTCATGAATTTATTTAAAAAGATTTATTATTTATTTATTTTTTCGTTTTCTCTTTTCTTTTATTATTTTTTTATTTTCCAAAAATAAAAATTTTATTTTTTGCAAAATATTTAATAAATGATAAGTCACTTAACAAAAATAAATAACTAATAGAAACCAGTAAAATAAAATAAATTAAAATCAAAATCAAAATATAAAATAAATAAAAAATAAAATTAAAATAGAAAAAAAAAAAACCTACGATTCTGGTCAAGTTGGAGTGTGGGTTGGCACGCGGGTTAACGGGTTACGCACAAATCTAGGGGCCTCCAAAAATGACATCATGTTGAGTTAGTATATAATTTAGATCTTTAGCGTTTTCTTCAAAAGTTCCTAGCTCTTTCTCTCTCTAAATTGAAATCCTCTGACCTTTATCTAAAAAAACCCTAAGAACACTGTCAGAAACTAGAAAAACCCATAGGTTTCTAGAAAACTAGTCAAAAAATGACCAAAAAATTCAACTTTCATTGGAAAACTCATCAAAAAATTCAAAGCTCATCCATAAAAATCCAGTTTTTTTCCAAAAAATCCAAAAATGTTAAAATTTTTCCAGAATCCTTCAAAACCCTAAAGAACCTTGATCTTGATCCCAAAAACTTAAATCTAAACCAAAAATCCCTCGAATTCTTGAAACCTAAACTCAAAATCTTAACAACTCAAAATCCCAGAATCTGAGACCCTAGGTCTTTTTCACCAAATTCACTTTGTGTTCTTCTGTCAAACTGTGTCTAATTTATAGGCCTATTTAGTAAAAATCCTAGGAATTAGACAGAACCAATCCAGGCTTGAATCCTGGGATTGGATTCTGTCCGAGCATTATTTTAGGCTAGATCTTTGTTGATTTGTCTAGGCTAAATCCAAAAACCCTTTGATTATGAATTTAAACCTTTAACTATATTAATTAAACCCTTTAATCCAAATTTTAGTTTCTTTGATCATCGGTTAAGGAGGAAGGAATGAAAATAAAAATAATAATAATAGTAATAGACTACAATATAATATGTTGTACTATTATATATACTATACTAATATACCATATTGTAACAACATACTATACTAATAACAATGACAATAATAATAATAATAATAATAATAATAATAATAATAATAATAATAATAATAGTAATAACAAAAATCAACCCCAAACATAGATGGGTGTCTACATCTATCATAACCCTTCTTCACTGGCCACCATATCTTCATCCAACACCCATTTTAGGACCCTGCCAACCTATTTCCTACACTTCAACCTGGAACCTATCACAAAAAAAAAACACATTCCTCTTTGAAAGCTAAAACCTTGCACCAAGCATATCTTGCAAAAACAAAAAAAATAAAATAAAATCAGTTTTAGTTTTAGTTTATAAAAGAAAAAAAAAAAGAAAAAAGAGAGCGGAAATAAAGGAAAAAGGAACAAAGAAAGGAGAAAGGGAATGACGAGCTTTTAGTGGTGATGCTATAAGGAATATTAGTGGTGACGACGGCATAAGGAGGCTCGGTTTTACTGAAAAGGAAAAAAAAGTTACGGTGATAAAGAGAGAAAAAAAAAGAAAAGAAAAATGAATGAGGAAAAAGAAAAAAAAAAAAGAGGAAAAAAAGTTTTAGTTATCAGAGTGGCAAATGGTAGTAGGTGTAGCAGTCAGCCACTCGTTTCTGGACTTGGGGCTAGCTGCTTGGAATTTTTAAAGAAAGCTATTTTTTTAAGAGGCAGAAAAATGAGTTCGAGAAAAAAACTTTAGGTTTTATAATTAAAAAAATACATCAAAACGATGCCATTTCACCTTCAGAGACCTGCGTGTGACCCATGACTCGATCAGGCAACTTGTTCCAGCCCCAACCTTTAACTGGTATATACGAACTGTTAGTGAACTGATCCAACTCGGTTCAAAATGGCTAGAACCATGTAAATCTTATAACAAAAACCCCTTGAACTGCTTGTTGAACCAACTTGAACAGTTAAAAACTACCCCAAACCAGCCATAGACTGTTGATTAGCGTTCGTCAGTTGATTTTTGGTAATTTTCTTTTTCTTTTTTTAAATTTTTTTACATTATTTAAATAATTTATTGATGCATCTTAATATTTCAAATACCTAGAATAACTATTAAAAAAATATAAATAGGAAAATTAGTGCTGAAAAAATTAGTAAATTAAGGGAAATATGTATAAAAAATGAAATAGTAAAAATTAATAAATAATGAAAATTTTGATGATGGGACTCTAATAAGTCCGAGTATTGATTCTTAAGAAATCTCTAGATAAGAAAAAACTTTTAAAAATTTTCAAAGTATTAGAATATTTAGAAACTTTTTTCAATACAAAGATTTTTATTTTTCCTTAATTTGATTTTTTAAACAAAATAAAAATATAAAATATTTATAAGAGTATGCACTTTTTAGGAAATAAATTTATTTATAGATAGTTATATTATTACATAACTTTTAAATATTAATAATTATTATAAAAATAAACAAAAAGATCTTTGCGGATGAGATCCTAAAAAAGTTTAAGTTTTTTTAGGAATCTCGAGATAAGAAAGCTTATCTAAAATGCCTCAAATGTATTGGAGCATTTAGATTACTTTTTAATAAAAATTTCTCATATATTTTAATAAATGGAGTAAGAAATGAATTTTTTTAAAATATTATTTGGATTAAATTATAGTTATCATATTTTATTACATGCATTATAAATATTGATTTTGAAAAAAAATATGAACTGTCGATGATTAGATTTTTGAGAATTTTAAGTAATGATTCTTAAGAGATCCCTAGGTAAGAAAGTTTCTTTTAATGTTGCTAAAGTATTGGAATATTTTTGATAAATTTTCAATAAACAAGATTCTTATTTTTTTTTCAACTAAGATAAAAAAACTAAAAATAAAAATATGTTTTTCTATAATAAAAAAATTAAGAAAATTAATTTTTTAAAATACTAAAATTAAGACCTTTTTTTGTCAAAATTGAAAGATAACATAATTAATTGGTACTATTTTTTAACTAGCATAGTGGGGGTGCTAATCCTTCCTCACACGTAACCGACTCTCGAACCCAAACTATTTTTGTAGACCTAAAAATTATCTTTTTAATAAATTTTAATTAATTTTAAGATTTTATTAAAAAGGTAAGTTTTCATAGGTGACCAATATTGGTGGCAATTTTTTCCTTTTGTTTTCAAATTCATTTAGTGAACCCGAGAACCATTATGACAGCTTGGAGATTCTATTGGGGATGTCATTTTTTTAGAGAGTTAAGCCAAAAAACTAAATATATGTTATCCTTAATTTTGATTTAATGGTCTTAATTGGTATTTAACTTTAATTTTCTTGATTTTGATTTTGTTTTTTTAAATAACAATAGTAATAAAATTTATACGCATTTTAATTATGTCATTTATTCATTTTCTATTTTATGTTTTTATATATATTTTTTGATATATTGTAAGGCATTTAAGATTAGGTTTTCTCCTTTATATTCCCTCATTCACACGGCACATTGCTATCATGCATGAGCTCTATACTCGAGCTCCATCCCTTTTAAGAGGGAATATAGTACCTATGCTCTCGTAAGATGATCACCTCTGTAATGGCAAGCGAAATAATTGCACTCAGATTGAACCTTTTTGTCTATAGCTTATAATGGGTGATGATTGTGGTGCTTTACTAATCCTATGTGGATGCCAATGAGGAACAAATTAGGAACCTTTTAGACGTATAAATCCTCACTCTGTATATAGTGAACTTTAGGGGACTAGCCTCAGGTAGAGTGCTGCTGACTTTTTTTTTAGAAATAACCCAAATTTGAACATTTCAATACAATATGCATAGATAGTAAAAGAAAAGCATTTAAAAAAAAAGAAACTTTGTTTTGACATGTAGTTCATTCATTTGGTGGTTATTCAAAATTTGCATTTTTAGGATGTTTTGAAATAAAATGAAGATTTTTTTTTTTTTAGCATTATCCAACAAACAAAAATTTTCAAGCAAAATTAAAGGTTTTTTTTAATTCTTTTTTTATTGGCAAAATAAATATTAATGAAAAAGAGAAAAATCTTTAAATCCTAGCTATTCTATGTGATAAAAAATGTGTTCTTGAATATTTTTTTTATTTCTAAAAAAAAGAAGAAAAAGAGAGAATTTTGACTTTGAATGTTATTTTATCTTTTACATTTTCATTTGAATTTTTTTTTTTTTGCATACATTTTTATCATTGAAAAAAAAATAAAAGTAATACGATAATACATGTACCCATCTCATGCACATCATAATAAGATAATATATGCATTCCATCTCATGCACCCTAATAGATAGTACATGCATCATATTTCAGGCATCTTAATAGATAATACATACATTACATCTCATGCACATCGCATTAGATAATAGATGCACCTCATTTCGTTACATATTTAATGGTAATGTCAGTTTTATTAGAGGGCACAACACATGCATTGCATTCCATGTAAACATATCTCATGCATATAATATGTTTGTGCATTTCATACATGTATGTTGCATTAGTCATAGGTATACATTTATTCACTCATGAAAATATGTCATTGCATTCTAGACATGAGGACCCATGAATAGTAAGGTTTTATAAAACATGCATTGTATTTCACATGAATATACCTTACCACCCCTAGCAACAAAACATTACATTCCTTGCATACACATTCATAGGTGATGAAATTATTGTCATTAGGGGCCTTCTACTTATGAAAATCCATTGTTTTAGGCATATTTGCATTTCATGACATTCTTTAGGCATCATTGTCATATTCATAGATATTCTGTGTGCCATATAAGTTAGAAATTGTTTTGTGGCATTTATTCAATAAGGGTAATAACATAGAATTTTTTGTTTAAGTCTCAAAATAAAATGTCTATCTTGGTAGGAATTAGAATAGCAAAAATGAGAGATCAATTGGAATCAAGAATTAGTGCATTAGAGTTGAATAAAGAGGAATTTGGGCATGAGCTTCTGAAAATGAAACAATAGATTGCTCAATTGATAAAAATGGTTAAGTATGTAGTTCCTTAAAGATTGTCATCATTTTCGATTCAATCATATAAAAATCAACTAGTTCTTGTTGGGTTTAGCACTTTTCTTGAGCATACTAAGGCATTGGGTGATTTAAATAGTGACCAAAGTTTGGACAAGCTCAAGAAAAGAATTGATGAATTGGCTACACAAATGACTACACATAAAAGTCTAATTTTCAAGATGGAGTCACAGAGCATTAAACAACCCTCACCAACTATCCTAAGCCCAAACCCACACTTAAATTTTTCTCACAACTACTTTCAAGCTCTTTTCCAGGCACCCAAGATTAGGCTTCCAAACTTCATACGATCTTCGAGAATCCCACACTTGAATTCATGTTCACCACCTCATATTTCGTAATCACTAGTTCAGCTCGCTATCCCATCAGCACCTTCTCAACCCAATTTTCAACCCAGAGTTTCCTAATTCATTCCAACACTAACTATGCCACCATTTTTGCAGCAAAATAACCCAACTATAGAATAGAAAAACTCTTGCATCACCAACACCAAAGGAAGAACCCTTACTGACCCAATACCCATGTCTTACATATATTTATACCCATTACTCTTAAAAAAAACCTCATTACCCTTATTCTTATTAAACCCCTCAAACCACCGTATCCCAAATGGTATGACCCCAATGCCCGATATGAATACCATTTTGACATTGTGTGCCATTCTTTAGAAGACTGTATGTCCTTAAAATATAGGGTACAAGTATTGATAAAAGCTAGATATTTAGGTTTTGAAGTAAAAAAATAAAGCCAATTGTTTATCAGAATACTTCATTAATCCATGCCAAGATAGTAAGTAGTGTTATAGGCAATAGTAAAGTTGGCCAAGATGATGAATAAAAAGTAAAAACCTTAAAGCAAAGGGTTGTCCTCACCAACAATCATAGTCAACTTCTTTTGGATTTCTTAAGTGAGACAAGGAGGAAAAAGAACGGGTCTAGCACTTTATGGCCCTAGTCCTATGATGGTTCATGATCTGTAAACTTGAAACTTTTGGGAATTAATGAAAACTTCTCTTGACTTGAATTTTTTATGGATAAATATCTCTATTTACTTTTCATTTTTTTTCTTAATAATAGTTTGCCTAAAGAAGTTCGTGGAAAAGTTTAATGGTTGTAAATATACCTTTACCAAACTTTTAAGGTAGAAAGAATATCTTTAAATAACCTAGCTTGAATATAGGATGGAACTTAAGGCTTTTCTCAATAATAATAATAAAATCTTACTTGTATATCATGTATAATTTGTTTGAATTCATTGTTTTTCATGCCAGCTAAGGACAAGGAATAGTGATTGTGAGTATACTTTTGTCAAACCTTCGAAACAAAAAGATATTTTTGAAAGTTTTACCAAAATATTAAATGACTTTTAAATTATCTCTAAAGGTTAATAATAGAATTCATGTCATACATTTCTAACTTTTGGTAATCAATATTTTGGTTCAAGGATAGTGCATCCTAAGAATTAAGATCAGTTAAATCTATGCCCTTACAATATTCGAGCTTATACCAAAATCATGGAAAATGAAAATACAAGTCAAATGGATAGAATGGAAAGGGCCCAAAGAGAGATCCGGGAAATAGTTATGGGAATGCAATAGAATATGGACTGACAATTGGTAAAATTAAAAAAGATGTTAGTAGGTTTGACAAAAGGAAACGAAATTGCTAAAACACATGAAGCAATGGGAAACAGTTGTTGAAGAACCATTATATCCACTCGAGTTCACATATCTATATGTTCAAGACTTTCATATGCCATAAGCACTTCAAACAACCCATAAACCTTATATTAACACTTTTGCCAAGTTGCCTTCAATTTCATATGCCAATCCAAGGCCTACTCCTAATGACCCCATTACTGTGTCTAACTTAGATGATCTTAAAAAATGAAAAAAAAAATTGAAAAAGGTGTTGAATCCATCAAGAGATATGGTGATGAAGGATAAATATGACTTGTTGAAAGAAAAACTGAAGGTAATTGAAGGCTATGATATATACGGGAGTGTTGATGCCAATGAACTTGTCTAGTGCTTAATTTTGTCATTCTATTAAAATTGAAAGCCCCAGATTTTAAAAAGTATGATGGAATGAAATGCCCCTTGGCACACATTATCATGTATTATCGAAAGATGATAGGCTACACTCATGATGATAAATTGTTGATCCATTACTTTTAAGATAGTTTCACCGAATCTACAGTAAGGTAGTATGCCTAGCTAGACTGAAATAAAATTTGCTCTTAGAATGATTTGGCTAAGGCTTTCCTAGCATAATACAAGCATATTAAAGATATAGTGTCAGATAGATTGTCCTTACAGAACATGGAAAAAATGTCAACCTAAACTTTCAAGGAATATGCATGTAGATGGAAAGATATGGTAGCCCAAGTACAACTACCTCTAATAGAGAAAAAATCATTATTTTGTTTGTCAATTCCCTTAACACTCTTTATTACAAAAGAATGATTGAGAATGTCTCCAAAAACTTTTCTAACATGGTGATTTTCGGGGAAATGATAGAAAATGCAATCAAGAATGATAGGATTAAGTTAAAATGTATATTTTTTTAAACATTTTTAATATATATTTTTAATCATTTTCATTTTTTTATTATTAAAACAATGAGACATTTGTTCTAACAAATTTAAGAATTTATCATGCATCAATATAAAAAAAAATTAAAATAACAAAAATAATAATATATAAAAAAATTAGAAAATTAAAAAAAAATTTTTTTTTTTACCTAAACCGGACTGGTCAACGATTAGATCAACGATCAGTTCAACTAGATCGAAAAAGGATCGATTCGATGCGTGATTCAGTCGAACTGATTGAGGAACGATTCAGTTCGGTTTAAAATCGATTCAATTGGACCGGTCAGCAACTGTTGAAGAACGGGTCTATAGGTCAGGTTGCACGGATCCTGGGTCAGATCCGGGTCCACACGCGGATCTCCCTAGCCTAAAACGGTGTCGTTTTGGCTTGTTGCTTCCTATATAAAGTCAAAAAAAAAATTTTCAGCTCATTTTGTTTGTTAAAAAAAAATGAGGAGAGAGGGGGAGAGAGCTTTAGGGGAGAGGTCCGATCGTCTTGCCGTCCAACCGTCAGAGCACCGCACCAGTTGCCACCTGGTTGCCTCTGGCGGTGGTTGTCGATGGCCAAAAAATTATCAAAATTCATTGCGATGCTCCTCTTGGCCTCTTGAGTTCAGATCCGAGGTTTTTTTCGAGAGAACAAGTCCCGATCGACGTAGATCAGGGTTCAAACTTTTCTAAGTTTGCTATTTTTCCTTTTTTTTGTAAAAGGAAGGCTGATCTGATTCTTTTTGTTCTTGTAGGGAGCTTGGCATTGAGGTTCCTCCCTACGGGGAGGACTGTTTGTTTGTTTTTTATTATTTCTGATTTTTAGTTTGCTGTTTGGGTATGGGTTTTCGTGAGAGGCTTGGGTTTTTTTGAGTGTGGGAAGTTGAGATTTTGGATATTCAAAAGCTTGTTGAAAGGGGGGCTGTGTGTCCGAAAGAGCATTCGAAAAGGGGAGTTCGAGAGAGCTATTGAAGGGGATTCGAGAGAGAGGTTTAAAAAAAAAGGGGTTCCGAGAGAGTGGGTTTTTAAGGAGTTCAAAAGTGGCTATCGGGTGGCTGTAGGTGGCTGTAGGCTGGTGAGCGTGGGTAGACAGGGGGCTGGTCAGTTGTAAAATGGCTGGTCGGGGGCGGCAGTAGTGCCAGCCACCCTACTTTTTGTTTTTTATTTTTTATTTTTTTAATTTTTTAATTTTTTAATTATTATTTTTTATAGAATTAATAATAATAATAATAATAATTATTATTATTAAAATTATTAATGTTAATCTAAAAAAAAAGGTAGACCTGGACAAAATTGGTGTCTACAGTTGCCCCTATTTGCATATTACTAAGAATCAGGAATAGGGCAAAGACAAAGACAACGATTTTGTCCGAAAGTAAATTGTGATTTTTTTTTAAAACACAAAACGATTGGGATGACACCGCAAGTTGAAAAATAATGAGTCGACTGAGATAATATTGCGAATCAAATTTATGCCTGGAGGTTTTACAAATCATGCTCGGAGGTCTTACAGAATTGATTAGGATAACACCGTAAGTTGAAAAATAAAAAATCGATCGGGATAACACCGCGAATCGAATTTATGCCCGGAGGTTTTACAAATCATGCCCGAAGGTCTTACAGAATCATGCCCGAAGGTCTTATAGAATCGATTGGAATAACATCATAAGTCAAAAGATAAAGAATTGATCGGGCTAACACCGCGAATCGAATTTATGCCTAGAGGTCTTAGAAATCATGCCCGGAGGTCTTACAGAATCGATTGGAATAACACCACAAGTCAAAAGATAAAGAATCGATCAGGATAACATCGCGAATCAAATTTATGCCCAAAGGTCTTAGAAATTATGCCCGAAGGTCTTACAGAATCATGCCCGGAGGTCTTATAGAATCGATTGGGATAACACCATAAGTCAAAAATAAAGAATCGATCGGGATAACACCGTGAATTAAATTTATGCTCGAAGGTCTTACAAAATCGATTGAGATAACACCACAAGTCAAAAGATAAAGAATCGATCGAAATAACTTCACGAATCGAATTTATGCACGGAGGTCTTAGAAATCATGCATGGAGGTCTTACAGAATCGATTGGAATAACACCACAAGTCAAAAGATAAAGAATCGATCGGGATAACACCGCGAACCAAATTTATACCCGAAGGTCTTAAAAATCATACCTGGAGGTCTTAGAAATCATGCTCGAAGGTCTTACAGAATCATGCCCGGAGGTCTTACAGGATCGACTAGATAACACTACAAGTCAAAAGATAAAGAATTGATCGGGATAACATCACGAATTGAATTTATGCCTAGAGGTCCTAGAAATCATGCCCTGAAGTCTTACAGAATCAAGCCTGGAGGTTTTACAGAATTGATTAGATAACACCACAAGTCAAATGATAAAGAATCGATCGGGATAACACTGCGAATCGAATTTATGCCCAGAGGTCTTAGAAATCATGCCCGAAAGTCTTACAAAATCATGCCCGAAAGTCTTACAAAATCATGCCCGAAGGTCTTACAAAATCGATTGGAATAACACTACAAGTCAAAAGATAAAGAATCGATTGAAATAACATCACGAATCAAATTTATGCTCGGAGGTCTTAGAAATCATGCCCGGAGGTCTTATAGAATCGACTAGATAACACCACAAGTCAAAAGATAAAGAATCGATCGGGATAACACTGCGAATCAAATTTATGCCCGAAAGTCTTATAGAATTGATTAGATAACACCACAAGTCAAAGGATAAAGAATTGATCGGATAACATCGTGAATCAAATTTATGCCCAGAGGTCTTAGAAATCATGCTCAGAGGTCTTACAGAATCATGCCCAGAGGTCTTACAGAATTGACTAGATAACACCACAAGTCAAAAGATAAAGAATTGATTGGGATAACACCGCGAATCGAATTTATGATCGAAGGTCTTAGAAATCATGCCCGGAGGTCTTATAGAATCATGCCCCTTAGAGAATTGATTAGATAACACCACAAGTCAAAAGATAAAGAATCGATTGGGATAACATCATGAATCAAATTTATGCCCGGAGGTCTTAGAAATCATATCTGGAGGTCTTACAGAATTGACTGGGATAACACCGCAAGTCAAAAATAAAGAATCGATCAGGATAATACCGTGAATCAAATTTATGCCCGAAGGACTTACAAATCTCAAAATCTTTGAATGCTCCTCATAATCAGAGGCAATGAAACTTTAAATTTTGAAAATCTTTTAATCTTGAAAGTCGTGCGCATAGGCTTTTAAAGATTATGCCCAGAGGTCTTACAAATCTCAAAATCTTTGAATGCTCCTCATAATCAGAGGCAATAAAACTTTAAAATTTTGAAAATCTTTTAAAACATGGCTTTCGCCTGATCAGAGATTTTTGAGACTCTAAAGGTCTTTTCTGAGGAAGGTTCCCTCTAAACAGAGGCTTTGAAATCTTGATTGAGAACGGTTTTTCTTAAACAGAGACTTTAAAACTTTAAAAATATGCCCCATTTTTTTGTTTTTAATACTTACAAAGTTGATAAATGCAAACATGATACAAATGTCTATTCTCATCAAATGATGCTGATGCAAATGTCAATGCCAACGTAAGAATACAAATGCTTGATACATTTGACTTTTTCACAATGCAAATGACAATGTCCTTTTCATGTAGATGCCTCTACAAATACCTTTTCTTAGAATGCAGATGCCATGATGCAAATGCAAATTTTTCTTATGGTGTGAATGCAAATGTCTTATAAAAATGTCAATGCAAGTGATGCAAATACGAATGTCTTTCTTGTGATGTAGATGCAAGCGATGCAAATACAAAGACTCTTCTTGCCCTTTTTTTTTCTTTTGAAAAATTTTTGTTTAAATTTTCATTGTTTCATTTTCACCCAGAAAATGATCTCAGTATTATGTACAAAATGTTTCAATAATCTTGAAAATTTTCAAAAGTGATCAAAAATTACCCCACATAAAGTATTTTCATAATTAATGAAAAATTTAGAATTCAAGACTTCCGAATCTCTTGGAAGTTGGTGATCACTATTTGGAAAGCTTATGGATGGAAGGGTAATTGACAATTCAACTCATTTTACTAGTGGGCATATCTCATGAAAAAGCTCGACAAGGGTTGCAAGGATTTCATCTTGGGCTCACAAAAAAGATAATTTTTAAAACATCTTTTTTTTTTATTGAAAATGTGATACTCTAATGTGAGTCAAAATTAGCCATTACTTTTCAAACAAGATTTGAGAAGAAGATAAGGCTAGCTTTTTTTTTTTTAAGGAAGGTCTTTAATGGGTACTGGTCCTTCAAGAGGCTTTGTATAAAGACCTTTTATTTCAGATAGAACCTTGGAACTCTGAAATTCATTATGAGGCCTCAAAAATGACTTTAGCTCTAAACTACCCTTTTGGGGTTTTCACCTTAGAGCTATATTTTTTTTTTATCAATGAAGAATTCAACAAGTATATACAAATTCAAGGATATTGCTCTTCAATCCAAGTATCCACATTTGATCAAAATGGGCTTTTCAAGGTGTGTAATGTAGGTCGAGGTTAAGGGTTCTGAAAGAATGGATAAATAGGTTCAAAATATGTTATTCAGGGTGATTAGGCCAAGGATCCTGATGAGCACTCTCTGACTTTCTTCTTTTGCCCCCTTTTTTTTTTGAAACATTTGGCTTTAATTTCAGCAACTTTACTCACCCCCTTCTTTTTTTTTGGCCTTGAATTCTCATTTTCAAGGTACATATTTTCTTTTTTTTTTAATTTTTTTATTTTTTGAATTCTGATTGAAGCTTCAGATTCTTATCTCCAAAGTTTCTTTACTCTTAAAAATGCTTAACTTCATCTTTGGCTCTTCACTTTCTTGAATCTTAAAATTTCAATTGAAGTCTTGTTCACTTTTTACCCCAGACTTTCACCTCCGAAGGGCATGTTAGATGCTTTCAATATCGGATACTTTTCTTGAAGTTAATTTTGAATGTATCCTAATTTTACCCCCTAATGTAGAAAATGATCCTTGGCTAAGGTTTATTTTGGAACAAAAAATTTAATAGGCTCAAACGGGTAGCAAATGGATAATTTTTATGTACAAGAAGGATAGAGAAAGATCGTCATTCATTATTTCAAACATGATCGCTTGGCTAGAAGAGCAAATCATTGAATATGTCCCTTTTGTTTTTTTTTCTTTTTTTTATTTTTTTTATTTTTTTGATGATGCCCCATCTTTTTTTACTCAAGGTTCTGATGATGATCAAGTGATATAGGAAAGCTCAAATGCTGGCTTGGTTGGCAAAGATATGAGTTTTGTGAGATATGGCTTATAGCAGGGTGATGGGGTTAATAAGCAGGGTAAGGATTGTATGGGATAAAGCTATTAGGTAAATGCCCATCCATTATGACTGCTTGCACCTCTTCTTTATTCTATTATAATGTGCTTTCCTCTTCAACATTTGTCGCATCTTTTAACTTAATCCTACCACTCTTGATTGCATTTTCTATAATTTCATCAAAAATTACCATGTCCGAAAAGTTTTTGGAGATACTCCCAATCTTTCATAATAGGGAGTGTCCAAAGAATTGACAAACAAAACAGTAATTTCTTTCTCTGACAAGGGTGGTTGTACTTGAGCTTATTTGTCTCTTCATCTATATGCATATTCTTTGAATGTTTCAGTTGATCTTTTCTTCATGTTCTGTAAGGACAACCTATCTAGCACCACATATTCAACATGCTTGTATTGTGCTAGGAAGGCCCTAACCAATTCATTCTAAGAGCAAATCTTACTTCGGTCTAACTGAGCATACCATATTGTTGCAGGTCCAGTGAGACTATCTTGAAAGTAATGGATCAACAATTTATCATCATGGGTGTAGCCTATCATCTTTCGACAGTACATGGTAATGTGTATTAAAGGGTATTTCGTTCCATCGTACTTTTTGAAACTTGAGGCTTTGAATTTTGATGAAATAACAAGATCAGGTACTAGACTAAGTTCATTGGCGCCAACATTCTCGTACACATCATGGCTTTCAATTACTTTCAATCTCCCTTCCAACAGATCATACTTATCTTTCATCACTATATCTTCTCATAGATCTGGTACCTTTTTCAAATTTCTTCAATTCTTTATGATCATCCACATTAGGCACAGTAGTGAAGTCGTGAGGAGTATGCCCAGGATTGACATTTATCTGAACTAATGGTAACTTAGCAAAATGGCTAATATAAGGTTGATCAGTTGTTGGAGGTGCTTGTGACACATTGGGACCTTGAACATATGTGAACCCAGATGGATACAATGGTGTCTTGACAGCTTTTTCCTCCCTTATCTTGTGTATTTCAACAACTCTTTTTCCTTTTGTCAATTCCACTATCATCTGTTTTAATTCTACCAGTTGTCTGTTCATGTTTTGTTGCATCCCCGTAAATATTTCATTAATCTCTCCTTGGGCCTTTTCCACTCTGTCCATTCGATCTGCATCTTCATTTTCTATGACTTTGGTACAGACTCGAGTGCTATAAGTGTGCAGACTGAACTGACCTCATTTTCTAAGATAGCTATTCTTGAACCTTTTATTAATTATCAAAAGTCAGAAATGCACAACATGAATTTTATTATAAAAAATCTTTTGGCCTTGAAGATTTAACAAAAACATATTCACAATCATCATCATTTGTCTTTAACTAGCATGAAAATAATGAATTCAAACAGATGATGCATAATGTGCAAGCCATAATTCCTCTTGATTCAACTTCAAAGCACTAATCCTTGGTTTCAATTGATCTCCCATTTTCGTCACTCTGATTCTCACTAAGACAGATATTTTATTCCGAGACTTAAACCAAAAATTCTAAACTATTACCCTTATTAAATGAATATCACAAAAACAATGACACACAAAGTATGTTTATGAACACATGAATATGAGAATGTCACAGAATGCATATACACTTATGACAATGGATTTTTATATGTACAAAAGACCCAAATAAAAATTTTCGTCAATCATGAATGCGTATGTAATGCAATGTTATGTTGTAAGAATGGTGGGATATGAAATGCAATGTACGTTCCATACGACCTTATTATTCATGAATCTATATGCATGAAATGCAATGACATATTTACATGAATGGTGAGATGTATTCTTATGACTAATGCAACATACTTGTATGGAATGCACGAACCTACTGTATGTATAAGATATGTATGTACGAAATGCCGTGCATGTGTTGTGTTGGCTTAATAAGGTAAACATTGCCTTAAGATACGTAACGAGATAGAATGCATGCACTACTTATCAAGAAGTGCATGGGATACATGTGATGAAGTAAAATGCGTGTGCTACCTATTGATATGGATGGGATGAAATGCACGTATTATCCTATTATAATGCACATAGGATGAGATACAAGTATGATGTATGAAATGCGAAAGATGAAATAAAATACGAAAATTTTATTTTAAGAAGGAAAAATAGAAAGAAATAAGGCTTGAAAATTAGTCTTTATTCAGCCAATAAACAAAGGATTTAAGAAAAATCTTTAATCTTTGAAAATGTTCTTTTGTCTTTTTTCTTTTTTTTTCTTTTCAATGATTGACCTAAAATAAATACCACATATGCAAATATAATGCATACAATCAAAGAATATATAAAATAAAAAATAAAATGACTCAAGAATTCAAAACAAACAAGTAAGAGAAATAATATAACAACCAAACAATATAACGTATAATGTCCTAATTTTTGGTAATTTTCTAAAAAGGTGGCATGGCTCTATCCTAGGCAGGCTTCCTATGGCTCACGATATACTGGGTTAGGATTCAAATGTCTAAAGGTTCCCAAACTATTCCTCACATCATCGCCTATTATAGACTAGTGAGGTTTCTCGATCCTCACCCATTATGGGTTATTAACGAAAATGGTTCAATCTGAGTGGAAGTGTTTTGCTAGCAAATGTGAAGGTTATCACCTCACGAGAGTGTAGCTACTTTACTTCCTCCTAAAAGGGGTAGAGCTCGGACATAGAGCTCATGCATGTGAGTGAATATGCAAAGTGTGTGTAAATCAATGTATTAATCAAAATAAGATGAATAAATCATAACCACAAAATCAAAATAAAGTAATAACTAACACATAATTTATTTTATTTTATTAACATGAATGTCTTCGAAAAATAAAAGAAATTAAATTAAATATCAAATAAAATCAATTAAATCCAAGCATTGTCAATAGCGCATAATTAAAATTTTGGCCTGACTCTCAAACAAATCTCCAGTGGAGTCGCCAAGCTGTCGTAACGATTTTGGGACCGTCAAACGTAAAATGGAGTTTTAAAATTGAGAAAAATAAAAGGAGTAGCCACCAATCTTTGTTAGGCTGTGATTGGCCACCCAAAAATTTATCCTTTTAATAAAACTATAAAAACGGGTTTAAAGTTTATCAAAAAGATAAAATTTTGATCTACGAAAAACCAAGTTGGGTTCGGGCGTCGGTTACGTGTGGGGAAGGATTAGCCCCCCCACAACGCCCATAAATTGGTACCATTCAACCATGCGTTATTTTCGATGTTGGATAAAAATGATTTGGACTTGAAATTTAATATTAATTCCCTTCGTTTTAAAAATATTTTTGCTAAAATTTTTATTTAGAAACATTGTGAAAATCTTTAAGTTAAAGAATTATCTTAAAATTCTCCAACATCTAGGCAGAATTTAAAATAACTCTTTTCGCTTAAGATTAAACACAATAATCCTTAAAATGGAATAACAATCTTTATAGAAAATAATTATTAGTGACTCTCCAACATCTAGGTAGAGTACCAAGAATTATTTCTTTCAGAATGTTATTTTTATTTTATTTTATAATATCATAAAAAGATTTTTTTTAAAAGTATTATTCTTTTTTACTATAAAATATTTATCATCAACAGTAAATAAAAATTAAAGATAGAATAGTGCAAATAAATATGGATAATAACATGCTAACGTATGTATGCCAATGAATGTTATGTAAAATGAGATACAATTTAAAAGTTGGATTCTTAAATATAATGAGGCCACCCTGACTCTCCAACGTCTAGGCAGAGCTTAGGTGTGACTGTTTATATTTAAGATTCTAATTTACTAACATATTTTTTATTTATTAATCTTATTATTAATACGGATTAAAAAAATCGTGTGAAAAGACTTAACGAAGTAAAATTTTATAAATACCTCATCATCTAGGTAGCATTCGGGAACAAATTGTTTCAAATGAGATTTTCACACATGTCTTTAGGATTTTTAGGAGGTTTTGAGTAAGGGCTTGAGTAGAGGTTTTGAAGGTTTGGTTTTAAGGTTTAAAGGGTTTTAAAGCTTGAATTTTAGGATATGGAAAGTTTAGGGTTTTGATTTTAGAGTTTGGAGATTTTAGGGTTTGGTTTTGTGGTTTGGGGTTTTGATTTAAGATTTTGGATTTTAGGGATTTTGGATTTTGAGGTTTGGATTTTAGGGGTCTAAAGGTTTGGGATTTTGGATTTTGGGGGGTTTTGGATTTTTAGGGGTTTGGATTTAAGGGATTTTGGATTTTTAGGGGTTTAAGATTTTAGGGGTTTCGGATTTCAGGGGTTTTAGAAACCTAGGATTTTGAAAATTCAAAATTAGTGTTTAAGGTTTAAGTAAAAAGCGAACATCTCTAAAAATCTCCATCATGTAGGCGAACTTTCGGAGAAGGTTCAATTTTTTCATAATTTTTGAAAATTAATTTAAAAATTTCTTATATTTATTTCTTTTATAAAAATTTGTTAATAATAATTTCTCAACATCTAGGCGAAATTATTTTTTAGAAAAATATTTTTTATTCCCTCCAACATCTAGGCAGGGAAAATAATAATAATAAATGTATATTTTTTAAACATTTTTAATATATATTTTTAATTGTTTTCATTTTTATTATTATTAAAACAATGAGACATTTATTCTAACAAATTTAAGAATTTATCATGCATCAATATAAAAAAAATACTTCAAATAACAAAAATAATAATATATAAAAAAATTAGAAAATTAAAAAAAAAATTTTTTTTTTACCTGAACTGGACTGGTCAACAGTCCGGTCAATGACCAGTTCGACTGGATCAAAAGAGGGTCGGTTCGGCGCGTGGTTCAGTCGAACCGACTAAGAAGCGGTTCAGTTCGGTTCTAAACCGATTCAATTAGACCGATCAGCAGCTGTTGAAAAACGGGTCCACGGGTTGGGTTACGCAGATCCCGGGTCAGATTCGGGTCCATACGTGGATCTCCCAGCCTAAAACGGTGTCGTGTTGGCTTTTTGCTTCCTATATAAAGTCAAAAAAATTTTTTTTCAGCTCATTCTATTTGTTTAAAAAAAAAACGGGGAGAGAGGGGGAAAGAGCTTTAGGGGAGAGGTCCGACCATTTCACCGTTTGGTTGTTGGAGCACCGCACCGACCGCCTCCTGGTTTCCTTTGGCGGTGGTCGTCGGTGGCTAAAAAATTATCAAAATTCATCGCGATGCTCCTTTTGGCCTCCTGAGTTCAGATCCGAGGTCTTTTTCGAGAGAACAAGCCCCAATCGATGTAGAGCAGGGTTCAAACTTTTCTAAGTTTGCTGTTTTCCCTTTTTTTTTGTAAAAAGAAGGCTGATCTGATTTTGTTTGTTCTTACAGGGAGCTTGGCACTAAAGTTCCTCCCTAAGGGGAGGACTGTTTGTTTGTTTTCTATTGTTTCTGATTTTTAGTTTGCTGTTTGGGTTTTTCTGAGTGTGAGAAGCTAGGATTTTGGGTATTCAAAAGCTTGTTGAAAGGGGGGCTGTGTGTCTGAAAAAGCTTTCAGAAAGAGGAGTCCGAGAGAGCTGTTGAAAGGGATTCGAGAGAGAAGTTTCGAAAAAAGGGAAGTTTCGAGAGAGTGGGTTTTTAAGCAGTTCAAAAGTGGCTGTAGGGTAGCTGTAGGTGGCTGTAGGCTGGTGAGCGTGGGTAGACAAGGGGCTGGTCAGTTGTAGGGTGGCTGGTCGGGGGCGACAATAGCGCCAGCCACCCTACTTTCTATTTTTCTTTTTTTTTGTTTTATTGTTTTATTGTTTTTTTTATTATTATTTTTTATAGAATTAATAATAATAATAATAATTATTATTATTATTATTAAAATTATTAATGTTAATCTTAAAAAAAAAAAAGTAGACCCGAACAAAACCGGTGTCTACAGACATAATTACAAAATTTTGTGAGAGAGAAGACCATGTTACCAATCTCAGGAAGTTGTTCGAAAGATTATGAAGTATCAACTTAAGCTAAACCCAGTTAAATGCACGTTTGGTGTTTAAGTCTGAAAAATTGTTGGAATTTGTGGTTAGTGAGAAAGCCATTGAAGTTGACCCAGATAAGATACTTGCCACCCAAAACTTATCTTCTCCACACATGCAAAAGTAATGAGCTTTCTAAAAAGGTTGAATTATATTTCTCACTTTATTTTTCAACTTACTTCTAAATGTGACCTAATTTTCAAGTTACATTGGAAACATGATTCTAACAAATAGGAGGAGGAATGTTAGCATGCATTTGAAAATATTAAGGAGTACCTGTCAAATCCACTAGTGTTGGTATCATCTACCATGGGGAAACCATTGATTTTGTATCTCACTATACACAACCATTCTATGGCATATGTGTTGAGGCAACAAGATAAAACAAGCAAGAAAGAGCAAGTTGTTTATTACTTGTGTAAGAAGTTCATCAAATACAAGTCCAAGTATTTCCAATTAGAGAAAATGTATTATGCATTAGCATAGAGAGCCCATAGGCTTAAGCAATATATGCTATACCATACTACTTGGCTGATAGCAAGGTTGGATCCTCTTAAGTATATTTTTGAAAAACCATCATTGTTAAAGAAGTTAGCAAAATGGCAAGTCTTACTCTCTGAATATGATATTGTTTATGTTGTGCAAAAGATGAAAGAAGTGTGATAGTTGAATTCCTTATAGAGCGTGTAACTAATAAATATGAGCCTCTAAAGTTTGATGTCCTTAATGAAGATTTTATGAACATTTTCGAAATTCAAAAAGGTGAACCAATAGAAAAGCCATGGAAAATGCTCTTTTATAGGGCTTCAAATTCTTTAGGGCATGGGATTGGAGCAGTTTTGATATCCCATGATGAAAATAACTATCCAAGCATTGCGGATTTTAATTGCACCAATAATATGGCAGAATATGAAGTATGCATTATAGGCCTGCAAATGACAATTGACAAGAAAATTAGAGTGTTAAAAGCATATGGGGGCTCATCCTTGGTAATTATCAACTATAAAATGAATGGGAAACAAGAGATTCAAAGTTGGTACAATACCAAAGTATGTGGTAGATTTGATCAAATAATTCGAGAAGGTCCAATTCTATCATAGACCTCAAGAAAATAATCAAATGGCTCATGCTCTGGCCACATTGGTTGTAATGTTTAAAGTCAGTGATAAAATGGAAATCCATCCTATCTGGTTGAATGTGCAAGGATCATTGACATATTATTCAAGTGTTAAAGATGAGATTGATGGCCTACCTTGGTACTACAACATCATGCAATATGCCAAGCACCAACAATACTCAAAACATACATCAAAAAATGATAAATAAATTATTAAAAGACTAGTTATGAGATTTTTCCTCGATGGAAAAATTTTGTACAAGAGAAGTTAGAATCAAATGTTAGTAAGATGCGTGAATTATATTGAAGCAAAGAAGGTACTTGAAGAAGTGCATGAAAGAAGTTGTGGAGCACATACAAATGGCTACATGATGGCTAGACAAATCATGAGAGTGGACTATTATTGGTTAACGATAGAGAGTGATTGCATTAACTATACTAAGAAGTGTCATAAATGCCTAATTTATGTAGATAAGATTCACATTTCTCCAATTCCTTTACATGTTCTCACACCTCCATTATCATTCCCCATGTGGAAGTTGGATATGATTGGACCCATCACTTAAAAACTTCAAATGGACATTGATTCATCTTTTTTGTAATTGACCACTTTACAAAATTGGTCAAAATAGAATCTTATGCTAATGTGACAAGGGCAATGGTGTGAAAGTTTATCAAAAGAGAGATAATATATCATTGTCACCTTTTAGAAAAGATAATCTTTGATAATGCTCACAATCTGAATAACAAGATGTTAACAAACGTTTATGCTTAATTTAAGGTGAAGCACCATAGCTCGACCTTGTATTGCCCAAAGATGAATGGAGCGGTAGAAGCTACCAATAAAGATATCAAAAGATTAACAGAAAAAATGACTGATACCTATAAAAATTGGCATGAAAAGTCACCTTTTGCACTGAATGTTGATAGGACATCAGTATATACATCTACTAGGGCAACTCTTTTTCACTTGGATATGGGATGAAGGTTGTGTTGCCAATCGAGGTAAAAATTTCGTTTTTAAAAATCTTGATGAAAGTAGATTTAAAAGAAATAGAATAGGTCCAAAATCTTTATGAATAATTGAACCTCATTGAAAACAAGAGGCATATAACTTTTTGCCATGGTTAGTTGTACAAAAAAAATGATGCGATCACATGAAAAGAAAGTTTGGTTAAGGTGTTTCTGTGAAGGTGAATTGGTTTTAAGAAAAATTCTTTCAAATTAGTATGATGATTAAAGAAAATGGACACTGAATTAGGAAAGTCCATTCAAAAAGGCTTTTTCATGTGGAGCATTGACTTGACAAAAATGGATGGAGGTGACTTGCTAAACCCGATAAATTTAGATGCTATGAAAAAGTACTTTGCTTGAAAAAAAGATGAAAAATGTTTTAAAAAAAATCACAAAAAATTAAGATAAAGAAAAAAAAAAAAGGAGGACTCATAATTGAAAACCTAAAAAAGCAGTATGAGTCGAAGGAAAATTCTAGTTTCAAACCTAAAAAGGCAGCTTAGATGCAAAAGAGTATCAATTTCTAAGTACAAAAAGTAATGTCTAATACAACGAACTCAGAAGGATCAAGTGCATTAATGGAATAGGTTTTTAAGAGAAAATATTTTGGAATGTTGTTCATGATTGTCTAAATATTTACTGTCTAATATATGATTCCCTTATTTAAATTTTGTACTAGTGTTTAAGTTTCTCACTTGACACATCCTTATGCCTTCTTATAATAAATATTCATCTTTTTCTAATTTATCTTATGTTATGATAATCTTTATTCTCACAAATAGAGGAAATGCTAATTCATCACACTGGTCATGAAATTTAGAATATGATAAATGTTGATAATAGTTATAAAAGGTTTTATATTATTTTGCAAAAGTCAAGGATAACAAGGTTTAGATGAAGGTTAAAAAAAATTGGGGAGACTTGGAAAAGCACTCAACTTCAAACTTATCAAATCAAAGTAAGAACTTGCTAGAAGTAGTGTTGGATAACGATATCGGCCAATGATCATTGTAGTTCACAAAAAAATACCTTCTAGAATATGCTAACCAAGACTGAGATTTGTTGTATTGGAAAAAATGAAAATTAGAAAGGATTGACTTAGAAAACCTTGTTATCACAATTTAGATGCATCATATGAGTTTCTAATAATACTCACATCGCATGTATTGCATGCATTACATTTATGAATTACATTTTATATATTTTTCGAAGAAAAAATTTAAACTTTGGGACTTTTAAGGTTGAGTCCTTTACGCAAAAGATCGAGCTATAGGAAATGGTTTCGAAATAGGCACAACTCGTAAGATGCTCAGGTCATAAAGTTATGAGGCATTTTCAAACAAGATTTTTAAAGTTCCAAAGCCTCTGTTGGGGACAAGCCATTTTTAGACAAGATTTTTAAAGTTTCAAAACCTCTGTTTACAAGGAGCTATTTTCAAACAAGATTTTTAAAGTTTCAAGATCTCTATTTAGGGGTGCCATTTTCAAACAAGATTTCTTTCAAAAATTTCAAGGCCTATGATTAGGGTAAGTTACTTTACATGCCTTTGATTAGAGGAGCATTCAAAGATCTTGAGATTTGTAAGATCACTGGGCATGATCTCGTATTTTACTTTTAAAAATTATTGAGCATTTGTTTATAAATAGTAAAAAAAAAAACCTTGGCAGGTCAACTCGACTTGTAAGCCTAGAATTATCTGGCATGAAAGCCTAGATGAGTTGACATGTAAACTCAAATTAGCAACCATTTTTATTTTTTGACTTGTGGCTTTGTCCTAGTCATATTTATTTTTAGACTTGTGGCTTCATCTTGATCATCCTTATTCTTGACTTACGACTTCGTCTCAGTCATTTTTATTTTTAAACTTATGACTTTATCCCAACCATCCTTATTTTTTAACTTACGATTGTGTCTTGATCATCCTTATTCTCGACTTATGGCTTTATCTCAGTTATGTTTATTTTATAACTTGTGGTTTTGTCTTAGTCATCTTTATGTCTCAACTTGCAGCTTCATCCTGGTCATTTTTATTTTTGACTTGCGGCTTCATTTGATCTTTATTTTCTAACTTATAATTTTATCCTAGTCATCTTTATTTTTTGACATACAATTTCATCATAGTCATTCTTATTTTCTGACTTATAGTTTCATCCTAATCATTTTTTTTTGACTTATGGCTTCATCTCGGTTAGCTTTATTTTTTGACTTATGGCTTCATCTTAGTTACCTTTATTTTTTGACTTATGGCTTTGTTTCGATCATCTGTAGTTCTTAACTTGCGCTTTAGTCCTGGTTGTCTTTTATTTCTCGACTTGTGGTTTTGTATTTGTGATCACCTGTAGTCATTATGTTTTTGTGACTCAATCCTGAGCATTCTTATTCACTACTTTGTGTATCAATCCTAATCATTTTTTGCAGTTTATGAACTTTTCAACTCCTAAAAAAAAAAAAAAACACAAAACACAAAACAAAAACAAAAACACAAAAAAAAACCAAAAAAAATGGGAGAGTTCTCTTTCTCTCTTTCTTACAAGCACCACTCAAATAAAATTGTTATCTATCTTTTTGCATTTTTCAAATTCTTAGAAACATGCAAAGAGAGGTAGCTGTAGACACCTAATTTTTTCTGAAACAGTTTAACATTGTTAATATGGACCTGTTCTTACACATGGGTTATGATCGATATTTTATGCTCATTATATTTGGCCCATTTTAAGGGACCATTTTAAAATCCAACGAGCAACCCATAATGTGACCCTTTTATAAGTCTTTTCAAAGCCCAAATGGAGTCAGTGACCCATTATTCGATCCAATAAATAAAAAGAGAGAAGAACTCGAATGGAAAGGAAAACCCATTGTGGTTAGGCATTAGAGAGCCTATCTTCATTCTAGTGAGGACTAAAGCTTGCATAAACTAGGGGACAATCTGCTAAAGATAAGCTGACTTACCATGAAAATGAAAGGGAATAGCACCTACAGCATAAGAAGCAAAAAAGAAAAAATAAGTCAGTGTCTAGTGGTGTTAGTTTTAGAGTTGCGGAAAGGAGAAAAAACAAACAAAAGGTAAGGCTTGGTGGGGGTAGTAGGAGAGGAGTTTAAAAAATAAGAAAGGATGAACACAAAAGGAAGAGGTTTTTAGCAACCTAGGGATTTTTTTTAAGAACCCAAAAGGAAAAGATAAAAGGAAAGAAGGGAAGAAGTTCATAGAAAAAAAAAAGGGGCACATAAGATGAAAGGGGAAACCATACTAGAGGAGGAGGAAATCTTGCCAATGGCAAGAAAGCCAAGACTTGAAAAAAAATGAAAACTGGGGAAACGATAGCTTTCTTCAATCTTTTTTATTATCTTGAGGCATTTTCATGAAAAATAACCTTCGAGTTCTTTTTTATGAGGTTCATAAAAAAAAAATAACCTTTGAGTTCTTTTTATGAGGTTCATTAATAACCTTCGAGAAGGTTTTGATGTTTTTCCATAGTTGATTGATAAGCACAAACATTTTGTTGTAGAGATGGTAGAAATAACATGTCAAAAGTGAAAAAAACTCCAAGTTTGTTTTCACTTATTGCATGGGTTCCTTTTATTTTCCATGAATGGTCTGTAGATATGTTTTTTATTCTTGTTCTCAACTTTTCCTTTTTACACTAGGTTGCTGAAGATTGTTGGTTACGAAAGTTTTCTCTTTTACATGTTTGCTGATTTTGCCTTTGCCATATATGGGTTTGTTTGTGTTTGGGAATGGAAGATCACTTTTGTTGAACTTGAGCTCATTTCTTGACATAAATGTTTTAGTTGTAGGAATTGTTTTCCATTCTTGACATAAATTTTCAAGGATGAGATTTTAAAGAAGTCTGAGTAGTGCTTCCTTAAAATATCTAGGTGGCGGTATTTTAAAAAAAAATACTTCCAAAGTAATGGAGTATTTAAGTCAATACAAAAAAGTTTTATTCATCTATTTTCCTAAAATTATATTAGAGGGTGATAAAATAATATATAATTACTCTTTTAGAAATAAAATTAACATAATGATACATGAATATTATAATTAACTATTTGTATTTTAAAAAAAAATTAAATTAATTAATTAAAAGTATAATAATAATGATTAATAATAATAGAAATTAAAAATTAAGATTAGAATTAAATAAATACAAAAAAGGAGAAAAGTAAACGGAATCTGCAAGTATGAGATTCTAAGAAAATCCGAGTAGAGATTCCTAAGAAATCTCAAGGTGGGAAAATTTTTTTTAAATACCACCAAAATATTAGGGTATCTAGAAAAATTTTCAATGGAAGATTTTATTTACTTTGTTCTTTATAAATATTTAATGACAATTGTGAAATAATTAAGAGATTAAAATAAAATTAAAATGAATAACAAGAAGTATAACATAAAGAAAATAAGTAATATATATCTTTTTCATATGCATATTCTACTTTATTGTTTTACATTACATAATCTTAAATGTAAATGAAATTCCCAATGATGAGACTTCTAGAAGTCCGAATAGTGATTTTTGATAATTCCTTGGTGAAAAAAATCTTTTAAAAATATCCAAAACATTAGAATATTTAGAAGTTTTTTGTCAATACGAAAAATTTTCATTTTATTATTATTTTTTAATTTGAGTAGTTTTTTTAATAATATAGGACTATACATTTTTTAAAAATAAATTTATTTATAGATAATTATATTATTACATGACTTTTAAATATTAATAATTATTATAAAAGCAAACAAAAAATCTCTAAGAATGATATTAAAAAAAATTTCAAATAGTGATTCTTTAAAAATTTTTAGGTAAGAAAATTTATCTAAAATGCCACCAATATATTGGAGCATTTAAATTAATTTTCAATAAAGATTTCTTATTTTTTTTATAAATGGCATAGAAATGAATTTTTAGAAAATATTATTTGATTTTAAATTATAGATGTTATACTCCACATTTTTTAAATATAAATATTGGAAATAATTATGACCACCAAAGATAGGATTTTTGAGAATTTTTGTAGTGATTCTTAAAGATTCCTTAGATCAGATGGTCCCTTTTAATTTTGCCAGAATTTTGAAATATTTTTAGGGATTTTTTGATATGTAAAGTTCTTATTTATTTTTCAGCGGTATTAAAAATAAAAAATATATTTTTAAAGAAAATTGAGAAAATTAAATTTTAAATACCAAAATTAAGACTTTTTTTGTCAAAATTAAAAGATAACCCATAATTAATTTGTACCGTTTTTAACGGACACTCTGGGAGTGCTAATCCTTCCCCATGCGTAATTGATTCCCGAACCCAAACTATTTCATAGATTCAAAAATTATCTTTTGATAAAGTTTTAATTAATTTTAAAATTTTTATTAAAAAGGTAAGTTTTAATAGGTGGCCAATCACACCTAGCCAAAAAAGATTGGTGGCTTTTTCCTTTTGTTTTCAAATTCATCTAGCAGCCCTCAAAATCGTTATGACACTTGTAAGCGCCAAGCCAGCCTGCCACTTACCTTCACCCATACCCTTGCCTACAATAACACCAATACTAGCTCCAAGCCCTTCATTAGCTTTGCATGACCCCATCTACACTAAACAACTAGCATCACTCATTAACATTACCTCAAAGCTTTGTACCAAAACCAAGACCATAAGCTTTAGCCCCTACACATGACCACCTAACCACCCTCGCTTGTACCTATTACCAACCCTAGTTCCACCAACCCCAATTCCACCTTCATCTGTATTGCATCCTTACCAAAATCGAGTCCAAGCACCAAACAACATAGCCTTTGCCAGCCAAGACCCCATTCACAACATTAAGCAACCAAGCCTTCACTTGTACCAACCCTAACCAAACCTTCATCACAACCTTTTCTCACCAGTCCCTCCTTTTGAGCTTAATCTCAGGCCATTCCAAAGCCCTACTAACCCATTTTCCACACCCCAATTGAACTTTTATCATAACGCCTCTTCACCAATCCCTTCCTTTGAGCTCAACCCAACCCATTCCAAGAACCACAACACCATAGCCCAACACTAAATCTCCTACGAAAATAGAAACCAAAAAACATAAAAGCCTAAACTAACCACCAAGCCTGATTATATCCGAACCCAAAAAAAAATCCTAACAATTTACCAGCAACAAAGAAGATCTAGCCATAATTTTACTAGAACAACAAACAATAATGTCGTGGAAGTAAAATGAAAAAAAGAGGTGAAAGATAGGCAAATAAAAAAAATTGGAAGTCAAATTTGGCAAGATAGGGAAGATTTCATGTGAAGGCTTTCAGTGAATAGGAAGCCTAAGACCAAAAAAACAACATAGTGTAAGGCAAATGTGGTAGGATCAACGAAATAGGGCATTTTTTATTTTTGAAGTCAAGATTTTAACTTCAGATCTGGGAGGACCTAAAGAGATTTAGGGAAAAATGAAGCCAAAAAAAGGACAAAGAATCCTAGAAAAGTATTTTTGTGATTTTTTTACCATTTTTCGATCACTAAAGATGGAGGCGGCAAGACGGCCAATGTGACGAACACTGATCAATTTCTGGGATTGGCTTGTAAAACCATTTTGTTTTTTTAAGAGAGAAAATTAGTTTTTTTTTTTTTACAAAAATGTGTGAAATGTTTCAAATAAAAAACTTTTATTATTTATAGAACAGAAGTAAAAGCAAAAAAAATGATGTCATTTTGTCATAACATATAGATCCGTAAATCTATAGCTAGACTTAATAAATGAATGGACTTGCCACCAATCTTTTTTTACCTACGTGTGATTGGCCACCTAAGGAATCTATCCTCTTAAGAAACTCCTAAGCTTGACTAAGGGTCCCTAAAAGAATAGGTTTAGGTCTACAAACCAAAACAAGGTTCGAGAGTTCGGTTACATATAGGAAAGATTATAGCACCCTTACATGCCCATCCACAAGATGGTACTATTTTATTTTAAATTTATCTTAAGGTTTCGGTTCTAATGGTTTTAAATTTTATGTTAAAATATTGAAAATAACTTTTAATATTCTTCCACTAATCTGGCAGAACTCTTAAAAATATTTCCTCGCCTCAAAAGTATTCAAAAATCTCATTTGTTTTCTTGAAAAGGCTCCATTATCGGAAAAAATGTTATTTATTATTCTTTTTTGTCGAAAATATATCTAATTATTCCACTATTTGGGCCAAATTAGAAATATTTTCTCTTTTTGAATTTCTAAATTTTTCACCATTTGAGCCTATTTAGAAATTCTCTTTTTCTTTTTTTCTTTTTTATTTTTTTGTTAGATTTTTAAATTTTCATCATTTAGGTCAATTTAGAATTTTTTTTTGGAAGTTCTAAATTTTTCACCATTTGGGCCTATTTAGAAATTCTTTTTTCTTTTCTTTCATTTTGTTTTCGGAAAGAAAATAATATGACAATTATTTTTTTATTGAAATTTCATTTAAATTCTTTCACCATTTGGGACAAATTTAAAGAAATTTCTCACCTAGAGATTTCTTAAGAATTTGCCATTTGAAATTTTCAAGAATCTCATCCTTGGATAATTATCAAATACTTTCAACCAAATTTGGAAAAGAATACAATTACTTTTATTGAAATTTCATCTAAATTATTCCACCATTTGAGACAAATTTAGAGAAAATTTCTCACATAGAGATTTCTTAAGAAATTTACCATTTGAAATTTCTAAGAATCTCATCCTTAAGTAATTTGTATTTTTCTAAAATTTTATTAAATCTCTTTTTTTATTTTTTTATTTTTTTGTTTGAAAATAAATATTAATTATTGTTATGAAACTTTATCTAAATTATTCTGCCATTTGGGATAAATTTAGATAAAATTTCTCACCTAGGAATTTTTTAGAAATTTACCATTTGAAATTTCTATAAATTCCATCATTGGATAATTAATACTTATTCTCAAAAAAATATTTTATTTTTCTATTTTTCTTATTTTTATCCATGCAAAAATACAAAAAAAAGCACATAAAAAAAACCAAAAAATGGCTCGGCTAGATGGCTTAGGCTTGGCTTGGCTTCATACACAAATAGCGGCTCGGGGTCATGGCTAGATGGCGCGACTCAGCAAAGAGAATTGGTTGGAACACAGGTCAACAAAAGTGGGTTGGCGCTCGGGTCAAGTTGCCAAAATGGAAAACACGCAGATCCTGGGTTTTCTTAAATGCCAAAATGACATTGTTTTGGTGAGGCTATAAAAGCCCAATTTCAGCTTTCTGCTTTAGATCTTTCATTCCCCTTCTCTTTCTTCCCCTTTCTTTTCTCTCCCTCTCTGTTTAGAACCAGATGAACTCTGATCAAATATCAACCGAATTCTAGGGAATGCCACTGGAATCTAGGTAGGTTCACCAAACGAGCGTTAGAAAATTCAACCTTCACCAAAAGCACCATCGAATTCTGAAAAACCTTACCAAAAAATTCAACTGGTGCCTAAAAAATCATCAAAAAATTCAACCAATGCCAAAAAATTTTGTCGAAATCTAAAAATTGTCTAGATTTTTCCAAGAAAAAACACTTTTTTTTTCGAAACCTAAAAATCTTCAAAATTGTTTTACTACTTTTTGCTTGCTGTGATTTTGTCTTTTTCATATGTATGATTTGTTGCATATTTATAGGGCCAAAAATAAAAAAGGTTTTGATTGGATTATGAGTCCATAGTTGACAAGATTTCAATATTATCACCCAACATGGATTTATCCTACAGAAATTAAAATCAACTATGATTCTATCCAGCCCCTATTCACGGCAAGATTCATTTTTTATTTAACACCTAATATAAAAAAAAGATAAATTAAATAAGAAAACCAAAATAGATAAAAACCAAAAACAAATAAGTAAGATTAACCCTAAAAATAATAAATAAATAAATAAACTAATAACATATAAATAAAATAAAATAAAAGTTGGGCTAAATGAACTGAATCCCATTGAGCTAGGCCTAATAGGCTTAGGCCCAACCTTGTTGAGCTAGGCCCAATGAGCTTGGGCCTAGACCAATTAGAGTGTCTACAACTGCCCCTCTTTGTGTATTTTCTATGCAACAGGAATTGTGTAAAGGCGTAGACATCTTGCATATGATCATCCCAACACATTCATCTTTTTTTGTTTTTTTTTCCTTTTTTTATTTTTTTACTTTTATTTTTCAAAATCAGACACTCAAACTAGCTGAATGACACAAAACTCCCCTAAACAGAGGCTCACAACTTTGAAAAAATAAAAAGGCTCTTCTAAACAGAGGCTCAATGACTTTGAAAAAAAATAGGCTCCTCTAAATAGAGGCTCAACTACTTTGAAAAATAAAATGCTCCTTTAACAGAGGCGCCACAACTTTGAAAAATAAAAGCTTCTTTAAATAAAAGGCTCTTCTAATCAAAGGCATAACAACTTTGAAAAATAAAAAAATCTCATTAACAACCATGTCCAGTGAAGTCATAGATTAGATTTGATGAAATTTGTAATGAAAACTCAAAGATTCCCAATTTGAGTTAAAAAATCCAAAGGTTCAGATTCACAAAAACCTTTCAGCTTTCACAAGAATTCACTGAAATTTGATTCTCAAAATTTCATTTTCACAAGAGTTCAATTTTGTAAGATCTCAAGATTCACATTTACAAATTGCAAGACTCGCATCCAACCTTTAAAAATTCTCATTTGAATTTTAGAGATTCATATCCAAAAGTTCCAAGCTTCACATTCAAGTTCAAAGGTTCACATTTAACGAATTTGGGATTCACAGCCAAAAAGTTTAAGTTTTTTTGTTCAAATTTTGGAGATTCACATCCAAAAGTTCAAAACTTTTCATTTAAGTTCAAAGGTTCACATTTATAGTTTCACATCTAAAGTCTCAAAGGTTTTTATTTAAAAGTCAAAGATTCTCATTTAAGACTCAAAGCTTCCTCATTTGAGAACTTAAAAATTCAAAGATTCTCATTTAAAGATTCATAATCTTGTCTCAAAAGACTCCTTCAAAATATTCAAAATTCTTTTCTAAATGACTTTCAAACTTTTATCAAAATCAAAATTTTGTATGTAATGAATGTCATGATCAATGATGCAAATGCAACAATCTAGCTCCTCATAATACTATAAATGTCATATTTCAATCATGAGTCAAATGTTTACTACATAATGCAAGTGCATGGCTAAACCAAAATTTTAAATATTCCCCAAACAACAATGTAAATGCAATGTATGTAATGAGAATGTTAATGTCATGAAATTCTAATTTAATGTGATAACATGGATCTTAAGACTCCACCATTTTGAGCTTTTTAGCGCTAGCCATTTCAAAACGAATTCTATCTTCTATCACTTGGTCACCACTCATAGGTTTCTCAGCAATAACCATTTCAGAAAAAATTTCATCCTCTATCACTGAGTCACCACTCATAGGTTTCTTAGCATTAACCATTTCAAAATAAATTTCATCCTCCATCACTGGGTCACCACTCATAGGTTCTTAGTACTAGCAATTTTAGAATAAATTCGATTAATTGATCCATAATATTTGATCACCATTCATAGGCTCCTCAGTACTAGCCATGAATTTTATCCATTGATCCATATTATTTTCATCATTTGATTACAACTCCCATGTTATGTCAACTAATCCATCACCATATTCATTATTTGATCACACCATATGTCCTTTTAGATCATCTTTTTAGGTTTTTTGCACTCTTCATTTTTTTATCCCTTATCATCTTGGATTTTTTTTTAAAGGAATGCAAGAATCTTTTATACACATTAACATTCATTCATTATCATTTCAATTTTTGGCAACTATAATGTAATTAGACATTTTCTCAATTTATTCTAGGAATACAAGAATAAGAAAGCACAAGGTGAATTGAGAGAAAGGTAATCAATGAGAAATGAGTCTGGTACAAAACAAATTGGCAAAGGAACAAATTAAAAGCATGTCATTAAGGAAGGCATTGAATGGTGTGACAATGTCTAAACAATGAATACTTGACAATTCTTAACATTAATCTAGAATTCTTTCTCAAAAACTTATTCCATTGACTATCGAAGTCATTTTGAGCTCAATAAATTTTACCTCAACTTTGAGAGATCTTCAGATATCTCTGATCTTTCATCCATGTAAACTGTCTATTCAACTCTCAATTTAAAGACTTACCCAAATTGCACTTTTAGGTTTTTAATTTGAGTATTTTTTTCTCTCATTTTCATTTTTTCATTTTTTTTTCATTTTTTTTCATTTTTTTCCATCTTTCATCCATTATTACCATTTTTCACACATCAATCTTTAGAACAATGTAGTATGATTCCATTATTCCACATAAGCATGCCTTACCCCAACACATGATCATTCAATTCAAGCATTCACACTTGATCCAAATGGACTTTTACAAGTTGTAACGTAGGACATGGTGAGGTGTCATGAAAGAAATGGATAAAATAGGCTCAAAACATGTGTTTAAAGGGTTCAAAACTAAAGGATCATTTCTTATCATTTAGTGCAACTTGGCATTTTGCCCCATTCCACATCATTTCACTATTTTTTCCTTTTTCACATTCACCTTATTCCTTATAAAAAGATTCTCACTACTTTGGCCCAAATCATGTATGGCATTCATTTTTCTTTTCTCTCTTTTTTTTTGCTTTTTTTTTTTTACTTTTATCTTTTGCAACCTTTTATGATCTTTGGGCTCTTTTCTTTTTAAAAAATTACCCCCTTAGTGTAAAGGGTGATCTTCAGTCGGGGTTCTTTTAGAAAAAAAAAATCATAATAGGCTCAAAGGGATAACAATGAATGGTTTTCCAATTGGTAAAAAAAAGATGGCCATTTTTCCTCTCAAATGTGAATGCTTTCCTTGGAAATCATCTATTGAACAAAAATAAGCTCATGGATCTTTATAAAAGATTACATATCTTTAAGACATCTATTTCACATTTGCTAGTAGCTGACTTTTTTTACGTAAAAAGTCTTCTCATATCAACATGAATGAGTTTTCAAAATCAAATTCCATAATTATTATTACCATTATCTAAATATTTACCATCTGAAATTTGAGAATGGGAATGAAAAGTTATGAAAGGTAACAAAGCATGGAACAATGGTTAAATGAAAGAGAAAATATAATGAAATGCATTATCCTTACCTTTTATTAAAATGATAACAAATGAAATCCTATTGCATAAAAAAAATCCTAGCATTACTATGGAAGAAATCTTAAAATGACAAGCAGCTTCCAACCAGCCTTATCATCTTTTTTCTTTCTAAAATTTATGGCCCCATACGATTAAGTGAAGGATCTATCTTAACATTTGGGTTCCTGATTCACTGTAGCTCTCCAGGCTCTTTTGGATCAACGTGGTTTTGATTCTCACTCAGAGCATTGACATTGTGATTGGCAATGGATTGCCACTAACATTAGGTGTTGTTACTCCTCTTTGATCAAAGTTTATCATTCCATCCTTAATCAATCATTGCACCTTATGCTTTAGAGCAGTGTAATTTTTAGTTGAATGGTCGATAATTTCATAGTGGTAGTCACAGTGAGTTATAGGATGATACCACTTGGGATATGGTGGGTTAAGTGATTTCAAATAGCTAGGGGCAATCAAATGATTATTATAGAGCTCTCGGTATAACTTTGTATAAGTATGGAGATTGGATCATATACGATTTTTTGAGTAATTCGTTGCTCTCATGAACCTCTTACTGGGTTAACAAGATGAATTTAAGGCCTTATGGGTGGTCGGATGTTAAAGCTATATATGAGAGCTTGGGGGCTAATAACAGGCTAGTATGTTGAAGGATAAGATGATAGTGGGGCTGGCTAGTGTGGATAGGATAAGGTATTGTTCACAATAGGGTAGTATAGGGAATAACCTTGTGATGGATAAGGTTGATATCCCCTGAGCTATCTATCAAAGCTCACAGCTTGAGCTTTGATCTTTTTATTCTCTAATGCTTTCTTATTTTCTCCTTTTTCAACTTACAATTTTTAATGGCATTCTTAATGATTTCACCCGAGATCACCATGTTGGTAAAATTTTTTGTTGCATTTCTTATCATCTTTTCATAATAGGGAGATTTCAAAATGCTGACAAACAATATCGTGGTCTTTTTCTCTATCAAAGGAGGCTACACTTAAGAAGCAATATCCTTTCACCTTTAAGCATACTCTTTAAATGATTTAGTCACTTTCTTTTTCATATTTGTAAAAAAAGGTGATCTGGGGCTAAGTCTATGATATGTCAATATTGACTAATGAAATCATAGGCCATATCACTTCAGGTTTGAATGTAAGTCTTGTCCAGCTAAATATATCATCTAGCAACGAGCCAGTAAGGTTATCTTAGAGCACATGCATTAATAACCTCTCATTATGAGCATGAACAATCATCTTTCGATAGTACAAGGTGATGTGGGTTTTTGGACACTTTATACCATCATACTTCTTGAACTCTGGCACCTTAAACCTTGGAGGAATAACTACATCTGGGACTAAACAAAGCCCAACAGCATCAACTAAACCATAAAAATCAATTCCCTCTATGGCTCGTAACCTTTCCTCTAATAAATTCATTTTCTGTTCAGCTTTCAAGTCCCTTAGTGACTCACCCCCTTTTGATTTTAACTTTTCATTCTCCTTTGGATTGTCTAAATGAGGGACTTGAACTGGTTCTATTGCTTTCTCTGTAAAGACAAGATTTACATAACTCTGGTATTATCCAGGGTCTAAAGCTAATGGCATTTTAGGGTATGTGTACCTTATAGGATAGGTAAACTACTATGGTGGTGGACCTTATATGGGTTGGGCTTGATGTGGCCCAAAACCAAGAGGGTACAGTGGGTCATCCACCTTTTATGATGGATGATCTTGTTGGCTAGTACTTTTTTCTATACCTTTTCCCTTGTTTAACTAGTTCAAAGCCTCCAAAATCTTATTCAACTCTTCTTCTAACTTTTCTTAAGCTTTCTCTATCCTCTCAAGGTGATTGAAATTTTCTTATTCTATTTGTCTGGCTCGAGCTCTTATGTTGTACTGGTGAGCTGATTATATGGGATTTTTGTTGGTGAAGTTATCTTTAAACCTTGAATACCACAATTATGATCAGAAATGATATGCTATGCTTTATGTTTGGTATACTGATGCATGAATGAAATGAACATTTTCATGGATGAAATCTAATATGAAAATGATGCAGATACACAATGTTACATATGGCAATGAAAATTATGCATGACATGTAAATGCAAGTGCACAATGTCAAACAAACAAAATGGTTAGTTTCATGGATGAAATGAAAGTGATATAGATGCACAATGTTACATATGAAAATGATGTATGACATGATAACGAAAGCACTAACTAAAATGATACAAATGCATAAATTAAACAAACTGGTTATATCACAAATCATTCCTTCTTGTGTCTTACCTTTGGGTTACATCTATCACTGGGTAGGAAAGGCTTTATCCTAAGGTTGGTCCTTTTAGGTGTTGATTATATGCAAGATTAGGTGACTTTGACTACTAACGGTTCCTAAATTATTCCTTACATCATCGTCCATGACAGACTAGTAAGGCACTCCAATCTTCACCCATCACAGTTACCAATGGAAAGGATTTAATTTGAGTGGGAGTATTTCGCTAGCCATTACGAAAATTATCATCTCACGAGAGTGTAGGTACTTTACTCTCTCCTAAAAGGGATGGAGCCCTAGTATAAAGCTCATGTAATGCAAATGCATTTGATAGTGTGTGTGAAGAAACATATGGGTTTCATGCCCCAAAAATAAAAGAAAAAAAAAGATCAAAATGTTAGTACACAAATCATTACAATTTAAAACCATTAAACCAAAGGATAGGATAAATTTAAAAATTATGGATTGACTCTCTAGCATCCCTAGCAGAGTTACCAAACTGTCATAACATATAGATTCGTAAATTTATAGCTAGACTTAATAAATGAATGGAGTCGCCACCAATCTTTTTTTACCTAGTTATGATTGGTCACCTAAGGAATCTATCCTTTTAAGAAACTCCTAAGCTTGATTAAGGGTTCCTAAAAGAATAGGTTCGGGTCTACAAACCAAAATAAGGTTTGAGAGTTCGGTTATATATGGGAAAGTTATAGCAGCCCCACATGCCCATCCATAAGATGGTATCATTTTATTTTAAATTTATCATAGGCTTTTGGTTCTAATGGTCTTAAATTTTATGTTAAAATATTGGAAATAACTTTTAATATTCTTCCATTAATCCGGTAGAACTCTTAAAATTATTTCCTCACCTCAAGAGTATTCAAGAATCCCATTTGTTTTCTTGAAGAGGCTCCATCGTCAGAAAAAGGTTTATTTATTATTTTTTTTTATAAAAAATATATCTAATTATTCCACCATTTAAGCTAAATTAAAAATATTCTCTTCTTGAATTTCTAAATTTTTCACCATTTGGGCCTATTTAGAAATTCTCTTTTTTTTTTTTATTTTTTTTTTGGAATTTCTAAATTTTCCACCATTTGAGCTTATTTAGAAATTCTTTTTTCTTTTTTTTTTCATTTTTTTGGAAAGAAAATAATATGAAAATTATTTTTTATTGAAATTTTATTTAAATTCTTTCACCATTTGGGACAAATTTAAAAAATTTCTCACCTAGAGATTTCTTAAGAATTCGTCATTTGAAATTTCTAATAATCTCATCCTTGGATAATTATCAAATATTTTCAATCAAATTTGGAAAAGAATACAATTACTTTTATTAAAATTTCATCTAAATTATTCTATCTTTTGGGACAAATTAAAAAAAAAAATTCACCTAGAGATTTCTTAGAAAATTTGCCATTTAAAATTTTTAAGAATCTCATCCTTAGGTAATTTGTATTTTTCTAAAATTTATTAAATTTTTTTTATTTTTTATTTTTTGTTTAAAAATAAATATTAATTATTGTTGTTGAAATTTATCTAAATTATTCATCCATTTAGGACAAATTTAGATAAAATTTCTCACCTAGGAATTTTATAGAAATTTACCATTTGAAATTTTTATAAATTCCATCATTGGATAATTAATACTTATTCTCAAAAAAATATTTTATTTTTCTATTTTTTTATTTTTATTCATGCAAAAATACAAAAAAAACACATAAAAAATAAATAAATAAATACTAGAAAATGGCTCAGCTAGATGGCTTAGGTGTGGCTCGACTTCATAAATAAACAGCGGCTCGGGGTCACGGTTGGACGGTGTGGCTCGGCTAAGAGAATCAATTGGAACGCAAGTTCGTAGAAGCAAGTTGGCGCTCAGGTTGGGTCGCTTGAAAGGAAAACGTGCGGATCTTAGGTTTTCTTAAATGCCAAAATGGTGTTGTTTTGGTGAGGCTATAAAAGCCCAAGTTTCAGCTTTCTGCTTCAGATCTCTCCTTCCCTTTCTCTTTCTTCCCTTTTTTTCTCTCTTTCTCTCTTTAAAATCGGATGAACTCTAATCAAATATCAACCAGATTCTAAGGAATGCCATCGAAATCTGGGTAAGTTCATTAGACGGTCTCTGAAAAATTCAACCTTCGTCGGAACCACCATTAGATTTTGAAAAACCTTGTCAAAAAATTCAATTGGTGCCAAAAAGTAGTCAAAAAATTCAACTACTGTTGGAAAATTTCGTCAGAATCTGAAAATTTTTCAGATTTTTCCAGAAAAAACCCCATTTTTTTCTAAGCCCAAAAATCTTCAAAATTTTTTTACTACTTTTTGCTTGCTGTGATTCTATCATTTTTCTTTTGTGTGATCTGTGTGCATATTCATAGGGCCAAAAATTAGAAAAGTTTCAGTTGGATTATGAGTCCATAGTTGACAGGATTTCCATATTATCACCAAACATGAATTTATCCTATAGAAATTAAAATAAACTATAATTCTATCCAACCCCCATTCACGACAAGATTCATTTCTTATTTAACACCTAATATAAAAAAAGAAGATAAATTAAATAAGAAAACCAAAACAGATAAAAACCAAAAATAGATAAGTAAGATTAACCCTAAAAATAATAAATAAATAAACTAATAACAAATAAATAAAATAATAGTTAGGCTAAATGAACTAAACCCTATTAAGCCAGGCCCAATGGGCTTAGGCTCGGACCCTGTTGAGCCAAGCCTATTGGGCTTGGGCCCAGACCAATTAGGGTGTATACATATTTAACCCTTTGGATCCACGCTTCAACGTAGGGTTTGACATGAGAACCACGTGCCCAACTTTATCCAACAGCCAACTGTCTTCAACCAGTCTAGTTATAAACCGGTCTGATTGAATTGGCCCAACCATCTTCAACTACTAAACCTCGTTTGAACCAGACTAAACCACTATAAACCATTGACTAGCTTTAACCAGACTTTTTTTTAGGTATTTTTTATTATCTCCTTTATATTTTTGCTAGGTTATTTATTTGTTTATACATATTTAAATTGTAATTTTTAAATAAATATATATTTTTTAAAAAAGGAGAAGTGTTTAAAAAAATTTTTAATACAAGAAATGAAAATTTTTCAAGAATGAGATATTAAAGAAATCTGAGCAGCAGTTCTTCAAAAATTTCTATGTGAAAATATTTTTTCTAAAATACTACAAAGTACTAGATGTAGACACTGGTTTTGTCCAAGTCTACTATTTTCATTTCAGTAAAATATTAATAATAATTTTAAAAAAGTAATTATTAATTATAATAAAAAAACAAAAAATAAAAAAACAAAAAAAGAGAAAAACAGAAAGTAGGGTGGCTAGCGTTGCTGTGCCCCCGACTAGCCACCATATAGCTCTCTGACCAGCCCCCTGTCTACCCACGCTCACCAACCTATAGGCACCTACAGCCACCCTACAGTCACCTTGGAGTTCTTTAAAATCCTCAGCCCCTTTCCCCTTCAGCTCTCTCGAAACCCCCTTTCCGAAAGCTCTCTCAAAACCTCTTTGGAAAACCTCCAGACATACTGCCCTTAGCACTCTCTCGTTTCAAGCTCAAATAACAAACCAAAATTCTCCCTTTAACAACCTCAAACAGAACTCATACCAACCAAAAAACAAAAACAAAATAGAAAAACAAAAACAAAAGACACACACAATCCTCCTCGCAATGAGGAACCCAGCGTCAAAGCTACCTGTAAAAGCAAAAAAAAAATAATCACGTCAGTCTTGTTTCAACAAAACAAAACCAAAAAAAAAAAGAAAAATAGAAAACTTTGAACCCTGATCTACATCGATTGGGGTCGTTTTTGGTGAAGAGGAGACCATATCTGGAAAGATCACGTCGAAAGTAACTTCCTGGTCACTTTTGAAGTTTTTGACCATCGACGACAGTGGACCAGGCGACAACCGACGCGGTGTTCAGGCTGTCGAATAGCGAGACGGCCGGACCTCTCCCCAAAGCCCTCTCTTCCCCTTTTTTTCCCCTTTGAAACAGAAATGAGCTAAAAAAAATTGACTTTTATAGAAAACATTAAAAGTAAAATGACGTTGTTTTAAGCATATGGCCAAAACGACACCGTTTCAGGCCAAGAAAAATCCACGCGTTGACCCGGATCCGACCCGAGATCCGCGTAACCCGACCCGACAACCCGTTTTAGTCAGCCTTGAATCGATTCAAACAAATTGCCAGTGAACCGATCTGAATCGCTGGATCACCCGAATAGCCGAACCGGTCAGATCGACCTAAACCAGCATTAATCGAACCGTTGACTGATTCTGTTAAGGTAAAAAAAATTTTTTTTTTAATTTTCTAATTTTTTGTATATTATTATTTTAAGTATTCTTTTTATATTATTGTGTGATAAATTCTTAAATTTGTTAGAATAAATGTTTAATTATTTTAATAATAATAAAATTAAAAACAAGTAATAATTAAAAATATATATTAAAAATGCTTAAATAATAATAATAGTTTTCATTATTATTTTCCCTACCAAGATGTTGAAGGAAATAAAAAAATATTTTTCTAAAGAAATAATTTCGCCTAGATGTTGGAAAATTATTATTAATAAATTTTCATAAAATAAATATATGAGAAATTATTGATTAATTTTAAAAAATCATTAAAATCGAACTTACTTCGAAAATTCACCTAGATGTTGGAGATTTTTAGAGATGTTTGTATTTTCTTAAAAACGAAACCTTAAACACTAATTCTTAATTTTCAAAATCCTAGGTTTCTAAAACCCCTAAAATCCAAAATCTCCTAAAATCTAAAATCCTTTAAATCCAAACCTCTAAAATCTGAAACTCCTAAAATCCAAACCCTTAAATCAAAACCGCAAATCTCAAAACCCAAACCCTAAAATCTCCAAACTCTAAAATCAAAACCCTAAACCTTCCATATCCTAAAATTCAAGCTTTAAAACCCTCTAAACCTTCAAACCAAACCTTCAAAACCTCTACTCAAGCCCTTACTCAAAACATCCTAAAAATCCTAAGGACACGTGTGAAAATTTCATTTGAAGCAATTTGTTCCCGAATGCCACCTAGATGATGGGGTATTTAGGAAATTTTACTTTGTTAAGTCTTTTCATACGATTTCTTAATTCACATTAATAATAAGATTAATAAATAAAAAGTATAATAGTAAATTAGGATCTTAAATATAAACAGTCATACCTAAGCTCTGCCTAGATATTGAAGAGTCGGGGTGATTTCATTATACTTAAGAATCCAATTTTTAAATAGCATTTCATTTTACATGACATTCATTAGCATACATACATTAGCATGTTGCCATCAATAATTGTCTGCATTATTCTCTCTTTAATTTACTGTTCGATGATAAAATATTTTATAATAAAAAAATAATACTTTAAAAAATTTTTTTTGAGATATTATAAAATAAAATAAAATAAATATTTCGAAAGAAATAATTCTTGGTACTTTGCCTAGATGTTGGAGAGTCACTAACAATTATTTTCTATAAAGATTGTTATTTCATTTTAAAGATTATTATGTTAAATCTTAAGCAAAAAGAGTTATTTTAAATTCTGCCTAGATGTTGGAAAATTTTAAGATAATTCTGTAACTTAAAGATTTTCTCAATAGTTCTAAATAAAAATTTTTAGCAAATTTTTATTTTTCCAAATGAAGGGAATTAGTGTTAAATTTCAAATTAAAACCATTTTTATCCAACACCGAAAATAGCGCGTAATTAAATGGTACCAATTTATGGGCGTTGTGGGGGTGCTAATCCTTCCCCACGCATAACCGACTCCCGGACCCAACATGATTTTTCGTAGACCCAAATTTATCTTTTTGATAAACTTTAAACCCGTTTTTATAGTTTTATTCAAAAGATAAACTTTTGGGTGGCCAATCACACCCTAACAAAGATTGGTGGTGACTCCTTTTATTTCTCTCGATTTTAAAATACATTTTATGTCTGGCGGTCCCAAAATCGTTATGATAGCTTGGCGACTCCACTAGGGACATTTGAGAGTCAAGCCAAAATTTTAATTATGCGCTATTGACAATAGTTGGATTTAATTGATTTTATTTGATATTTAATTTAATTTCTTTTATTTTATTTTTTGAAAACACTCATGTTAATAAATAAAATAAATTATGTGTTAGTTATTACGTCATTTTGATTTTGTTTTTTGTTATGATTTATTCATGTTATTTTGATTAATACATTACCTTGCACATACTTTGCATATTCACTCGCATGCATGAGCTCTATACCCGGGCTCCATCCTTTTTAGGAGGAAGTGAAGTAGCTACGCTCTTGTGAGGTGATAACCTCCTCATTTGCTAGCAAAACACTTCCACTCAGATTGAACCCTTTTCGTTAATAACCTATAATGGGTAAGGATCGGTGAACCTTACTAGTCTATAATAGGCGATGATGTGAGGAATAATCTGGGAACCTTTAGACGTATAACTCCTAACCTAACATATCGTGAGCCATAGAAAGCCTGCCTAGGATAAAGCTATGCCACCTTTTTAGAAATTTACCAAAAATTAAGACATTATACATTATATTATTTTGTTGTATGGTTGTTATATTATTTCTCTTACTTGGTTGTTTTGAATTTTTGAGTCATTTTATTTTTTTATTTTTTTTATTTTATATATTCTTTGATTGTGTGCATTATATTTGAATATGTGGTATTTATTTTAGGTCAATCATTAAAAAAAAAAGAAAAAAGGGCAAAAGAATATTTTCAAAGATTAAGGATTTTTCTTAAATTTTTTGTTTATTGGCCGAATAAAGACTAATTTTCAAGCCTTATTTATTTCATTTTTCCTTCTCAAACCAAAAATTTTGTATTTTACTTCATCTTTCACATTTCATGCATCATGATGAAATAATACACGTATCCCATCCTATGTGCATCATGATAGGATAATATGAGCATTCCATCCCATCCACATCAATGGACAGTGCATGCATCCCATGTTATACACTTGTTGATAAATGATACATGCCTACCATACGCGTCTTAATAAGTAGTGCGCACATTCCATTTCATTACATGTTTAAAGGTAGTGTCAATTCATTAGGATGACATAACATAAGCATTGCAATTCATATCCCACTATTCTTGGAACATAACATTGCATTTTTTGCATACACATTCATGGTTGACGAAAATTTTTATTTGGGTCTTTGTACATATAAAAATCCATTGTCATAGGTATATATGCATTTCATGACATTCTTTAGCCATCATATTCATGTATTCATACTTCATGTGTCATTGTTTTTGTGATATTCATTCAATAAAGGTAGTAATCTAGAATTTTTTGTCTAAGTTCTGGAATAAAAGGTCTGTCTTGGTAGAAATTAGAATGGCAAAAATGGGAGATCAATTGGAAGCAAGGATTCGTGCTTTGGAGATGAATCAAGAAGAATTATGGCTTGGGCTTTGAGAGATGAAACGACAAATGGCTTAATTGATAGAAATGGTTAAAGGTGGTGGTGGAGTTGAGTTTGTTCCTCCTCAAGGATCGTTGTCACTTTCGATTCCATCAAGTCAAGATCAATTGGCTCCTTTTAGTTCTAGCACTATTTCAAAGCATATTAAGGCATTGGATGATTTGAACAATGATCAAAGTTTGGGTGAACTCAAGAGAAGAATGGGTGAACTAGCCACGCAAATGACTGAGCTCAAGAGTTTGATTTCCAATAAGGAGTCACTTGGCTTCAAACAACCATCACCAACTATCTCAAGTCCTAACCTGTTCCTAAATCCTCCTTATGACTACTTCCAACCTCCTTTCCAAGCACCTAGAATTAAGCCCCCAAATGTCATGCAACCTTCAAAAATTTCACACTTCAATTCACGTCCCCCACATCACATTTCACAATCGCTTGTTCAGCATGCTATCCAATCACCACTTTATCAGCCTAATCTTCAACCCAGAGTTTCTCAATTCACCTCGAGACTAACTATACTAGTGCTTTTTCAACAAAGTAAACCAACTATAAGATAGAAAAACTCTAGCAAAGGAAAGGCCCCTATTGATCTAATACCTATGTCCTACACAGAGTTATACTCGCTGCTCTTAGAAAACTAACTCATTGCCCCTATCCCTGCTGAACCTTGCAAACCACCTTTCCCTAAATGGCATAACCCTAGTGCCCAATGTGAATACCATTTTGGTGTTATGGGCCATTCTCTGGAAGACTGCATAGCTTTGAAACATAGGGTACAAGGATTGATAAAAGTCGGATATTTAAGTTTTGATGCCAAGATGAAGCCAATTATTTTCAACAACCCTTCTTTGATCCATGTCGAAATGATAGGCAGTGCGGCAGGCAACAGTAAGTTTGGTCAGAATGATGAATAAAAAGCTTTTTAAATAAGAATTATCCTCTTTAGTAATCATAATCAACTATTTTTTTAGGTGAGATAAAGAAAAGTGGGAGCAGGTCTGGCACTTTTTAGCCCTTGCCCTAGAATGGTTTATGATGTGTAAACTTGATACTTTTAGAATGAATGAAAACTTCTTTTAGCCTGAATTTTTATGAATTAATGCCTCTGTCCACCTTTAATAATTGGAGCCAGTGAAAAAAGGAACGGTTGTGAATATAATTTCATCGAACTTTTGAAGGGAAAAGAATGTCTTTAGATAACCTAGCCAGAATATAAGATGGAACTCGAGTTTCTCCCTTCTTAATAATAATAAAATTTGGCTTGCACATCATGCATCCTCTGTTTGAATTCATTGTTTTTCATGCTAGTTAAAAACAAAAGATGATGATTGTGAATACGCTTTTGTTAAACCTTCAAAGCCAAAAGATTTTTGATAATAAAATTCATGTTGTGCATTTTTTTACTTTTGATAATTAATAAAAGGTTCAAGGATAGCTATATTAGGAAACGAGGTCAGTTGAGTCTGCACACTTATAGCACTCGAGTCAGTACCAGAATCATGGAAAATGAAAATGCCAATCAAATGGACAAAGTAAAAAAAGCCCAATGAGAGATCAGTGAAACAGTTATGGAAATGCAACAAAACATGAATAGACAACTGATAGAATTAAAACAGATGATAATGGAATCAACAAAAGGAAAATGAGTTGTTGAAATGCATAGGACAAAGGGGGAAATAGCTATCGAGACATGATTATATCTATCTGGATTCACATATGTTCAAGATCTCTATATGTCACAAGCACCTTTAACAACTCATCAACCTTATATTAGCCATTTTGCCAAGTTACCATCAGTTCAGACAAATGTCAATCCTAGGCATACTCATCACGCTTCACTATTGTGCTTAATGTGGATAATCATAAAGAATTGAAGAAATTAAAAAAAGTGCCAAATCCATCAGAAGATATAGTGATGAAAGATAAATACGATCTGTTGAAAGAGAGATTAAAAGCAATTAAAAGCCATGATGTGTACTAGAATGTTGGCACCAATGAACTTAGTCTAGTACCTGATCTTGTTATTCCATCAAAATTCAAAGCCCCAGATTTTGAAAAGTATAATAGAACTGGATGTCCTAAAATACATTTGGCTCAATACTGTCATAAAATGGTTGGGTATGCTGATAATGAAAAGTTGTTTATTCATGTCTTTCAAGAAAGTTTGATTGGGGCAGCAGCTAATTGGTATTATAATATGAAAAGTAGTCAAATTCGTACTTGAAGGGATTTATCATAGGCATTCTTGAAGCAATTTATCATAGGCATTCTTGAAGTAATACCAGTATATGTTGGAGTTGGCTTCAGACCGATTAACCCTCCAAAATATGAGAAAGAACCCTAATGAGAGCTATAAAGAATATGCTATTAGATGGAATAATATGGCATCATAGGTACAACCACCTCTTACCAATAGAGAGTTGAATTCCCTATTTATGGATACCCTTTATTCTTCCTATTATAATAAGTTGATCAGTAATACTTCATTAGAGTTTACGAATTTATTGTTTGCTATGGGTAAAATTAAGGATGGGATAAGAAGGGGAAGAATTATAGATACTGGTGATGAACAAAGAGGAAATATTTTTGTAAAACAAGTCCAAGAAACAATTGTTAAAGGGTAAAATGAAAGAAATCTCACTATGATGCATGAAGATCCAATAGATGATTATTCACAATGGCTACCATATTGTCCTCAACCAATATTTTTGATCGATGATTTTCCTCGAGCACTTCATCTATGTCCTCAAATTTCTTCACCATGAACAAAACCAAGGATCAACTTAAGCCATTCATAGAGTCGTAAGAGAAAGAGAGCCAAAGTGTATCATTCACTTTCAATACCTTACGCTGAGCTCTTTACTTTACTGATAGAGAATCATATGATCTCTATTATTCTTGCAAGACCCAGAAAGCCTCTGTACCCGAAGTGGTATGATCCTAATGCTAAATGTGAATTTCATGATTAAGTTAAGGGGCATTCCATAGAAGATTGTACTGCCTTCAAGGATAAAGTTCAAGCTTTGATCGACGCAGATGATGCAAAATTTAAAGAGCTAGTTGGTAATTTTGATGGTTGATAGTGGTAAAGTTGCAAGTTAGTGATGTTAAAGTTGAAACATCAAGGGGAAAACTTTTGTTTATGTAACTTTGAATATCATCTCAAAAGTATGATCAAGATGATAAATTCTTTTTGGTCAAGTCTTAAGGTTTGCATTGCATGAGTAAACATTGTGCATCATAGTGTTTTATTTTGTGTAAGTGTCGATATATATATATATATTTTTTTTTTTAAAAAAAGAAGATGTTAGATATGAATAAAGCCCCATGTGGTTAAGTACCGAGGTTAGAGAAATATATTGAAAAAAGAAGGAAAAAAAAAGAGAAAAAATAAAGTTTTGAGTCTAAAATGAATTGGGGATCACTATTAAGAATTTTTCAAATACCTAAATACCAATTTGCTCATTCAGTTGACCTTATTTTATCAGTCATGACTCCTTGATAGCTTTGAATTCAAATTTATGAACCTTATTTTCACCTGATATTGTTGGCAATATTCTTTTCTAAGGTAATGAACAAATGAAACAGCCATTAAAAAAATGTGTGGTTCCTAAAAAATCAAGTCTATATGACTTTCTTTTTTTAGAATTCAAATGCGATAATTTAATATGACAAAATTATGCTGCAGTTCCAAAATTTTCAAATCCAAGTTTTATAAAATGCACTTAAGCATACTACCCTTTCAGCTTTTTATCCTAAAATTAACTCGATCCTTTGTCTTGAGGTATATTTGTCAGAAACGAAATACCTCATTACCTCTAAGGCAACTTGAGTTATGATTAACCATTTTGCTCTTTTTTTGTGGAGTAACTTAGATCATTTGATACCTTAAACATGTTTACCCCCCATAATCTTTTTCTTATCCATTTTATCTTGTAATTACTTTCATTATGGGTGGTTTGCTAAAATTGAGCATCTTTCATGAAACGTGTTACTGGAAAAATGAATATGGTGTGAGTTATAGGGGCATAAAAAAAACAAAAACAACAAAAAAAGAGAAAAAAGAAAAAAAATTGGTTATGACATCATGCACTGAAAAAAAATTTGAGCAAATCCGAAAAGGTTATGACAGTCAAGGTTTTGAAAAAAAAATAAGTGACAAAAAAAAACCAAAAAATTTTTTGAGATAAAAAACTTTTTTTCAAGTTCATTTTCCTAAAAGAGTAGTATTCAATTTAAGTGTTTACACTTGAAATGACAAATGGCCATCTTTCATTATCCCTTCACAAAAATAAAAATTTATCTCTTGTTACCCCTTTAAGCCTGATTGAATTTTTTCAAAATAAAACCCTGACTAAGGATCATCTTTCATATTGGGGGAAAAAAAAAGAATGCATTTGAAGGATAAGAATGAGAATGTCTAATAGAATCTCATGTGATAGGGGCACAAACACAATATAAAAGTTCATAAAAGTTTTGAATCCACTCAGTGAAAGGATGCAAAAAAAAAAATGAAAGAAAAGGAAGAAATAAAAAAAAAGAAATGAATGGGTGGAAAGCATAAAATAGAATATACCTTAGAGTGTATCCTTCCAATGAAAAATGATCCTTAGTTTCAAATACCCTTAAATACTTGTTTTGTGCCTTTTTATCCTTTTCTTTGGCAACCATGAACCTTAACCTACATTACAACCTTTGAAAAGTCCATATTGGATTAGGTATGAAAGCTTAAACTTGAAGAGTTTCTCTTGAAAAAATGAACATGAATTTTTTGAGTTTTCCTTTTAGTACCTACTCTCCTTTTTGAACCGTTAAACCTTTTTGAAAAAATTTTTTTCCTCTTTTGGATTAGATTTGAATTCTCAAGTGCATGGTGTGTAAAAAAAAAGAAAGAGAAAAATAGAAATAAAAGTGGCTCTAGGGTGAAAACCCTCAAAAGGGCAATCTAGAGCCAACCTTGAAAGGTCACTCCTGATGTTAAGTATAATGGATGCTAAACAAAAGTAAAGCCAAACCTTTTTGAAAGATCTGAAATATCAAAGCCATAGAAGTCTGAGATGGGTTGATTATTCCCAAATAACTCTTTAAAATCTTAAGCCCTTACAGTTGATCTTGACATATATCAAAATGTCGCATTTGGAGACTAAGAAAAATGTTGAATATGCTTTATTTTCAAGGAATTCATGCTTTTAGAAAAGCTTATGTTTCATTTGTGAGCTTACATGCCTCTTTCACTCCCTTTAAGGATTGGAACCTTTTGAATCAACATCGCTATCTACAAAACTATTACATCCATTTGGAAAGAAAATCCTCACCTTTTTCATTTCTGATAGGGATCACCAAATTTAAAAAAAAAAAAAAACTTTAAGCCCAATATATCTAGCCATCGATAAAGCTTTAAGCCCAGTTTATCTGGCCTCAAATGAAGATTTAAGCCCAGTTAATCTGGCCATTAATGAAACTTTAAGCCTAGTTTATCTGGCCATCAATGAAGCTTTAAGCCCAGTTTATCTGGTCATCGATGACATTTAAGCCCAGTTTATTTGGCCATCAATGAAGTTTAAGCCCATTTTATCTAGCCTCAAATGAGGTTTTAAGCCCAATTTATCTGGCCATCAATGAAGCTTTAAGCCTAGTTTATCTAGTCATCAATGACATTTAAGTCCAGTTTATTTGGACATCAATAAAGTTTAAGTCCATTTTATTTGGCCTCAAATAAGGTTTTAAGCCCAGTTTAGCTGGCCTTCAATAAAATTTAAGCCCAGTTTATTTTACCCCAAAATAAGTTTTAGAGTTTCAAGGTTCTATCTAGAATAAAAAAAATTTTTTTCTCAATGCAAAACCTTTTGAAAGATCTTACATTTGCATTACTTATATCATGAGAAAGACATTTGACTTAAAAAAAAAAAAAGATATTCAAATTTGTGTCGCTCATCTGTGCAACATGAAAGGGATATTTGCATTTGCATCATTTACATTTGTACCACAAGAAAGACATTCGCATTTGCATCACTTGCATTTGCACTTGCACAAGATATTTGCATTTACACTTGCACAAGAAATTTGCATTCGCACCATAAGAAAATTCACATTTGCACCATGGCATCCGCATCCTAAGAAAGACATTCGCATTTGCATCACTTGTATTTGCACTTGCACAAGATATTTGCATTTACACTTGCACAAGAAATTTGCATTCGCACCACAAGAAACTTCACATTTGCACCATGGCATCCGCATCCTAAGAAAAGGTATTTGTAGGAGCATTTACATGAAAAGAACATTGTCATTGTCAAATATAGTTACATCAAGCATTCGCATTCTTGCATTTGCATCGAGATTTGTATTTTTATCAACATTTTCATTAGCATCATTTGATCAAGATGGACATTTGTATCATTTATTGCATTCATTAACTCTAGTTGGGGAAAAGCCATTTTCAAAAAAAATTTAAAATTTTTAAAGTTTCATTGCCTCTGATTATGAAGAGCATTTAAAGATTTTGAGATTTGTAAGACCTCTGGGCATAATCTTTAAAAATCTCTACGCATGACTTTCAAGATTAAAAGATTTTCAAATTTTAAAGTTTCATTGCCTCTTATTATGAGAAGCATTCAAAGATTTTGATATTTGTAAGACCCCTGGGCATAATCTCTAAGACCTCTGGGCATAACTTTCAAGACCTCTGGGTATAATTTTGATTCGCGATGTTATCTCGATCGATTCTTTATATTTTGACTTGCGGTGTTATCCCAGTTGATTCTATAAGACCTCTGGGCATGATTTCTAAGTCCTCCGGGCATAATTTTGATTCGCGGTGTTATCCCAATCGAATCCTTATCTTTCGACTTGCGATGTTATCCCAGTCGATTCTGTAAGACCTCCAAGTATGATTTCTAAGTCCTCCGGGCATAATTTCGATTCGTAGTGATATCCCGATTGATTCATTATCTTTCAACTTGTGGAGTTATCCCAGTCGATTCTATAAGACCTCCGGGCATAATTTCGATTTGTGGTGTTATCCTGATCGATTCTTTATTTTTTGACTTGTGGTGTTATCTCAGTCAATTCTTAAGACCTTCGGGCATAAATTCGATTAATGATGTTATCTTGATCGATTCATTATTTTTTGATTTACGGTGTCATCCCAATCGTTTTGTGTTTTTTTTTAAAAAAAATCACGATTTGCTTTCGGACAAAATTGTTGTCTTTGTCTTTGCTCTATTCCTGATTCTCAGTAATGTACAAAGAAGGGCAACTGTAGACATCGATTTTGTCTGGGTCTATTATTTTCATTTCAGTATAGTATTAATAATTTTAATAATAATAATAATAATAATAATTTTAAAAAAGTAATTATTAATTATAATAAAAAACAAAAAATAGAGAAAAATAGAAAGTAGGGTGGCTGGCGCTGCTGCCGCCTCCGACCAGCCACCCTACAACCCTCTGACCAGCCTTCTGTCTACCCACGCTCACCAGCCTACAGCCACCTTGGAGTTCTTTAAAATCCCCAGCCCCTTTCCCCTTCAGCTCTCTGGAACCCCTTTTTGCGAAAGCTCTTTCGAAACCCCTCTGCAAAACCTCCAAACATACTGCCCTCAGCACCTTTTCGTTTTGAGCTCAAATACCAAACCAAATCTCTCCCTTTAACAACCTCAAACAGAACTTATACCAACCAAAAAAAAAAACACAAACACAAACAGAAAAACAAAAACAAAAGACACACACAGTCCTCCTCGTAAGGAAGAACCCAACGCCAAAGCTACCTACAAAAGTGAAAAAAAAAAAAAACAATCACGTCAGTCTTGTTTTACTAAAACAAAATAAAAAAAAGAAAAAAAAAAGAACAGAAAACTTTGAACCCCTATCTACATCGATTGGGGCCATTTTCGACGAAGAGGAGATCGGATTTGGAAAGATCGTGTCGAAAGTAGCTTCTTGGTCATTTTTTAAGTTTTTGGCCACCGACGATGGTGGACCAGGTGGCAGCCGACGTTGTGCTCCAGCTGCCAAACGACGAGGAGATCGGACCTCTCTCCAGAGCCTTCTCTTCCTTTTTTTTCCCCCTCTGAAACATAAATGAGCTAAAAAAAATTGACTTTTATAGAAAACATTAAAAGTAAAATGACGTCGTTTTGAGTATAGGGCCAAAACGATGCTGTTCCAAACCAAGAAGTATCCCCGCTTGACCCGAATCCAACCCGAGATCCACGTAACCCGACCCGGTGGCCCGTTTTCAGCCAGCTTTGAATCGGTTCAAACGAATCACCAATGAAGCAATCTGAATTGCTGGATCACCTGAACCCTCGAATCAGTCAGATCGACCCAAACCAACGTTGATCGGACCGTTGACCAGTCCGGTTCAGGTAAAAAAATTTTTTTTTAATTTTTTAATTTTTTATATATTATTATTTTAAGTATTCTTTTTATATTGTTGCGTGATAAATTCTTAAATTTGTTAGAATAAATGTTTAATTGTTTTAATAATAATAAAATTGAAAACAAGTAATAATTAAAAATATATATTAAAAGTGCTTAAATAATAATAATAGTTTTCATTATTATTTTTCCTACCTAGATGTTGGAAGGAATAAAAAAATATTTTTTTAAAAAAATAACTCCGCCTAGATGCTAGAGAATTATTATTAATAAATTTTCATAAAATAAATATATGAGAAATTATTGATTAATTTTCAAAAATCATTAAAATCAACTTGCTTTGAAAATCCGTTTAGATGTTGGAGACTTTTAAAGATGTTCGTATTTTCTTAAAAACGAAACCTTAAACACTAATTCTTAATTTTTAAAATCCTAGGTTTCTAAAACCCCTAAAAGCCGAAATCTCATAAAATCCAAAATCCTAAAATTTAAAATCCCTTAAATCCAAACCCCTAAAATCCGAAACCCATAAAATCCAAACCCTAAAATTCAAAATTCCTAAAATCCAAACCCTTAAATCAAAAACCCAAATCTCAAAACCCAAACCCTAAATTCTCCAAACTCTAAAATCAAAACACTAAACCTTTCATATCCTAAAATTCAAGCTTTAAAACCCTCTAAACCTTAAAACCAAACCTTCAAAACCTTTACTCAAGCCCTTACTCAAAACATCCTAAAAATCCTAAGGACACATGTGAAAATTTCATTTGAAGCAATTTGTTCCCGAATACCGCCTAGATGATGGGGTATTTAGAAAATTTTACTTCGTTAAGTCTTTTCACACGCTTTCTTAATTCACATTAATAATAAGATTAATAAATAAAAAGTATAATAGTAAATTGAGATCTTAAATATAAACAGTCGCACCTAAGCTCTGCCTAGATGTTGGAGAGTCGGGGTGGTCTCATTATACTTAAGAATCCAACTTATAAATTGCATTTCATTTGACATGACATTCATTAGCATACATACGTTAGCATGTTATCATCAATAATTGTCTGCATTATTCTCTCTTTAATTTACTGTTCGATGATAAAATATTTTATAATAAAAAAATAATACTTTAAAAATTTTTTTTGTGATATTATAAAATAAAATAAAAATAACATTCCGAAAGAAATAATTCTTGGTACTCTGCCTAGATGTTGGAGAGTCACTAACAATTATTTTCTATAAAGATTGTTATTTCATTTTAAGGATTATTGTGTTAAATCTTAAGCAAAAAGAGTTATTTTAAATTTTGCCTAGATGTTGGAGAATTTTGAGATAATTCTTTAACTTAAAGATTTTCTCAATAGTTCTAAATAAAAATTTTTAGCAAAATTTTATTTTTCCAAATGAAGGGAATTAATGTTAAATTTCAAATTTAAACCATTTTTATCCAACACCAAAAATAGTGCGTAATTAAATGGTACCAATTTATGGGCGTTGTGGGGGTGCTAATCCTTCCTCACGCGTAATCGACTCCTGAACCCAATCTGATTTTTCGTAGACCGAAATTTATCTTTTTGATAAACTTTAAACTCGTTTTTATAGTTTTATTAAAAAGATAAACTTTGGGGTGGCCAATCACACCCTAACAAAGATTGGTGACGACTCTTTTTATTTCTCTCGATTTTAAAATATATTTTACGTCTGGCGGTCACAAAACCGTTATGACACTAGAGTGTTTAGAAATATATTCAATACAAAAAGATTTTCATTAAAAATTAAAATATATATATATAACAAAATAAAAGATCTTTCTATATAAGGTTACATGTAATAATGCATAGATATTAATTATATCAAAAGTTCAAGTTTCCTATGATGAAATTCTAAGGTACTCCGAGCAACAATGCCTAAGAAATCTCTAGGTAAAAAGATTTTTTAAATATTACCAGCATATTAAAATATTTATAAAAATTTTTTAATATAATAAAAATTTCTATTTCCTTCTATAAAAAAGTGTAAAATGAAGTAAAAACCAATAAATTTTAAAAAAGAAAAATAAAATGTGTGTATCAATATTTTGTGATTTGTATTGCATGCATATCTTCAATTTTGGAAAATAAATGGAATCTCTAAGGATAATACCTTAAAGAATTTCTAAGAGTGATTTTTTATGAATCTTTAGGTGAGAAAATTTATCTAAAATGCTACCAAAGTATTAAAGTATTTTGTATAATTTTCGATAAAGATTTTTTTTTATATAAATATAATAAGAAATGATTTTTTTTTTTAGAATTAAATCATAGGTATCATAGTTTATGCATTTTAAATATTGATTTTGAAGGTAAATATAAATCACCGATGATGGGATTCTTAGGAAATCTGAGTTGTGATTTTTAAAAAATCATTAGGTGAGAAAGTTCCCCTTTAATATTACCAGAATATTAGAATATTTTAAAGGATTTTTCAATATGTAAAGTTCTTATTTATTTTTTAGGCAAACAATTAAAGATAAAATATGGTTTTTTAGAATACAGAAAATAAAGAAAATTAATTTTTAAATACCAAAATTAAGATTTTTTGTCAAAATTAAATGATAACACACAATTAATTGATGCCATTTTTTCTTACGGTATTGTGGGGGTGGTAATCTTTCCTCAAGCATAACCTGACTTTTGAACTCAAACTATTTTTGTCTACCCAAAAATTATCTTTTTAATAAATTTTAATAAATTTTAAAATTTTATTAAAAATATAAATTTTAATAAGTGATCAATCGCATTTAATAAAAAAAAATTAATAATGACTCTTTTATTTTTAAATTTATCTAGCGATTCTCAAAATCATTGCAACAACTATATATAAAATTTATAAACTAACAATACATTAAATATAAACTCTATATATAATTACTATTAAGTCAAATGCTCAAGTTAAAGGAGTATGCTTCATATCAAAATTCAATTCTTTGGGTTTATTTTTGTTGTTGAATTAAACGTACAAAGTTAAACCATAGGGTTTAGTCTTTATATAGAGCAAAAGACTATCAAGCGAGGAAACTTGTAAAATGAATTGATATTATCAACTAGGAAACTCAAGTCTTTTCGTTATTGAATTTTACTTGCAAAGTTTAATAGATATAGTTAATATAGAAGGGAAACATGATTTCAAATCCTTATTGGATGACTTTGCACAAACTATCAGATTAACTCCTTAGCTTCATGTTGTATAATAAGGATCAGCTTTGCACTACCAGATTAACTTCTCGCCTTCAGGATTATTTTAATTTATTTTATGATATAATTAGCTCTCATCAGATCATACATATCCCAAGTATATATATTATTTATAAAGCACGGATACGGACATGTAATATGGGTAGACACAATGTGAATATGACAATACAATAATTTCTAAAAAAATTAAGACACGAGTAAGACAAGACATGATAATAAAACATATTTTATATATTTATGTAAAAATATTCAATTTAAATGTAAATATTTATAATTTTCAATAATATATAATTAAATTCTTTATAAAACTCTTTTGTCATTACACACTGTTTTTTAAAATGATTGTATTTGAAGCAAAATGAATTAAATTTATTTAATTTATTATTATTTTGTTTTAAATCAAATTAAATTTGGTATTAGTTCATATATAATTTTTACACTTAATTTACGGAATGATGATCCCTATTTGAAGGTTTTGTATGATATATATTTTATATATTTCTTTGCAGTTATGCATTTATTATTTGGATAATATTTATATATTTATTATTGGTATAGTAATTATATTTTTTAAAATAAAAATTTTACTGTTTAATTTTTAGTATTATTTTTTAATTTAATTCAATTTAAAAAATTTTGAATTGATAAAAAAATTCCCACACATGATCATCCCTCCCCATCCCCTTTTGTTACACAGGTGACCCTTCTTTTTTTTGTTCCTTTTTATTATTATTCTTCTTCTTCTTCTCCTTTTTTATACCTCTTTTTCTTTTTTTTTTCTTTTTTCTTATTTTTTCCTTTCTTCCTTTTCTTTTTTCTTTCTCTCGTTCCCTATCCAGTTTCCAGCCGCAGCTTATTCTGCCATCCTTCACGCCAACTGTCGTTCACCGACGTCGATATTCTTTAAAAAATCACTAGAAAACTTTTCTCAAAGTCCTCTTTCCTCCTACAAATAGAAATTATTAGACCTACAAAATAAACCAACGGCCTCATCTTTTTTTTTTTCTTCTCGTTTTTTATCGTTTAAACCATGTCGAATCATGTTTTGCCATATCTCGATGTGTTGGGTACGTATTCTGACATGTCGACAGCGTGTCCATATCAGATGCCGGTACATGGAGATTCCAGCATGTCAATGCTTCCTAGATACCTGTAAATATCATATAATCGAACACAATGTTCATGCTTTTGTTTTTAAATTTGCTAATTTCTTTCTTCCTTCTATGGCCTATTGTATTTAATGTGTCAAAATCAGAGCTATTAACACTATAACAAGTTGTTTTTAACTTTTCAATCCAATTAATTTCTTCATCTCTTCATAATTCCATAACCTTCACTACCTCCCTTGTCATAATTTTTAAGTACAAAATTTTCACCACTAGATGTAAAATTAGAAGTTACTACTATTTTTTTTATTTAAGTGTAATTAGTCATATAAGTGAATTTATAAATTTTAAAAATATTTTAAGTTTAACTAAGGATACCTAAAAAAAACCTAAAGGTATCTAAAAAAATTTTCTAATATACCAAATAAAACTAGATATAAGAGAACGATTATATGCGGAAAAGATATTAACACCCTACAATGTCAAAATAAATTGGTAGCAATTAATTTTATGTTACTTGTCTAAACCTTAATTAATGTAGTCTTTTGTTCTTATATTATTTTTACTATTTTATTGATATTATTATTTAATTATTTGAAATATCCTTAGGTTGTTGCAAGCATTTTGATAGAGCTCTTAAAATTTTTTCTCACCACAAAAATATTCAACTAACATGTTCACTTTCTTAAAAAGGATTAACTGTTAGATTTATTAAGGATTTTATGAATAATAATTAATTAGTAATTTTTACTCACTTTTGAAATTTGTATCTTTTAACATTTTTAATTAATTTCAAATTTTGTTGTTTTGTCATTTTATTATTTTAGATATAAATGAAAATAATTGATACCGAAATTATTTTTTAAATTTTCCAAGGTTTGATTGAAAAGTTCCCTCACTTAAGAATTTTTTAAGAAAATTAAATACTTGTAAATTTTCTTACAATATCTTCATTAGTCAATCCCATTTATTTCAAAGTTTGTTAAAATTACATGTTTATATTTTTATTCTTATTTTTTATTTTACCAATTAATTTTCTAGTAATTTAATATTTTATTTTTAATTTTAACAATAAATAAAAATAATAGTATTAAGATATCTTTCCAAATTATCCAATGCTTTAATTGAATTTAAAAAATTTTAAAATTTCCAAAAATTTTGCACGCTCACGAATATCTTGAAATTTTATCATTGGCCGAATTTTCACTTATTTTAAAATTTGCTAAATTTATATTCTAAAAAGATAATAAAGTAAATATTTTAAATCACAATTCTAAACTATTTAATTAAATCACATCTTTCTTTTTTCTATTTTCATTAAGATTCATTTAGAAACTAAACTCTAATAATCCTACAATATGTGAATATTAAAAGTAAATATAAAGATGCATTCAAAAATAAATAACATTACAAATAAAAAGAATTAAGATAAATATACCATACTAGCCCAAAGAGGGAGCGGGCTCGCAAAACTGATGGCCCAAAATAATATGAAAAGGGCTACGATGAATAGACCTGGGTCAAGTCTGGTCCAAGTCCAGATCTGAAGCGCATGCAACCAACTCAATCGACAGCGAGTCGGGTTTCACGGGTTGAGGATCTCTTGGTGTGTTTCCGGGACGCTTGCCTTCCTTCTTTCAAAGATGCCTTCTTTTATCCTTTCCCCTATTTTTTATTTTCTTTAAATTTTTTTTGTTTCTCCTTCAATTTCAAATAAATATATAACAAATAAAGAAAATAGTAAAAATAGAATATTAAAATAATAAAATAATAAAAAAAGGGATTTTACCTATATTTACCTATTAAGACCAAATAATTAAATAACCCAATTAAAGCAAAAGCAATGCATTTAACTTTCAAAATTTTAAGAATTTTAGTTTATGTGAAAAGCAAATTTGAGTTTTGAACGAAGTTATAAGTCAAAACTTTTCAAAAAGTGTTAATTTTAATAACAAGTTTTTTAATGAAAATTTTGACATTCTCATTCTACTCTTCAATAATTGACAAAATTATAAGAAGGATTATACTATTTTATATTATTTTTTATTTTACTAATTTTATATTGAATTCATTTGTTTTTTATTATATTTAACAAAAATATATCTTTTTTTTATTTTTTTTATTAAAAAATTATGATTTAATTTTTTGGTTAAAAAATTATGATTTAGTTTCATAAAATCGATTATTTTATTTTTTATTTATTAAAAATATAGAAAAATACTATAAATAACTTTTTCAACATTTACGGCACTTCTATATTAAATTTGCCAAACGTTATTTTAGCTTCTGTTTACAGTATTTTCTTTGTCAACATTTACAAAAACCGCAGCTGAACCAAAGAAACCCCTAATGCTTATGCTAAAATGCCTATTAAGCTCCTTGGAGAGCTCATTTTAATTTCTTTTCCTCTTGGTCACAAACTTTATGGCTACGTATAAATGGAACTTTATCTTGTCCTCCTGCCACAATTTAGCTTGAAAGATCAAATCCTCCTATCTCCATTCCTAATCCAGGCTATGAGCATTGAATTCTACAACACCTTCATAGATACTGCTTGAAATAGAAACTTCACGAAAATTCTTCTCATTTAAACTTTGCCAAGTAAAACTTTGGGTTTATTACTGATAGCCTACCTTGCCATTTTGAAGGCAAGTGCCCTTGTTGTTGTCTTCACCATTCGACTTATTTGCCTTAGGAACTTGAGTTTCCTTTTTTTTTTTTGCTTTCTTCATCTTAAACGAATCATTCTTAATCTTAGAAGATGAAACAAAGAGAAAAACACTCTTTTGGTGTTGCTTTAGAAGGTTAATAGTTATAATAGCCAATATCATTTATATGTGGCTTTACCATCATCATTATGACTATGATTTTGATATCCTTCCCACACCTTCCTATTGTCATCTTCATCAAGGATAGGTGGAATCGTACTTATAAGCTCCTTTCTTGCTTGAGAACAATTCTCAAGTCTTGGTACCATCCCAAAAAGTTTGGCGTAATTAGCATCCAATGTGTCTCAAATTGATAAGCAATTATTTTATATTCAAATAACCAAAGCACTTATTAATAAGTATGAGTCATATTGCATTAAACCAATTTAGATAAAGACTATCAATTCATGGAAAATACTATTTTTTCTAATAAATTAGGATCCTTTAGTTTACTATAACTTTGAGTGACTCAACGAACTATGATAAATAAATTAAGTAAATAACATATTTTATCAATCTCATCCCTATGGGACTCCTATTACCAATTGTGACAACTCATTTGTCTAATTATATCATATATATAATTCTCCCAATTAATACATCTAACACTATATGATCAAGTGCAACTCATTCGAATCATATAAAATAGTCAAGACTCATTACTCAAGCATATTTTGGTATAAAAGACCTTGGGTTGATTTTTGTTATAATAATGAAAAGCAACATAATCATGTTGAAAAACATGTGATTCAATATTGATGATTAAGAAAACAAACCTTGAGGATTAAGAAAATAAACCTTGAAATCCTGGCGACCAAGTTCTCTAAAATTTCTAGCTTTTAAAAATATCTTAACAATTAAGAAAAACCAACTTAGGTTAGAAATCCCATTCCAATAAGAAAGATTGGTGAAATACCCTAATCTTATTAGGGTACCATGCTACCGCCCAGCACAAGTTTATGCCAGAATTTGGATTTCGAGTTTGAAAAGGCAAACCATGTCCAACATTCTCAAATTTTATACCAATTATGGTCACAGAGTATAAAATCACAAGGTAAAATTTTTCAGCTATCAAAGATACCTAGAGAGAAACAAATTCTCTTATAGAACACCGCAGAAAACGCATGAACTAGCACAGATCTATAATCGACTTACATTTGGGGTAGGAAAACTATGTATACATTTTCTCAATTTGTAAACCAAAGATGTTCTATCATTATATTATCATATGGTAAATTTTTTGATCAATTAGAGATCCCTAAGGATAGAATTAAATTTCATTCCTTGCATGCTATAGAATTCAAAAACCTAGAAAAACATCATGATCAAGAACCTATTATAATTTGGGTACACTACAAGAAATCTGACATATAGTGATGCTTAAAAAAGTGTCGGTAAAACCCCAAAATCCATCAATATAGCACCATAAACCCTATACTGATGGTCAAAACGTGTATTCCAATGAATTTTTAACTGTCAGTATATCTCTTATCGATATAGACCTATACTGACGATTTTTAAAGTGTCAAAATAGCTTACAGAGATATATCTACTGTTCAAGATCGTCAATAAATGTATATCTATTGGTATAGCATCTATTGTGTATTCCATCATTATACCTTTTACCAATGGTTAGCACTCATCAGTATAGACTTGTATGTTTAATTTTTCTTACCTATACTGATGGTTAATGCTTGTCAATATAGACTTGTATGTTTTAATTTTTCAACTAATACCGATGATGTCTCCGTCAGTATATCTTTTGCCAACAATCAATGCTCATCAGTATAGCCTTATGTGTTTTAACTTTTACCGACGGTTCATGATGACTATCAATATAGCTTGAAATATTTTAATAGTAAAGTGTCGGGATAAATTTTAAGCCATCGATAAAAACTTTTCTTTTGAATTATATTTTTAATTATTAATATTAATTTATTTATAATCATAATATAATATGGTTTCATATACAGAAAAATACATAAAAATGTAAAAATATTTAATAACATTTGAAATAAAACAACAACCAAATTGTTTTATAATCCACAAATTTAAAATAAGTCAAGAACTAACACTACAACAAAATGGCGTATTAGCAGCAGTTTTGTAGCGGTTTTCACTTACAAATGCCGCTAGCTTCCATGTTTTTACAAAACTTCAGGCGCTTATTATCCAAACGCCACTAAATATTCAAATAGTGGCATTGTTACTTATAAACGCCACTGAAGACTTGATATTAGAGGCGCTTCTCGACTAAATTGCCTTGAATATTTTTTATTAAAAGTTTCGATTAATAGTTAAGGCGTATTTTTAGCAAACAACGCCTTCAATAATCACATCATAAAAAATTGTATGAGATTAAAGAAGGGGTTGTCTACAAGAAACAGCGTTAATTTAGGTCAAAATTTTCTCCAGTCTTATTAAATTTATTTTATTCAAAAACTCAACCAATATTAAGCTTATCAAATTGTTAAGATCGTACGGACATTTAATTACCATAAGATTGTTGGTTCGATCCGTCCTTCAAGCTTTTTTTGGGTTTAGGCACATATTATTTGTTATTGATTATTCTAGGTGTTTTCTTGGCATAAACGCCTTCACCAATTGCTTTAAAAAATTTATCATAGAATATTGAACGTGTTTTTCATTAAAAAAATGCCCTTAATAATCGATAGGAAAAAAATGGGATCGATTATTGTAGGTGTTTTTGGTCGAACTCACCTTCTATAATCCAGTAAATTTGTTTTGAAATTTTAAAAGTGCTTTTATAATAAACACCTTTAATATTCCATAGAAAAAACTTGGATGGGATGGTTGAAGGCATTTTAGGCTCAAAGTGCCTTTAATATTCACAGGGATAATATTTAATGGTCAGATTATTGAAGGCGGCTATATCCAAAAACGCCTTCATAACTTTTTGTTGGGATTATTGAAGGCGTTACCCATAGGAAAATGCCATTCATAATCCATTCTATTTATTTTTAGTTGGTATTATTGAAGGCATTTTTTGCCCAAAATGTCTTTAATATTCTAGACAATAATTTCATGGGGGGATTATTGAAGGCGATTTTGATAAAAAAATGCCTTCAATGTTTTCCATAAGGGTGAATGAAGGCGTTTTCTAGATAAAAATGCCTTCATTAATCACATCAAATAAACATAATTGATATGTGAAGTCAGTTGTACATTTATGCTAAAAAAAATGTTTGCTGTTAATTGTATATTAATACCCAAAAAATATTTGGTTTATATATCTGATACTATGAATTACATTTTGGAATTTGCATAATGAACATTGTTGTATTCTAAAAAATTTACCACACATCCAAAATTAAAACTGATAACATTGCCATATTAATATACTTTTATGAAATAATCGTACTCAATAATTTAATAATTACAAATTGTGTATTCATATTAAGTATATCAATAATATTAAACCAATACCCAGCCCCAATGTACAAACTTAAAGTTTCCATTCAACATTGCATGTTAACAACATTATAACAATTTGTTCCATATATATTTACAATCAACCAACAATGTCTAACCTGAAGGGTTATCAACATTGATAAATGATAATACATAATCACACAATTCTTTATGGACTTCATCCAGCTCCTTTTCTTTGAAGCTTTCTTTACCCTTCCACTAAAACAAAATCAGACGTAAATGTTAAGAAATGAGAACATAATGTACCATTTTATTTTCTGAATATATAACGAGTTTATGAAATTTATACTAACCTTGAATGGTGTGGTCATAAAATCATGTGACACAATCTCTCGCATAAAACGAAGGACATAATATCCACATTCAGTATTATCGAGTTGACGAGAAACCTGAAAATTAAATTGACTTGGTTTAGAAAATAGTTATCTACACAAACTCAGCATTAAAAGAATAAATTTGACATTTACCAGTAATGACACCAATTTCGGTTTCTTTATCTTCTTATTGAATGCTGATATTACCCTAAATTGAAAAGAAAAAAAAATTAGTGGGAACTTAAATAAAATTTACAATATGAAGAAACATAACATATATAATATAATAAAATACTGTAATACCTCTTTATAAAAGTTTCAATATCGGGGTTAGGCATCCCCGTTGGATTAACTGAATTAAGAAGGTATATAAGCACCCAATGATGACTGCAAAATAATAACAAAGATATACTCAGAATAAGCATCAAATCATAGAATGGAGCAGGTTAGAGTAATTAAGGTTTGAATATAGCTTACTGCGCATTATACGGGAGCAAATAATAATCAGTCAGTCTTTTCATGCATTGGATCATATGATTAGCATGATACACAACTGTGCCACTTTGCTCACTAATGAAGTTGGGGTCAATGAATTGAAATCTGTTCGTTAACTATCTCTCATTCAGCTTTTTATATAAGAAGCTACACGATAACAATCAACACTGCTGGTTAGTATTACACCCTAACACTAACTTACTACGTATTGAATGTGCATATTTGTATTTATAAGCTTACCTCATATAAGTAACGATTTCAACAGCTGACAATTCATCCATTTCACAAAATTCTTTCATCTCATCCACACCAATGAAAGAAAATGATTGTTTATCAAATAAGTCTTTCTCAACATCAACGGATATGAGTTTTCGTCGGTACATTTGTCCAACGAATATTTTGTTAACTCATCAATAAAAGCCTGGGCAAGGGTTAGACGTTGAGGCTAACATCCTCCTACAATATTAAACTTATCTATAAGTATTAAAACTAAATCACTCAATATTATAATCAAATTAATATTCAAATTATAACAAAAATCCTACTTCTTGGGTGGTAGCGGATGATGGAATCGCTTTGTTACTTGCATCAATAGCTTCTCATACGGGGACGATGCTATTAGGCTAGGGTACTAAAATTACCTACTGCATTGCTGCCAACATAGACTTCATAGCAGTGAGTCTTTGTTGTTGGTCATTGAGGCATTGCTCATGGTCATTAAATTGTTGCTATTGTTACGAAATTATTACTTCATATTGTGCATTTCTTATTCGTGGGGTTTTTGCTTGTTTACCAAAATACATTGATGGCAAGACAAATTTACCAACCCCACGAACCCGACCAAGCCTTTCTTTAGTGCCTAATGCTAAAGACAAAGGATCTTCACCATCCTGGGTTACCAGTTCACCAGATTTTACTTTGACAGCATAATCATCTTGAAAGACAATAATAAGTTCGACTATTAGAATAAATCTACACAAGCTAGTATACACCCATGCATACAACCACATTGCCAATCATACATTATAGCAAAAAAATAGTTATACATACAATCTTTTTTACCAATTCCTCGATTGCTTCATCTGTGAAAGATCCATCCTTCCATAGATGTCCTTGTTTCTAGACATCCCATCTAGAAACTTTTGTGTTTGAACTCACTGATTCCTATTAAATTACCATAATAAAAGAATCATAATGTATGAAATTAAGGTTCACAAATATTCATTAATGAGAATAAAACAAGTGTACGAAGACATACAAGCTCATACTTCACAGTTGCATATCCTTTTCTTACTGTCTGATGGTGATATTGCTGTTTGCCTCGATTGTCTCGATGTTGTTTTTTTGATTTTTTACAAAATTAAAAAATTACATTAATCACATATGAAAATCAAAGGCTATATTGTATAAAGACTTATAAACTTGGTTTAATTTGGTAATGGGTTTGCATATCGAAAAATCTTCTAAAAGTTGATATTGAACAAAATTTGTCCAATCTTTTACACTTATGACATCTGCATATACCGTAGGTGGAACAGCCAAAACATCACCTTCACCAGCCATCAATAAAATATATTGGATTGTCAATCTACTTTTAAAAGTCTCTGAAAGCTTTCCCAATAGATTGCAACACAATCTTTTACACTCAATTGGGACATCAAATCGTTCCTAAATAAGTTAACACAAATAGTATCAACACATTGAATTTCATTTAAATGACCATATAACAAAGTTTACGAAATAGTTACATAAACATACCACAACGGACTGCCATATCTCATCTTTTAGATCATCAAGATCTCATCACCAATTGGTGTACGTAATTGAAATCCTCTTATAGATGATGGCTCCAATATGAGTAGCCATCTTGGCAACTCCTTCTAACACAGGCTGCCCACTTTGATTGAAGTCAACATGAATTTTATTATCAGTCAGTTTGATTTGTTTATTTGGGCCCTTTCCATTTCTTTTTTAGCTTACACTTCTTTCTTTTAGATGTTCATTAGAAGGAGAATGATGTTGTTTGGACTCTATATCACTTACAATATTGATCATAATTATACAAATTACACAATATGACCCTCTAAATTTATCATTATACTTAATTTAATACAACCAATACCATACTGAGAATAAAAACATCATTTAACACACCATTCAGCAATATGCTCATACACACCTTTTAGCAAACCAGTCAGAAACACCATTTAACCCCCATTCAAACCCATTTAGCAAAACAATATCAAACAATACGTTCAGCAAACCATTCAACATGAAATATTATTTAGACCTCCAATATCATACAATATCATTCCACAATACAATATCAGTCACAAGGTTCAGCAAACCACAACCTAGAGGAATGCGTACTACATAGAAACAACATATTTGCCAATATTAATGAAAATATATAAACGCATATGCCAATATTAAGGAACTAAAAAAATAAAAATTCTCTATTAAAGGCTTAAATAATACAGTAAACTAAAAAAAAAAAGACTTACCAACTTAAAACAAAGGTTCGTAGCAGAGATTTGTTGAAGGTTGGAGGCGAGGAATTGGAGAAAGAAAGCAATGGTCTGGTAGAAATGTGTTTAAGGGTTTGGTTTGTTTGGTAGAATAATGTAGCTTCTAATCGTTCTGTCTACCAGGACTTTGTAACTTCCTATGTTCAAGGTAAAGAAATGAATATAAAATTAATTAATAAAGGCATTTCCATGGAACAACACCTTCAATAATCACCTGAAAATTTTATTAGAGATTATAAAAGACGTTTCTTACAAAAAAGACACCTTTAATTATAATCTTTTAAAATTATGCACCTAACTTATTAAAGGTGGTTTTTATAAAAAAAACCTTTTCTAAGTATTAAAAATTATAAAGGCATTTTTAGAAAAAAATCGCTTTCAATAAGTATGGATTTTCAAAGTTTATAACAAATTATTGAAGGCGGCTTATAATAAAAGACACATTTAATAATTTGGGAAAATTTTGTTGAGAAAATATTGAATGCGTTGTTAACTAAAACCGCCTTCATTAATTATATACAAACTATGATAGGAATTATTAAAGGTATCTATTTTAAATATATGCCTTCAATAACAGTGTTACAATATGTGTAGTGATATATATAAGGCATTTTATAGTAGAAGACGCCTTTAATAATTCTCAAAATATTTAGTGGGAATATTATAAAGGCGTCTGTTATTAACAAGTGCCTTCAGTAATTGAAGGCACCTTTTCTAATAAATACCTTCGATTACTATCGCGGTATATCGAAGGCGGCTTATAATAAAAGATGCCTTTAATAATCATGAAAACTTTTATTAAAGAAATTATTGAAGGCATTGTTATCTGAAACCACTTTCAGTAATTATATACAAACTATGATAGAAATTCTTAAAGGCATCTATCTTAAATATACGCCTTCAATAATAGTGTTACAATATGTGTAGCGGTATATAGAAGGTATTTTATAATAGAAGACGCCTTTAATAATTCTCAAAAATTTATTGGGACAATTTTAAAGCCGTCTGTTTCTAGCAAATGCTTTCTGTAATGGATTACTAAGTTTAAAGGTATATTGAAGGTGCCTGTTCAAATAAACGTCTTCCATTACCATCGTGGTATATTGAAGACGTGTCATAATAAAGGACGCTTCAATAATTAGTGAAAACTTTTTTACTAAAATTATTAAAGGCATTGTTTTCTACAACCGCCTTCATTAATTAACTACAAACTGTGATATGATTTATTAAAGGCATCTTTCTTGGATATACGCCTTCAATAATAGTGTTAAAATTTTTGTGGCGATATGTTCAAAGCACCTATAATAGATTCAAAAAATATTTGAGAGGCAATTATTGTTGGCATTTTTTGTTAGTAAACACCTTCCATAACCCTGTCCAATAAAAATCTTCCCAAACTTAGTGTATCCAATCACCAACTTCAAGCTTCATCTTCATTATTATATCTTTTCAGACCAAGTACAATTTACTTTCCCTTTCCTTTCACTTTTAGCATTCGAGCATTGTCTTTTAGAAGCCTATTTCGACTATTAATAACTTATTGACTTTAGCTTTTACTTAATTCGACTATTCCTTCAGCTCTTGCAAATCGTGATTTTTTTTTTTGTGAAAAATTTTTTCTACAAAACTCACCTTATTTCACCTTATGTCAACCCCAATACCATATAATCTTGGGTACTGTTTACGTTAGCAGCAGAGTTTTAACAATCATAATATTTGGTAGCTGATAAATTACTTCACACCAAAGAGTTATCATTTTATGTAAGTACTGTTCTTATTATTATCTTTTGTTTAAAACATAGTAAAGTATGCAATTGTACATGTTCATTTTCATATTAATTATTTCTATACATTTGGTCTGATTATGTAGCAACTAATAAATAGATAAGAGTTAGATGCAAAAGTGTAGATTAAGTAAAGAGTACAAAGATGAAGTAAATTTTTTTTTTAATTTTGCATTTGAGAATACAAATGAAGATAATATGATATTATGCCCATGTGTGAAATGTGCTAATATCGAGTGGCAAATGTGTCAAGTTGTTTATGAGCATTTAATTTGTATTGGATTCCTATCAAGATATGTCAATTGGTATTTTCATGGAGACTTTGTACCATTAAAGTCTTCCACTATAGTTCCTTCAACATCAAAGGCTCTCCATCACCAACATGATCCTTTTATAGTAGATGACATTGAAAGCATGTTATGAGATGCTTTTAACATTCATAACCAAAATTTTTGTAATCTTTCTCATGAAAATGAAGGATTTAATCAGTCCAATGTTAAAATACATGAATTTGGTGAACTTGGGATAGGTGTACATGACCAACAACCTAGAGGAGAAACATCAAAGTTCTATAGGTTGCTTGAGAAGATGAATGAAGAACTTTTTGAGGGATTAAAGCATTCAAGGTTGTCTTTCTGTGTTCATCTTTTTCACTTGAAATGCTTATGTGGATGGACGAGAAACTCTCTGACTTTATTATTACAGTTTATGAAAAAAATATTTCATTTTACAAAAATCCCTGAATCTTGTAAAGAATCAAAGAAGATGATCAAGGATTTAGGTCTCGGATATGAGAAAATTCATAGTTGTCCCAATGATTGCATGTTATATTGGAGGGATAGAAAAAATCAAGAATCTTGTCATTTGTGTGTTATTTCTAGTTGGGTCGACAAAAACTTGGATCAAAGGTTGAATGATGATAGTGATGAAGTATGTATAAAAAAGAAGTTTGTTAAGGTTTTACGCTATTTTTCATTAATACCAAGACTTTAACGACTCTACATGTCTTCAAAAACTACAAATTCAATGAGTTGGCATCATGAGAAACGGACGGATAATGGATCATTGAGGCATCATGCAGATTCTTTGGCATGAAAGTCATTTCATTCTAGGTTTTCAGACTTTGCATCTGATCCTTAAAATGTTATGCTTGGACTGGCATCTGATGGATTCAACCCATTTCAAATGATGAGTACTTCTTATAGTACTTAGCCAATTGTATTAATTCCTTATAATTTACCACCATGGATTGCTATGAAGTAACAGTCATTTATATTGTCTATGATAATTTTTGAGAAAAAAGATTCAGGTAATGATATAGACATCTACTTACAACCTCTTATTAAAGAGTTAAAATAATTATGGGAAGGAATTGAGACCTATGATGCATCAAATGTAGAGAACTTCAATATATGTACTACTTTATTATGGACTATCAATGATTTTCCTACTTATATAAATTTATCTGATTGAAGTACAAAAGGTCGTTATGCTTGACCATGTTGTGCTGCACAGACATGTTTGATATGGTTACGTAATGGTACAAAGTTCTGTTATATGGGACATCATCGATGGTTAGATGATAATCATCGATTTAGATTTCACAAAAATATCTCTTTGATGGAACTGAAGAGTTGAAAAGATCATCTTTACCCATTAGGGGATCTACTATCTTGTGAAAGTTAAAAGATATCAATTTCACATATGAAAAAATGACTCTATCAAGGAAAAGAGTGAGGGACATCTTTAAAGGTGTCTGGCCTTGTATTATGCAAGTTGGTGATAGTTATATAGAAGTTGGTGATCTTGATGTTCAAAGTGATAAAGAGGATAATGAAGTAAATGACCTAATGAGTATCAGTTATGGAAAAAAAGTATACTTTTTTAGTTGCCTTATTGAGAATATAATTTATTATGCCATAACCTTGATTTGATGCACATAGAGAAGAATGTTTACAAAAATTTTATCGAGATAATTCTCAATGTGACTAGAAGATCCAAGGATGGCTTAAAGAGTCAGCTTAACCTAGTTGATATAGGGATTCACCCAAACCTCTATCCGTTGTTGCTTTCTAATGGAAAATATCGATTGCCTACTGCTTGTTTTGGGATTTCTAAAGTTGAAAAAGATGTGTTTTACAAGGTTTTAAAAAATGTCAAAGTTCTGGATGGCTATGCGTCAAATATATCAAGATGTGTGAATATGAAGGAACAAAAACTGTCATCATTAAAGTCACATGATCATCACATTTTGATGCAAGACTTACTTCCAATTGCTTTATGCTAATCAATATCACAGCTAGTGACTTCTATGGTAATTGAATTGAGTAACATATTTAAATCTCTATGTCAGAAATGTATGAATGTGAAAAAGCTTGACAAAGTTCAAGATTGAGCCATGATTACTTTATGCCATTTAGAGAAAATCTTTCCTTCAAACTTTTTTACTATTATGATGCATTTGGTTATCCACCTTCCATATGAAGCAAAGGTCGATGGGCCAGTTTATTATCGATGGATGTATCCTATTGAAAGGTATTATTTGTTAATATATTGATTACATTTTTATTGATTATCAAGCCAATCTACTTAAAATAACATATGACTAATGTTTTATACTATAGGTTTTTGGGGAGGTTAAAGTCTTATTGTCACAACAAACGCTATCCAGAAGGTTCTATTGCTGAAAGATATTTAGTAGAAGAGTGTATGACATTTTGTTGTCATTATTTGGAAGATGTTGAAATGAGATTTAATAGACCTTTATAGAAATGTTGGAATGCAGTATACAGACTCGACCTACAATTATCTTTTTCAAAGTTTTGGACAACCCATTGGCAAAGCTGAATTGGTGGAGTTAGATGATAAATTTTAGGCACAAGCACATTGATATGTTTTTTTTAATTATGACTCAATTGAATCATTTCGCACATAAGTTGTTTAGCAAGCAAATTATACATTACAGTAGGCATTATTTATTGTGTTTTTTTGTGTTAATGCTTTATCGTGATGCTTTATAGTAAGTATAAAAATAATTTGAGAGATCTTGCACATTATCGATGATCAAACCCTCGAGCGGTTGATAAGTTGTTCGCTAAAAACTTTTATGAATGGTTAGGAGCAACTGTAAGTAATGCCATACTTTCCATTATTTTTTATCTACATAGAATGCTTACGATAAAAATAACATTAATAACATATATATATTTATTCCACTTCTATAGGTTTGGAGTGGAAGGCTTGTTAGTGAAGAAGTGAAGTGTCTTTCACACGATCCTAACCGGATTGTGAAATGATACAAAGGTTTCATCATCAATGGATTTAGATTTCACACAAAATCCTATGAGAGATTTAGAAATACATAAAATTCATGAGTTGTTGTGACTTCATCAACTACTAGCTACGCTAGTGCTAGGGACACAAACCCTTTAGAAGGAAATGTTGATTATTATGGCATGATTAATGACATCATTGAGTTGGATTATTATGACAAGTGAAAAATTATCTTATTTCGGTGTGATTGGGCAAATGTGAATAGTAAGATGGGTCTTAAGAAAAATCAGTGCGGATTTACACTTGTTAATTTTTCTTGATTAATTCACATAGGACAACACCTCATCAATGAACCTTATGTAATTTCATCACAAGTCAAACAAGTATTTTACTTTGAAGATCCAAAAGAATTGGGTTGGTTTGTTGTTCTTCGAAACACGCCTAGAGACTTATTTGATATAGGGTTAGATACCAAAGATAATGTTAAACATGAAATTGAATGTTATCCTTTTGCTGAACAAAACTTGGATGAGAATATCTCTAGTACCAATGCTCAATGGGTCCGTAAAAATGTTATTGAAGACATTTACGGACCATGATTCTGTATACCTATAATTTGTAATTCGAGTATTTAAGACATAATGTAGTAAATAATAGTATGTAAATAATGTCACATTCGCTATTGTTTAATGATTGTTTTCTAAATCATACATTATATTTTGATTTGATTAAATCAATATGTTCTTTATATATCGTAGGTTTTGATTTCTTAAATTGAAAATGTCTTTATATATCTTTTGAACTAAAATTTTTTCTATATTCATTTTTATGATGTAGGTAAGCTACAATGCGGAGAAGTAGGTTGAAAGGAAAACATATCAGAGATATTAGTTCAGAATTGTCTGCGGCACCTGTAGTATTGGCTATAGACTGAATCCTTTGGAGGGAAATGAACGTATTGTTAAATCTAACTCCATCACTTCTAACCCTTCAACTGATATTGGATCAGGCAATACGATAGGTCTAGGTTTAGATAGTACCCCATCAATTGATTATGCTTTAAATTCGAATGCAGGTATGATATACTCCAATTTTAGAATTCGAGTATAATCATAAAAATATTACGATTTTACAAATATATTATATATTTGTTGTAGTTGATAACAATGGTCAACGAAGGACCAGAGGTCGGACAACTTTGAAGGAATTATTTACACTACCTTCTAATGAGCATATTGTATTGTCGACAAAGTCTGATAGGCAACCAATTGGTGAAAAGGCTCAACTATTGGCTAGATTTCTAGGCATGCTAGCCCGTAATGGAATGAAATTTCCTATTCATTATGAAACATGGCATAATATTCCATAAGAAGTTAAGGTCGATGCGTTAAACTTTATTGAGGTATTAGTATAATTAATTAGATATATTCAAATTTTTTATTATACATTTTGTTTACTTATTCAAACTTTTCTTATTGTATTATTACAGTCAAGATTTGTACTTGAAATACTAACTTCATATGTGCTTAAGTCATTGAGAAAGAAATGGAAAGATTATAAGCATAGTTTGAAGAATAAGTATTTCGATCAAAATAGTACTGTAGAGGCGATAATGCAAAATCTACCCCATAATGTGATTAGGTAGCAATATGAACAACTGGTTAGATTTTGGTTCTCAAGAAAAAAAGAGGTAGTAGTTTATAACTTTGTATAATATAATGAAATGATGAAAGTGTTTGATAGTTTAAGTTGGTAATATTTGTATTTCTATCATATAGGCAAATATTTTTTATGACAAGAAAGAGAATAGCTTGGGATTGGTAGCAGAAAGCAATAGAACTATAGCAACACAAGTGGATCAAAAAGTTTTGCAAGAAAGCAAAAAGAAATCGTAAGTTTATGATAATTAACTTATTCTAATTAATAAACTTTTTCTACCGTTGAAAGGTAAATATGGAAATTAACATTTATTGTTTTGTTTTAATAGATTTGATTGTTTCAATACATGATATTAAACTTATCAAAAGTTTTGAACTTAGTTACATAGATGATATGTGTAAAGGTTACTGTTTACGTATATTTACGCCTTTATTATCTGGTTGTTGTTATTGTTGATTTTTAATAGTTTTGATACCTTCAATACTTGATATTAAGCTTGTTCGATTGATTGAAATTGGTTTCTATGGTTGATATGGGAGAAAAAGTTGTTAGTTATCTCTGTTAGGGAATATTTTTGTACATAAAAGGCAAATATACAAATAAATTTTAGATGCCTTTCAACATATTAAATGACTTCAATCTTTCATATTAAACCAGGAGAAAATAATTGAATATGGTTTCCATGATCGATATGTGTGAAAGCCCAAAATGCATTTATTCTTTGCGTATATTTAAGACTATTGTGTTGTTACAGGGCCAAAATATAAATAAAGGAGATTAAAGTTATTCGAAATTTTAATACTTGATTGATAGGATTGATATGCATAAATAAGTTATGGTTGATATGTATCTTATCAAATAACATATATTTTTGTATAGGAGAATAAGATGGGCGGTATAATTGGATGTGTGGAACTTTTTCACGTAACACATAAAAAAAAAGATGGATCTTATATGAATGTCGAAACATAAGAAATTATGGTAATCTGTATCATCTATTTTAACATAAAGTAAATATTAATTGTTTTTAACATATAATCAATTGGTCATTAAACTTGACTGTTGTATATGACAAATTCACGGAAGAAAGTGACAGAGAAAATGGCTGCTGAGATTGAAGTAGCATCTGAAGGTTCTCTCAACATGCAAGAAAAAGAAAATCGGATATTCATTGAAGTTGCTGGAAAAGAAAGGCATGGACGAGTCCGAGGCCTTGGATTGGGTCTAACACCATCTGCCTACTATGGACATAACTCTCCATAATTTACACTTTCAGCAAGTTAGTCTTCGCGAGACATTTCAATATTGATAGGGGAGTTACAAACTATGCAACAACGTTTTTCAGCAAATGAAAGCAGAAAGAGAACAAGAGCGTGCCAACATTGAAGAAGAACATACTAGAATGGAGCTAGAGCGTGCAAAATTTTAGCAGTTACATGATCGATTCGATCATCTTATGAATTTTGTACAACAACAATTTCCAAGAAATGATCTTGGTGCTCTATCAACTTAGGTATTATATTTAGTAAATATTAAAATTTTTAAATAAAAAATAAGCATACAATGAAGTGTTAAAAATTGTATGATATTATTCAGTAGGTTGTTGAGCACGCTAGTGACCAAGGTGGAAAATTTTTTTCATCAATTGGGAGCCAGCAAAATGTATGTAGTCATCTATTTCATACATTTTAATTTTTTATTTGGTTAATATATTTACAATATTTGAATGTTATTATACTAATTATTAAACTTTGTATTAATTAGATGTATTTTTAAACGTGAATGAAGTTAATATTAAATTCAGTTTCTGAATTTAAGCTCTTTACTGAAAATAAAATTTATTATAAAAATTATAAAAAAAAATATTTTTACATAATGGTGGCATTTGTGTTGGCCAATGCCGCTAAATGAATAATTTAGTGGCATTTGTAGCATAAAACGCCACTAGTAGTAGAGACACTTTTTCCAGCAAATGCCGCTAGTTTGGTGACATTTTTTATAGAAATGCCATAAAAGCAACGACGTTTTTCTCATAACAATGCCACTGAATTAATGGCGCCTAAAAGATACAAACGTCACAAATATTGAGGCATTCTGAGTTTAAATGCCATGCAAAGTAGTGATGTTTTTTGTTACAAACGCCATTAATGGAACGACATTTTTCTCATAAAAATACCACTGAAATAGCGGCGTCTCTAAGATATAAACGCCGCTAAAATGGCAGCGCTTCACATACAAATGTCGCTAATATTGAGGCATTTTTTCAAAAACGTTGCTATTTACAGTGATGCATGTATAGGCGGCACTCTGTGTGGCATTTTTTTGCAAACACTGCAACTTTATAGTGGCATTAATAAACGTCTTTAAACGATTAAAAAAATATCGCTAAAAACCAAACCCCTTGTAGTGTAACATCATTGTACCAAATCTAGAAAAAAAAGAACATTCATATCTATGATTGAATGTCACAAATATGGTGCTCGAAGTTTGCATCAAAGAATCCTCCTGGTGCTATTACTAATGGCTAAACCTCAAATCTTCTATATATTATGAACAATGTTTTGAAGATTGTTCACATTATATATATATATCAATCTATTGTAACTCTTGTTCCAATGCTAAAACCACATAATTCATTTCCTAATCAACCAAATTGTTATTTAAGAAATTCTTATAAAAACAAATCAGTCATTAAAATTTCAAAAAAAAAATTCTTTTATGTGATATTTTTATTCGAGAGGCCTAAAGATAAGTTGCTTACTAGATTAAGAAGAGAAACTCTTCCCCAATTACATGTTTCATAATCACATTTATCAAGAGGCCACCAATCTATCGTAGAACAAATGAAGTTTTCATCTATTTTCTCTATTGAAACTATTCCATTAACAAAAATAGTGCCATTAATAACATTGCCAAGCCCTCCTCTACTTTTTGAGGTGACAAAGACTGAGCCTAAATTCATCCAATACAGCCAAAAATATTAAAAAAAAAAAATAGGCATGCTCGATGACACAAAATTGAAATATAGAAAATGAAAAATACCTTTGAGAAATGACGAGAGTCTTGATACTTCATCTTTGATTCAGCTCTAAAACAAAATGGGTACCAATGGGTATAAGAGGTGAAAAGAGTTGGTGGGAGGTAAAGATTAGGCTATGGGTACCAACAAGTGGAGAGAATTGGTACGAGATGAAGGTAAAGAAAATGATCTAAATTCATAAACCCACCATTTTTTTTTGGATTATTCAAGGTCTTTTTTGCCAGAAACACCTTGAATAATTCCTTACAAAAAATTCAATGGGGTTATTTAAGGTGTTTCTGGTAAAAATGCTTTAAATAATCCTCTCAATAAATTTTTATGAGAGATTATTGCAAGTATTTTTAGTCAAAAATACCTTCAATAATCCATTCCAAATTTTTTCAAGGGATTATTGAAGGTGTTTCTGGTAAAAAAAAAAACCATAAATAATCCCCTCAATAAATTTTTATGAGAGATTATTATAAGTATTTTTGGCCAAAAATGCCTTCCATAATCCCTTCCAAAATTTTCAAGAGATTATTGAAGGCTTTTTTTACTAAAAATGCCATCAATAAATTTTTATGATGCCAAAAATGCCTTCTATAATTTCTTCAATAAATTTTTATACGAATTATTAAGGCGTTTTTGGCCAAAAAAAACCTTTAATAATCCCCTCAATAAATTTTTATGAAAGATTATTGAATTATTAAAGGCATTTTTGGCAAAAAATACCTTTAATAATCTCCTTAATAAATTTGTATATCTACTATTTAAAGATACCTAAGTCAATCTTGGGACTTCTTTTTAAATAGAATAGATTCAATCAGGTGACTAATCACACCTAAACAAAAAAGATTGGTGGCAACTCCTCTAATCCATGTCTAATGGTAGGTTTACGGATCTATATGTTATGACAATAAAGGTCTGGTTAGGGTGTGAGAAATGGGTTGGCAAGGTCCTAGAGTGGGCTAGGGTTGAGCTTAGAGGGAGGGATCAGTGAGAAAAGGTTGTAATGGAGGTTCGGTTAGGGTTGGTACGGGTTAAGGCTTGGTTGCCTGATGTTGTGAATGGGGTTTTAGCTGGCAAAGGCTATGTCGTTTGGTGTTTTAGCTCAGTTCTAGTAGGGATTTGGTACAGGCAAAAATGGAGTTAGGGTTGGTAATGGTACAAACAATGGTGGTTGGGTGGTCATTTGCAGGGGCTAGACCTCATGGTTTCGATTCTAGAACGAAGGTTCAAGGTAATGTTAAGGAGTGGTGTTGGCTATTTGGTGTGGATGGGGTTGTATAAGGCTGATAAAGGGCTTGGTGCTGGTGTTGATGTTGGTGCGAACAAGGGTGCAAGTAAGGGCAAGTAGGAGGCTGGCCTCGTGCCTACAAAGAAAATGGATGTTAGAACCTCATCCTTTTTGTATATTCCCTTCTCTTTCTTATTGACAACTAGAGACCAAGTAAAGCTTCATGTAGATTGGAAATTTTGACTTTTTGTGGTTGCCTATTCCCCCTACAACACTAATGGCAAGGTAGTTGTTTAGGCAATTGCTTACTGGCAACTACCTACTGTCCTCTTGCACATTTTCTAATCTTTGTTAGTTTTTTGTCCCTTTTTTTTTGGTAATTTTTAATTTTTAATTAATTTAATTAATTTTGGAAAATAAAAATAAAAATAAAGATAAAAATACAATTGGACTTAAAAGTTTAATTTGAGCCTAAAATTAAAGTTTGAGACCTGAAAATTTAATTTGGAATCTTATTGGGCCTTCAAGCCTAAATGATTGAATTTTGACTTTAAACTAAATTGAATTCAACTTTAGGGTTCAAGCTTTAAATCGGATTGGATTTTAATTCATATAAAATGATTCAAAAACAATTAGTCCGAGATAAGCCTGAAATACATTAATTCAATTACCATGCTCAAATTAATCCAAATTAAATTATTTGAATCAAATGTAAAAATCAAATAAAAGTTGAATCGATCCGAATAAAATTAAGAATATGCAATAGTCAATAAATTAGTTACACAAAAACTTAATCTTTAAAAAAATGTTTCATTAATCACTTGGCATTATCTCATTCACTGACAAATATAAAATTTATATATTGATAATGTATCAAATATAAATTCTAATTATATCCTCTAAAAATTATTCAAAATATCACTCCTCTCCTAAATTAAAAGTATCAAGGAGTAGCGAATGTTGAGGTCCACAACAAATTTATGCGCAAAGAATTTATTTATTTATTATTATTAGTATTATGATTGTTTTTCTAAGTTCAAGTGAATTAGGTACAAGTATCAAGTTTGTTGCCCAAATAGGTAACTTGTTTCGTTGAAGTAATCGTCATTCCCCTAAATATTTTAATATTTAGAAGACAAAAGAAGCAATAAGATGTAGGACCACTCTCTCACGAGGTTATCAATTTTGAATTCGCCAGAAGATCAGTTGATGATCGATGACGATAAATAGAGAAAGCAACACTGATTCCAACAAGCATAGTCCACTACTATGGATATATAGGATCAATTTCTCCTTAACTAGTAGAAGCCTTGTTTAATTAGCGATAAGGATGAAACTTTAAAAAGTTGAGGTCTTAGGTTCATTATCATATGTGAATTTGATTTAATTTTTTGTTGAATTTATTTAATTATATGTTAATTTATTAGTTGATTTGTTCAAAAATGTAGTACTTTATTATCTTTGTAATATAATTTCTCTTTGTACTAATAATATAAGAAAGATGTAATAATGCCCAGCAGCCTTTGGGCCAGTGGCATGTGTTCGGCATTGATCATACATGATTTAGCTAAAACCATGTGAAAGCTAACGTGCATGAAAACGGGGACACACTATTGGGTAACATGCTTGTGCACGTGAAGGGATGGGGAAGAGGGAAAAAGAATCAAAAGGAAAACAAGTATACATGGAGAGAGATTTTCTTTTTTTTTTTTTTTTTTTGGTTCTAGACTTGTCTATAAATTCTATTAAGAGGCGGATCCATGGCACCCTTAAATATTGGAAAACAAAAAAATAAAAAAAAAAATTTTTTTAGACATTTCAAATTTTTATTTGAATACCCTTTTCGTCGTCAAAATTAATAAATAAACTAACAATTATTAGTGAACAAATTTAAACATTCTTGAAAAAATTTCTGAATCGACACTATATTTTTATATGACAAAAAATTTGCAAAGCAATATTTGTTGTTACAAGAACTAGAAGGGGGAAGAAACTTCTCTTGGTTCTACACTTGTCGATAAGCTCAGCTCTGAAGCCTTAATTAACGCACAGACTTACATGCACATAACAACAACATATATAATACACAAACTTTGATATGCCAAATTAATGTAAATACTAAATAATCTATAACATTTAAAATTTTCTCACTCACTACGCTTTAGAAAAGTATTTATATATGGCTAGTTTAAAAGAAATTTTTGCTTTTTTGCTAGACTTCAATCACTAATTCAAGATGAAAACCATTCAAAGCACTTTTGGAAAGGGGAACCATTTCCTATATTAATTATGTGAAGAATGGAAGAGCATTATTAGGCATTTCGGATAGGCAAATAATTAACCACGAAAAGGACTTTTGTGGAAACATAGGCATGACATAAATATGATTAAGGATTTTCATGCTGAGTGTCTCGTAATTAATTGTCTCTCCTCATGATATTTCATGTGCTATGTTTGATTAATTTTGACTAAAGACATATATAATGAGAAAAACAAGCTATCGCCCCTTTTAGTCTCTCATGATTTTGTCTTTTTACAATAATTAATTGAACTTCTGCTGTTCAATATTGGATCTCATTTCTTTCATTTTATTGTTTTAATATTAAAAGGAATATGATGTGTGACTGAGATTAAGAAAATGAGAAAATGGAAATGCAATCATAAATGGATGCTTTTAATTTATTGCTGGTTGATGTATTAATTATTTACATTGCACGCTATCTA